>JAKTRX010000039.1:0-42443 GCA_030579915.1 Starmerella bombi
GAAGAGTGAACACAAAAAAAAAGCAAAAAAAAAGAGCAACAAGTGTCACCATATGTATATCCCCCCTAGCTAGAACTTAAAGGAGCAGACAATAGGTCGTCCCCAATTATCCAGCGTATTTTAGCCGCACGCTTGCCTTTAGTTCAGGCATAAAGATGGAGAAAACAAAAAAGCAAGAAAGAAAAGACAATTCTTTGCAAACATTTAAATATTATTTCTAGCGCGTTGTGGTATCACGCTTGTCCTTTAGTATAGGCATAAAGATACCAAAAAGAGCACACAAAATGTCGCCGTCAATTATTTATACGCGGTGCCTATTTGGCAGAATACTTGCCGCTATACAGGCATCTTGCGCTAAACCGGCAGCTTCGATGGTTGCATGCTCAACATTGGAACAGGAAACCCACTTGTCATCCCCAATGAAGAGCTGCGATTCGTCATGCGTCAAAGTGTTTCGAATCGATGAGAACGATACTGCTGAAGTTAATGGCAATTCACTCAAAGAAGCTGATACCAATTGGCTTAAGAATGCCAGGTTTGGCAGTTATCTTAAGCAATGAAACACAAGGTCAAGTATCGCCTTGAAAGAAATGTTCTCCAGTTTCTTGGAAGACTCTCTTGTAACATGAACTGCCAGTGTGTGTCCCGTCGGGCTGCAATATCACCAAGTGCGGGGTCATTAACCTACACTATGCATAACACGACCTCCACTGGTCTGTGGAGAACAGTGAGTATGGTCCACAGATCTTGTACGCCTCAGTTCTGGGCTCGAAAGATACCGCTGGTGGAAATTGCAGAGCTGATACTCAGGACGCCAATCCACAGCAATACACTTATTTTCTCCATTTGTGTTAATCGATAATGTTTTTCCAAATACCTGTTTGGCACAAAAGAAGGAAGAATCCGATTCTCCAAGGGGAATTACCAGTAATGGTAGATACTTTTTCTGTGGTACGTCTAGCTTTCAGCAATAAATGAAATATAAACACCAAAGGATTCTCCATAAGCCCTAGTTGCAAGCATCAGTACCCAGGTGCTTCCGCTTTAAGCCAATAGCATTATCTACTTGGTCACGCCAGTACCGACAAAGTTAAGGCATTACTAGGGAATGTAGAGAATTCAGTTATACTAATTCGAAACTATATGTACTCTTAGTACATTATCCAATCATATAATTCTGGTTTATATTACGATCAGCTTAGTTGAAGGTTTACTAAATGGTTAGATGTTAGCGTAATATACTAAGGTACTATATAGCATATGAGGCAAGTGAGACGTGCAGCCTATGATCTTTTACGTAGTACAATCTGAAAAAGTAAATACATGCTCTATCAGCTAGATGAATACCGTTACCGCTTAACAACTACAACTATTTACAGCTTAGGTGTGTCAACCAGGGATGGGAGCAATGGCTTATACTCATCACAGACACCGTTAGCAGTACTTAGCGACTCAGTACTAGCTACTGGATATGCACTACTGGATACACCGTAACAAACATGCGGCTCACAGGAACACTTATTAAAAGTGTGGGGATTGAGATTAGTGTATGCCGTGGACAAACTACACCACACTCAGCCACATAACCGAGCATACCGGTTATTTGTCCAAATTACTCCTCCATTCGATCGTTCTGGTCATCTTCCTGATCGTTCTGTTCCTCCTGCTCCTGTTGGCGGTGAGGCCGTCTAGAAGTCGAGTCCAGCCTTTCAAGCCATGGTACCACATCCTCGTCCTCAAGTATTTTGAAGTCCTGATCTTTTCCTACCACGGCAATTGATGTGTTCAAGAATGTGAGTTCTTTGTCCTGGGGTAGAGTATCGCGAAGAGCCAGCAAGCCATGCACAATCAGTTCCTCCATCGTACAGTTCTCCATAGCCTCACAATGACGTTCAAGGTATGTTCGTGCAGCCTGAGAGCGTGCCCCGATTGCCGATCCGATATATTCCAGCATGGATCCACTGGGTAAGAACTCGAAAAGGTGGGGTCCTCTCTCGTCATAACCAGCAACTAGTAATCCCACACCGTATGGTCTACGTCCGTACTGCTGAGTATTGTTCTGCGCTTTGTCGGCAACTGATGCCACGGCAGTACTCACCGCCAGGGGACGGTCAAAGAGCAGTCTTTCGCGCATACTGAGTGAACGCAGGTGGTTAGACAGCAGTCGAGCATCAGGCGCTAATCCAGCTAGAGCCAGGCCAATATTGTCGTCGATACGAGTTATTTTCTTCTGGTATGAACCGAGTTCCTCGGCATTCCGTTTGAGTGCCACCAGGACAACGTGGGTCTTCGAAGTGAGGCCTACGGCCGCAGATCCCTGCTTGATGGCTTCAAGAGCATACTCGACTTGAAAAAGCCTACCCGTGGGGGAGAATGTGACCGAGTCGTTGTCGTACGAGTTCCTGAACATTCGTTCCTACTGTCAAGCCACTGTGGATGAAACTGTGTAGTGTGGGCAGCGGATGGCGTTGTTGCACTGTGTGTAAGCACCTCACTAACCTGGCCAGCTACACCACCTGGTTAACTGGATCACCTCCCCATCCCTCACCATACCACAGTCAGCCAGGTTGGTAGCAGCAGGGACGATTCAATTTAACTAGAATACCAAATACTATGTCTGAAATCAGCCAAATCAAGAAAATCGGTATTCTCTCTACTGTGTTTACACTGGGTGCAGTCCTAGTGATACTGAGTAGTACATTGTACCATAACTGGCTTCCACTCACAGTTCTATTGATGTTTGTTCTAGCCCCGATTCCTAATTCTCTGTGCGGTGCATCTCGCAGTGATGATTTCATGAGTGACTCTTTGGACTCAGTTGTGGATTTCGGTCGTTTTCTAACCAGTATCCTTCTGGTATCAGGTGTAGCGTTGCCGGTGATATACGCCCACAATGGCTTGATCACACATCCAGCTTTGTATATGTCGTTGGCAGGTGGGTCACTTATTTACGGGACAATTGTCACATTTGCCACTGTTTTCTATGTTTCTGAAGAATACTAATTATATATTTGACCCTTTTAGGAGGGATCTCCACTTTAATATCTAACGCAGTTAGTGCACACAGCCTACTGTGGCAAGTGGCATGTTATTGGTTAAAACTATTAGCACTATTGGCGTTCCATATCTACTACACAAAGCAATGTTCGTTTAGAATTGGTAGTTCGTTGTTTCACGAAGATATGAGGTAGTATATGAGGATAGATTAAAGCACTATGTGTTCTCCGGCTACGCAGTCCTCCGGGATCTGCTTCACAGAGCGTCGATGGAAAGCGGCCACTATCGTGTAGAATTTGTGCTTCTCAGGTCACAGTTGCCACGAAATATCTCCATCAGCAATGGATAAAGGGAACTTCCTGTACCCGTGAACCCACTTCGGGTAGTATATTTCGGGAACAACATGATCAGGGGGGTTAAACTGTTCGATAAACAGGAAGTCAGGCTCTGCCTTGCCTCGGGCGAACCTAATGTATTCTTCGTATATCGGAGCCAGAGACCAGAGTTGAAGACACTTGCGCACTACTGCAACCACAACACCTACTCTATGCTTACCTTTATCGGAGTGGATCAAGATAGGGTGGTTGCGTTTATCCAAGATGATCTTCACAACTTCCTCGACTACATGCGGGTCTGTTTCCACAAATGGTTCTTTGACTGACTGGAGGGGTAAGCGAACAAACCTTTTATTGGTTTGTGTGAGCCATTGCGTGTATTCTTCAATGACATCGTCGGGTGCACTGTCGCCTACATATACGATTGTTTTTAGGTGCAATGTGTCGAGGAATGGGTAGTTTAGAGGGATGGGGTGGCCGCTACGATAGACTTCACCTACTACAAGCGCATGGTTTACAGGTGGGAATAGCATTCACGCTACAATACCATGTGGCGACTTATTTTTGGAGGCCTTCTGGTATATTTTTTTCAGTAAATCACCAACTTTGGCACCACCTTTAGCAATAAAGTGTGGGAGAGTTGCTAACTGGTGACACAGAACGACTTATCTAAGATTCGTGGGTTTGGACAATTTTTTGACTGGTACCTTTTCCCCCGCTCATCTATCCCCCCACTTTACCCTCTCTTTCTTAACAAGGTTTTTGCCACAATATTTATCCCCTGCATACCATAAATAGCGTGCATCCTAAGGAACAACCCTGTTAGAAACCAATATGGCTGAACCTATTCGCAATAATAAACCAGCGGTGGCACCTACGCCGCAAAACACGCCTGCGAGCTTTGTTTCCACCCTGCAATCGCAAACACCGATGTCGCGCAGTCGACCAGGAATGGCAAGCATTTCAGAGGCAAAGGGTGGTGACCACGACTACTCTCAGCTACTGGATGTCATTCAGAGTCGTTTGGGTGGCTTGAATGGCCTGAAGAGCAACTACATTGAGTCATTGCCTAAGCCGGTCAAGGATCGTGTGGCTGCTTTGAAGGGTATCCGTGCCAAGCAGGCTCAAATCGAAGGTGATTTCCACCGAGAGCTGCTTGAGTTGGAAAAGAAGTATCTTGTCAAGCAGCAACCTCTGTATGATGAGCGTCGCAAGCTGATTGCTGGCGATGCTGAGCCTAAGCCTGAAGATATTGAGCAAGGTGAGGCTGCGTTTGAAGAGGAGAAAGAGATGTTTGATGGTGATTTTAGTGATGAAGAGGAGCAAGATGATGACGATGAAAATGACGATGAAACATCTAATTCTAAGGAAAGTGGCGATACTAAGGAGGCTGGAACTTCTTCGAAATCTGCTGCTGACGAAGAGGAGGAGGATGATGATGCTGCTGCGGCTGCTATCACTGGTGTTCCCGGCTTCTGGATCACTGCTTTCAGCAATGTCCCTCACCTTAGCGACATGATTCATGAACGTGATCAGGAGGTACTCAACTACTTAGTTGATGTACGTTTGAGGTATCTTGAGAAGCCTGGCTTCGCGCTAGACTTTGAATTCAAGGAGAACCCATTCTTCACCGATAAGGTGCTCACGAAGACCTACTACTATCGTGAGGAGATTGGCCTTAGTGGTGACTTCTTATTTGACCATGCTGTTGGATCAGAAATCAAGTGGAATTCTACTGATGCTAATGTGACTATTCGCGTGGAAAAGCGCAAGCAGCGAAACAAGCACACCAAGGCCACTCGCACTATTGAGAAGACTCTACCCGAAGAGTCATTTTTCAACTTCTTCACCCCACCTAAAATTAGCGACCTTGAAAATGACGAGAGCGAAAATGATGATGAGTACACAGACTCTATCCACGCTGCTTTGGAGCTTGATTTTGAACTCGGTGAGTTTTTCAAGGACAAGCTTGTTCCTAGGGCTGTGGATTGGTTCACTGGTCGTGCTATTGACTACGAGGGCATTGGTGAAGTCGAAGACGATGAAGGCGACGATGATGAAGCCATTGATTATGACGATGACGATGAAGAGGATGACGATGATGACTCCGCCATTCCGACCACCGGCAATGACTCGGTGGAGGGTATGAAAAAGGAAGTTCCGGAAAACTGCAAGCAGCAGTGATCCTTCGAAATCGTTTTAAAGAGCAACCTAAATCGTCAAATTAAATTTCGCGATAAATATATATAATATAGCTGTAGAAACCCGAAAGAAATTATCCAAAAGAAGAATTAAAGAAGAGAAAAGAAAAAATTAATCCTACCCTCGCAGATATGACACTATTTTTAGAAATTATAATGACAAGTTAATCCGCTTTTTATTATCCGTGGGTTAAATATTTAGCCGATCAAATAAATTGCTCAAAATGTGGAGATCGGCTAGATGATTCGCGAACGAGGGCATTTTTATCCCAATTTAACCGACTTTACCGTGTTATTTTTAGATGACCCAGACCTGGCCTGAACTACATCTGGTTAGGCTCTAGGGTATTGTACAAAACCGGGGGTCCGTTTCAGCCCCACACTTTAACGCCTGTAGTTGTATGTACACAACACATGAGGCACGAGTAACGTGAATGGATTAATTAGGTATCACATGATATGTGAAATTTCTTACTTACCGTGAATCTGCGTATTCGTCAAATATACGAATACCGCCCTAGTATGTTTATATCTTTCATATCAGCTACCTGCTCCATATTCCTTTAAAATCAGTCTAGCCTACCTCATGTACGTTTGGCATCTCAGTCATTCACTTCAGCAAATGAATGCACCTTTCCCCGCAATCTCTGCATTTTTCCCCACGTTCCGAGGCTATTTACTTATCACGTGAATGGTATACGTAGCGCTAAGGTTCATACTTGCGGAATATGCTTACTTTGCTAAACCTCGATGCATACATCCCCACATATTATGTCATCGGAAAAATATGCATGTCCCCGCATACGGCAAACAACACTGACGGAATTTATACGATAATTTTATGTATAAGTTTAGTAAGCTTGCATTTACTACAATAGACGGAACGAATTCGGATAAACTTATTGTCTACGTTGAATATGCTTTTGGCACATTATTGAAGGACTATGAATCTCATAATACAATTCCCCAAGAACTTAGATCTAGGGCTTTGTGCGTTAACCCTATCCCTTCAAAGTATTCATGCAAAAATTGATCCGGGGTGCGTCGCTGCATACGAACTCCACCCGCTAACTATACGATACGCAGGGAGAGCGCTACTTCTTGTTGTAAATATATCCATTAATTTAAAATATATGGCATACTATGTTTATTTCGGGGCCTAGGGGTGTAGCGGTTTTTATTTTTATTGAAAATACATATTTTAGTATTTTTTTATTGCTCTTACTTGCATCCCTGTCCAAACCGCATGCGCACCTGGTAGTTGTTCCTTGAGGGTAAGGTTTGTTCCAAAAAAAATTATAAATATGATGGAAATCATCTCCTATTAATCCGCTACAAGTTCATACACATGTCTTATACACCTTCACCAGTTTCCTCCCATAGTAAAGATGCGGAGGAAAGATACATTGCACCGAATACCAACGAGGTAACCACGAAGAACACTGCACCTTCATATGTTCCTCAGGGTGATCACGCACCTGTCCCGGTCGAGCCTATTCATCAAGGACTCTGGAAGTATGTTCCTTTCCAATACATGTCTTTGAAGCCTAAAATCGTCAATCCTTATGTCACTACGGCTATCGCTTGTATGGGTGGCTTGTTGTTCGGTTTCGCCAGTACTAACTTGACCCCGTTTATCAGTCAGAAATACTACGAAGAATATTTCGCTACTGGCCCGAAAGATGATCCTCAGTACTTCACTGCTATTCAGCAGAGCGGTATGACCGCCAGTATGCCTGGTGGTGCCCTTATTGGTTCGGTGATTAGTGCATTCGTCAGCGACCACATTGGTCGTCGTGGTATGGTCGAGTTCTCGGCCATGATCTGGTTAATTGGCTGTGCTATTCAGACGTCTTCTATCAATCGACCTTCCCTTGCATTCGGCCGTATTATTGCCTCCATTGGTGTCGGCACTGCCTCTTCAAACGTTCCTATGTACCTCGCTGAGATGGTTCCTGCCAACCAGCGTGGTCGTTTCCTCGCATGCTTCCAATTCAGTGTTAACCTTGGTATCCTGACTATGTTCTACATTGGCTGGGGTTGCTCCTTTATTCACAGCAAGGCTGGTTTCCGTCTTGCTTGGGGCATTCAGATGGTTCCTGGTGCGATCATGTTGCTTGGTTCTATGTTCCTTAACGAAAGCCCTCGTTGGTTGGCTAGTAAGGGTCGCTGGAATGAGGTTGTCGACGTCCTTAGTGCCCTTTATCATGCTGATGCAGAGAACAGCCAGGTTCAGCACGAACTTGAGGTCTTCCAGGCTGAATTGGAGGTGAAGAAAGGTGGTTTCATGGATTTGTTTAAGGCTCGTAACCGTAAGCAGACAGCCTGTGCCTTCTTCACTATGTTGACCCAGCAGTACTGCGGATGCAATGCAATTCTTTACTTCTCCACCAGTATCACTAAACAGGTTGGATATACCGGAAGTATGAATCAGTTCATGGGTTCGGTTGATTACATTTGTTTGTTGGCTGCCACTATTCCTTCGCTTATGTTCTTCGACAACTGGAGTCGACGACACAATATGATGTTCGGTGCTCTTGCTCTTCTTACTTCTCTGGCTATTGTAGCTGGTATTGAGGGTGCCGACGGTGTACCAGTTGGCCCAGGAGGTGTTGGTGGTGATCCGTCGGTGCGTTTGAGTATCCCTGATCCTAAGAAGGCTAAGGCTGCTCTTGCATTCAGTTACATTTACTTGGGTTGCTTCTCGCTGTCATGGGGACCCATGAGTTGGGTGTACATTGGTGAAATTTTTAATCAGGACGTTCGCTCAGTCGGTAACGCCTTTGCATCCATTATTAACTGGTTGTTCAACTTCACCCTTACCATTTACACCCAAACATCTTTCGAGCACATCACCTGGAAAACCTACGTCATTTTCGCAGTGTTTGCCTTCCTTGCAATCCCCGTTGTCTTCCTCTTTTTCCCTGAGACCCGTGGTTACGAGCTCGAGCAGATTGATGCTTTGTTCCAGAGCAATGTTGCCGCATACAAGTCTGATCCTTGGTACATTATGTTCATGAAGAGAATCGGTAGGGAAGTTGATCTACCTGCTCCGGTTCCTACTGAAGTCGACCCACAGGCAAAGAAGATTACTCCTGCTGCCCACCATGAGGAACACGTTCAGAACATTAATTGAAAAGTAATTTGCATGATCATTGGTAAAATAGCATTAATCAGTAGAAGTTAGTTACTATTCCATCTTATTTAGTTGCAACATAATAATAATATAATAATAATAATAATAATAATAATAATAAATTAGCATCATGAAATTATACATCCAATTTTGTTAATACATTATTAAATCATTGTTGCGATTACATTCATTACCCTTTTGTATATCCATCAATGCTCCTATACTCAGTCATCTATTAGAGTCGCTACAGCCGAGGGTGAACCACTCCAAATCCCGTAATCTATATCGTAAGTATTAGTGTATTTACTAAAAGGCTGGTTCTCTATGACATAGTTATGTTAATGTAATGGTTTGAGGCACATACTGTGCGAATACCTGCACTTACCGTTAACATTTTGACGAAGACTTCCGATTCCAAACTTCTTGAACAATACTAGGCTCGAAGGCGTCAGATCTGTTTTATTATTACTTAGCTGCTGTATATGATTCCGAATATATGATGCTTGTCGTGGTAAAATCAACTGATATGGACACAGTATCATACATTTGCTTCTAATTTGTATTGTATGTACATTGACTAACGTCCTGAGATACTCAAGAGTAGGTTAGATCCTGAAGACGAGCCACCAGGGCTAGAAGAAGAGCCGCTGGGAACATAAGTGACATTCGATCCACTAGTGGCCAATGTGGCAGCAATCTCCTTAGCCGCATCCAACCGTCGAACTTGCAGCAACCCATCGCCAGCCTTTGTAATAGCCTTGGAAATAACCTCCGCGGCATTGGCCTCACCCTCTGCTCTGATAACGGCAGCCTTGCGCTCCTGCTCTGCACGGAGAACTAAGAACTGAGCACGTTCCGCATCTTGCTGAGCAATTTGTTTTTGCTCAACCGCCTTAGTGAAGTCTCTGCCAAAAGTCAAGTGAGTAATGCTTACATCCTCCAGCTCGATGCTGAACTCTCCGCACCGGACCCGCAAGTCTTCACGTATCTTCTGGGAAACAATCTCACGTTGTGTAATAAGTTCAGCCGCATCAAACTGGGCCACAATGCTCTTTAGAACCTCATTTCCCACCGAAGGCAGTACTCGCTCGTCATAGTCGAGACCCAAGCTCTGGTAGATCGCCGGGAGGCGATTCACATGAGGACGCGAGAGGACACGCAAAGTCAACGTAACCATCTGCAGATCCTTAGATCCAGTAGTGGCAGAAATGTTACGAGGCTTAGTGCGAACATCGAACAGGATTGCTTTCTGTAGCCATGGAATCAGGAAGTGTGTACCTTCTCCGACTACTTCTTGCTTGACACCGTTAATACGGTCAAACACAACGGCACGAGATCCACCACCAACATCATAAATACTCTGTTGGAAAAGATAGAATCCCAATGCAGGAATCACCAGACCACCAAGGGGATTTGCGCGGCGAGACATATTCAACCAATAATTGTATGATTATGTTAGCAGGGCGCTTATACTCACGTGTAGCTAGGGATTTCTGCTTACGGTTGTGCATAAGAGGTATAACATGTCGGAGGTCACGCTGTCCACCAAGGTAATGGGACGTGATCCCGTTAGTATTGCAGACTTATCCTGTTGCTGGAAATAAGAACGGAGGCTTGATACTACTAAACTATATTGGGGTAGACTAGCAGGGAAACAAGCTCTCTCGATTACTAAGAATCGGAGAGGTAAATATGTCAGGTGAGTAGACGTAAGTCGTACATCCTCTAACACTCCCTTGTTTGAGCGAGCTAAGGTAGCAGAGTGAGTATCCTTTGGGAAACATTAACTGCGTCTGTTTCGCTCAAAGCTTTTGTAAAGATGTCGGCGTCGTTCTTCGAGCCTGGCACGTGAATAATCTTAAAGTTGTATTCTTCCATAGCTTCCTGTAGTTTATCCAGATGCATGTGCATTCTGATCGTAGGAGTAGCTATACGTGCGCTGTTCATGATCTTGCAGGATGATTGTGAATCTGAGAAGAGATTAACTTCTTCTCGCTCATCGACAATCCCGATCTGGAACAGTACGCTCTTTAACCATTCACCGAACTTGGTTGCATTAACCATTGTCCGCAGTTCGGCTTCGTGAATGGAGCCGCATGCTTTTCTCTCTCTTTTAGATTCCCAGTATATGGGGCATCCACCAAAACGCCAGATGAATCCACCATGGGGATATCTAACCTGTTCACCGCTAAATGTTGCATCGCAGAAACCCTCGAGCTTGGGGTTCTCGACTCTGCGGAACTCTAGCCTTCCTACTCGATACTTGCTCAAGTAGACAAGGGTCCTTGCCATCATCCGCCAATGTATTCGTCTTGGATCTACACAATGACGACTCAATTGCGATGTGGCAAAGGCTAGGTCTGGTCTGCTCCGACTGACAATGAAGTTGAGCGATCCAACCGCAGACATATACCTAACTTTATCTCTTTCCGAGATAGGTTCCGACAAGCGAACTTCTTCAGAACTTAAGGGCTTCGATACTCGAACGACGTGCTGGTTCTTGGGCGATATTTCCTCCAAATATCTCTCAATAGTCGTGGATATAGCAGCATCCGTTCCGGTAATTGGACAAACGCTTCGGAATGATTTAGCATACTGCTGGACAACGTCGTCAAAGTCCCTGAGAAGGTTCGTTGTGGTTTTCTGACTTTCTAGTGTCAGTCCGGATTCAGTGTGTTCTACGGACAAGGACAAGTATGTTTCTGGTTCTCCAGATTCAGTCAGTTTTAACCGGCGTTTGAGCTGTGTGACAATGTTTTCGGCTTCTTTTCGAACAGCAGAAGTTATCAGAATATCGTCCACATATACAACAAGTAGTGTACGAATACCATTTCGCATTCTGGAGAATAGTCCAGGTGCATCTGATACATGTTCGAAGCCTAAGGAGACGAGTATTTCTTTGAAGGTATTGTACCACATGAGAGGTGCTTGTCTAGTGCCGTAGATGGCTTTCTCGATCTTGCACACTTTCCGTGTTCCATCGTGGTAGCCTTCTGGTTGATACATGTACAGAGTTCTGTCCATGTCGCCATATAGAAAAGCAGATGTTACATCTACTTGTAGCATGGTCCAGTTATATTGTACTTTGAGAGCCATCACCAATCGTACAATTTCCATGCCAACGACTTCGCTGAATGTTTCATCGTAGTCGATTCCTTCCTTCTGTTTATTGCCGTCAAATACTAACCTGGCTTTGTATTTTCGTACGAGTCCATTAGGTGCCCTTTTCTTGGTTAGGATCCAGTGAGCTCTGTAGATCGTTGCTCCCTTGGGAGGATATACAAGTTGCCATACCTTGCGTTCTTGCATTGTCTCGTATTCCAGATCCATTGCTTGTCTCCATTGTGCGGAGTCTGGTGATTCCATGGCTTCTTGTACACTCCTTGGATCAGGGTCTGGGTGACAGGTTCCTAGATTTAGGTTCTGATCGGCTAGAAGGTTTGCAGTTAACAATTCTAACTGCGACGATGATTCCGACGTGAGTATATCTTTGTCGTGTGTCCTATCCGTTTCCTTCTCCCTTGTTCGAGTGCGCCTATCCCTGTTAGGGGCATTCGAAGATAATCCGATTTGATGCACGTTAGCTAGACGAGCGTTGGTAGTTCGAGGAGTAGGTGCCGATCCACTCTCGAGGTTGTCCGCTGTGTGGGCGGCTGCGATTGACCAATTCGCATCGGGCTCAGGAGGATTTGGGACATTTGAAGCGATCGTATCCATGCGATGCTTGAAATAATCATCGTAACGACGGTTCCAAAGTGGAATGAGTCGTTTTAACGTGAAGGTTGAAGCAGGGAGGTTCAACTCTTCAATACACTCTGTATAGAGTCTCGAATAGACGTACTGCTCGGTCCTGGATGGAGCAAAATTCGAGTAAGAGGAAGTAGTAATGGTTCCTCTTTTTGGCAGCATAACTGTGATAGTTGCCACTTCATGATCATTATCCACACCAAGATAGATCGATGGTTCGCCATGTGCAAGACGTTTGTCTGATTTGGCTTTGGGATCCATGAAGGTCCCTGAACAACCGAAGAGATGCAACGAGAATACCCGGTGTTGCAACTTTTTCTTTAGCTCTTCGTCATCATAGTACGGCGCGTGCAGTCTGTAAAATGGTATAAACCGTTTGCGAGTAGTGGGTTCACGGGGTAAACAGTTGAGTATGTGAACCGCATGTTTATACGCTTGTGGCCAAAATGCCTGATGTAAGTTACTGCCGCGTAAAAGGCAATCTCCAGTGGTTTTTACGGAGCGCATTTCACGTTCGATCTGACCATTGTTTTCTGGTGTATGAGCTGGGCTATACTGAGAAATAATACCGAGCTCGCTGAGGTCGTGTTCGGAGAGAAAGTTTTTAAACTCTCCTCCCTTGTCACTTTGTATGCGACTGATCGTGTGTTTAGGAAATGCATTTTGCAGTTGTTTGATGAAAGTCAATAGTGCCTCCGAAGCATCAGCTTTCTGGAATAAAGGAATAAACCATAGGTACTTCGTGTAGTCGTCTTTAATCAGTAGGAATAGACGATGAGAAGTAAAGGATGGAGAATCTTTAGCCTTTTTGTTAGAAGTATAGTTGATTGGACCCGATAAATCCACGTGCAGTAGTTGCAGTGGAGCGTTACTATGATGTGTTGTTCTCGAAGGATGAGAAGTAGGTTGCGTCTTAAGAATGCTACAGCAAGGACAGTCGGTGAGATTGTAGTCTCCCGAGACAGGTTTATCGATATCTTTGAGTAACGCCTTTACTCGCTCGGCACTGGCATGTCCAAGTAGTAAATGCCAATAGTCTAGATGAAATCGTGTAGGTAAAGCAGCTTGAATCTCAACGTCATGGAGGGTGGTGTGTGTGTGGTGTTTAGACTGCTCCCTTGAAAGGGAAATTCCACACAGGAAGTATATACCACTCTTTGTTAGTTTCATGTTATCGGAGAGATAATACCAGTCTGTACCATTTGAAAATAGAACAGTTTCATCTTCAGTGTCAAAGAGAAATTTGGTAAACCCATGTTTGTGTAGTATGAACGGAGAAAAAAGGTTGATAGTTGCAGATGGAATATAGTAGAGATCAACAGTTAACTTCAGAGAAGGTCCACCTGTAGCTGATGGAAAATGGAATGTATGCTTCCCCTTCTGCGTAACGGGAAAAACATCGTTGACGCCCATGCCAAGCATGTCCGAAGTGTCTACTGGATTCGATACTAGGGCTAAATCTCCTGTGCTGCACACAGTTGCACCAGAGTCGATTAGCCATCTTCCTGGAAACACATTAGAACTCTTGATAATTGTTGACGACGCAAAGAGTTCTTGCGTTAATAGCTAGGTGCGATCCTTCGAACGCGCACCCTTTCCTGTTTGATAGTTGTCTTTGCGATTATAGTTATTGCCTTTCGTATTGGCTTTAGATTCCCGCGAACCAGATCCTGAGGAGGAATTGTCATTAGACTTGGATCGTGTGTAGGTTCGCCTACCGCGGTATGATTTAGTATGGCGCGGATTGATGTCGTCATCAGAATAGTTGTCGTCGACAGAGTCAGAGATGAAATTTAGGCATTCTTCAACTGAAGACTCTCCGGGATATCCACGAAGATCCTGTTTTATAGCAGACCGTCCGAATTTAAAGTTCACTGTTAAAGTTGACTCAACCATATATTGAATGAGTGAACGTGCCATAGCAGAATTGTCCTTTAAATCTCCTTTAAAACCATAGACAAAGTGATCACGGATTCTGTCAACATATGTGTCTATTGGTTCATCCGGGCTGAAAGGTTGAGGCATGGCCCTGAAAGGGTTGTCAACAGCAAAAGGAACGAAAGCCTTCTTTGGTTCTTTCATTGCCCGAATAACATTGTAGGTTGAAGTTTCAGGAACTGACCGCGTGATATTTTTGGATCTGGCGGCAGAAACTTGCCCTAACAAGGCCGCTCCCACGGCTGCAGAGTACTTGTTTTCAACACCATTAACGGGAGGTCTCTGATGTAACCAAGGGTAACTCTGGGCAATGTTGCTTTCCATATAAGCCGTTATAAGTGGATAACAGCTATCCTTTCGTTCCACCCTGGGAAAAGTCTTAATCAAATGTTTGAATTGAGAGATTTCGGTCGCTTGACGATCAACTTCAGCATCAGTGTTGTTGTTAGGTATAGCTTTTGTTTCAGTCCACCCAGTGAGGTCAGTTAAGTTGGCACTACTAGTGGATTGATCTCTTGCAGTATCAGGAGCTCGATCCTGAAAGAAAGCATTCTGCAAGGTCGCTTTGTCCGGATTATTGCGCTTTCCTCTGTTGTATCTCCGCCCTTGGGGAGAAGACAGATTCGCATTTTTGCGAGCTTTGCGCATAGGATTGGTTTTTCCGTTCGTTGAATTATCATCAATTTGGGTGCTAGCATCTACGTGCATGTTAGCATCGATAGGTGCGGTGCTAGCAGCTTGCATATTGACATCGATGGGTGTATTGTTATCAGCCATTTGCAAAGACAATCAGGAGGTGTTAGGTCGAGATGAAGAGTAACCGAAGAAAGTAATAAGGTAGTGGTGCACTGACAATAGAAGTGTTACCGCAGTACAAGAAGGTCAATAACTTGTAGTAAAAAGGAACCAAAGTTAGAGTGTGCACAGGTTCAGAAATCCAGGTTAATATAACACGGCGGTAAAAGGTTCACTTCTAGAATCCATGGGTTAGGATTGCATTCCTTGAAGCGCTAATATATGTAGGGTTGTTGATTGAACCAGAAATTTTACCAGTGTTGTCTTGTAAAGACGTAATGTGGACGAATCAGATGGGAGAATTGCCTACAAGTGCAGTAAGCGCCGTCGGAATTCCGAGAATGCGAGCTAAGCGCCACGCCGGTGATAATGTAGCTGAATTCGTTAAACTGATAAATCTGGGCGGAATAAAGGTTTTTCACTCGAGGAAAAACGTGCTGTTAACGTCTGAGTTCTCCCTTGGAATGTAAGAACCATCTCGACGAATATAATAAAGACGTAACGCACTGGTGGTTGGCTGTTGACCACTTCCGCAAAATTAAGCGCGCTCAGGGTAAGGTCAGATCTTTGTCTGAGATCATACACAAAAATGAAAAAAAATTGCATCGGCCCAATATCCGATGGTACGTCTTGAAATATAGACTTTCTTCGGAGTAGAATGACCTTACGATAATGCCTGAGAGGAATGATTAAGCATAGAATCAGGAATAATGGAGTCCGTGGCTCTGCTTTTAGACGGATCAGGGTAAAAGGGCACGGTTTAAACTCCTAATGCAGTACTCCTTGAAAAGATGGCTTAGGGTACGATAATTTAGCAACAACTCGGTTCTATCGGCATCTAGAACGAGTCCCTTCCGAAACATGCTTAATAATATTGTTGTATGATGGAGCAATCTTTCCGAATCTCCCTTGAAAGAATTGCTGGATTGAGGAGTCGCGTGCTGTCACAAGCACGAACATCCGTTGGGCTCCATGTCGGAGGTCACGCTGTCCACCAAGGTAATGGGACGTGATCCCGTTAGTATTGCAGACTTATCCTGTTGCTGGAAATAAGAACGGAGGCTTGATACTACTAAACTATATTGGGGTAGACTAGCAGGGAAACAAGCTCTCTCGATTACTAAGAATCGGAGAGGTAAATATGTCAGGTGAGTAGACGTAAGTCGTACATCCTCTAACATAACAGATATAGAGGATTCTAAGCACTCGTAGTCATTATTCGTTAATTGGATAAATTTGTGGCTGTTCTTCCGTGAGCTTACAGCTGTAAGGCTGATCCTATTGGCAGACTGTTACTTTCCACTCTTTAGGTACTACTCTCAAGCTACTATGATTCTCAAGCTACTCATTCAGTATTTCAAGTTTATATATAAATGGTTTAGTTAATGTATTGTTACTATATTCTGCAAATATATATATATGCCGCGGCTTGTAGTGAAATAGCTAATATCCTCTCTAATTCCGAAAACATTACGATAATACTAGCGGTAAGGGTGTTAATTTACTACCGTAATGGACTTTGATAACTTATTGAATTATGAGAACGAATGCTATGAAAATGGATTCCAAGAAGGTTTTGCAAAAGGAAAGATACAAGGACATACTGAAGGCCGAGAACTAGGCATTCAGACTGGGTACCAGCGGTACCTTTCAATGGGTGTATTACAAGCCAGAGCAGAAATTTGGCGGAAAGAGTCGCATACAGACAGTGATCATGCAACAATAGACAGTTTATCTGAACTTGTAACTGCCAAAAACCTAGAGAATAAACCCGATGTGGTTGAGGATATTGATCGGCGGGTGAAGTTGGCCAAAAATAAATGTCGCTTAATAGCTACAGCACGAAACTCCCCTAAAGTAGACGCACACGAACAGAAAATTATGTACAGAAGAGAAAGTGACGATACTACTGCCATAGAAGATATGTACTAAATAACTAGGTATTTATTAATGATTTCTAAACTTAGTTCGGGGTTTGCGCTTTCCAGGTAAATCAATTGTAGATTGTACGCGGCTTCCCTACCAATATTATACTTGGGATCCACATTTTCGCATTCTTCAAGTGCTTTTTCGTAGTAGCGAGCGGCAATTGTGAGTAACCCCACTCCATGGAAGAACCGTCCCATATTGTACATTACTTCTACCTTCATTGCTACCTCGTCACCCTTTTCCAACCGCTTTGACTCATAGTCCTGCATAAAACTCAACCCTTCTAGCAGCTGGGTGTGTCTATTCAAGCTTGTTCTTTGGGTCGATCGATGCATTTGAACAATTCCATACACTAGCAGCACTAGCGGATGGTCTCGTAACTGATCACGGCACCTAATTAGGTAGGTAAGTGCCGGCGAGTATGAGGGGCCTTGAAGCATAATGTAAACATACAGCATCAACAAATGCGGGTTGTCAGAGGTGGGTGCTGATGCTGGATCCAATACTTTCGCCATGCCCACCACAGGCCCTTTCACATGAACCAAAGAGTCGAGGGCCTTGATTTGACGAAGAAAGAATTTTTGGTTATTGCTGGAGGCAAACACTTCAAGCGCATTTTTACCACTGGCAAACAAGGCAATGTATAATTGGTAAGTGGTGGTATTGAACTGAAGTCTGGATTGTAGGTGCCGCCAAAGCCCACAGGCAAGCTCGAGGTCGCCAGATGTATATGCACACGATATAGAAACAAAGTCCATAGTGTCTCTTTTCTCGGCATTTAAACTGAAAACATTAGCTGCTTGAGCTATTGTAACCACTTGTTGGGCTCTTTCACCATTCCCATGTTTAGCATGGACTAGTGCGCATTGGATCAACACCAAAAACCAAAACGACAAGGGTTTACCTCTCCAGATATACGAGTCTTCTAGTTCTTCTCGTGTAGACTGAGTCATTTCATCTAGTTCCTGCGTCTCAGCTTGTGTTTGTGCCTCCGCTTGTGCTTGCGCCTCTACTCGGGTTGCTGATGCCGGTGGTGTAATTTCCTCGCTTTCCTGTACTTGGTCGTCTCTGGCTAGTCGTAGTCTTTCCATTCGTTGATCCACACTTGATCGTGAACTACCTTCAAAGGAGAAAAATTCCTTTTGGCGACTGGCAGGAAAGAATTTACGATGCGATCCAAACATGTCTACTAACTCATCTGCGAAACGGAGCCATTCCATTGTAGCCACAGGGTTATCAGAAAGCAGGCCTGACTGGTATCGTGCCAGTCCTGAAAATGCAGCATCAGCACGCTCTTGAGCATTCCTTTCAAGTTCAGCCTTTTCTGCCCTGTTGAGCCTGGCCCCAGGTGCTCGCGGTCTAGAATAGCCAGTTTCGACAAACACATTACCAGCTCCTCTATCTAACTGGCTAGCAATCTCACGAGCATTGCTGACATTTTCACTGGACATACCACTTCCACCATAGTTTCCCCCAACACCGTTGGTGCTTTGTGGCTGTTGCTGCTGGATAGCCACACTTCTTACAAATTCAAGTTTGCTCAACGTTTCCTGGAACTCATCAATACGGTTAGTTGAAGAGTATATTTCACACATTGCGACCAGTGCTTCCTGGTTATCGGGGTCTTTTTCCAACACAAAAAGGTATAAACTTTCGGCCCTCTGTGTGTTATGTAGTTCCATTTCGCACTTGGCTACCTGGACATTCATTTCCAGGTATTCTTCCATTGTTTCATGGGCGATTCCGGTAAGATAAATATAAAGCTCTCGGGCTTCCGCGTACATTCTGGCATCAAAAAATGCCACTGCTGCACGATGATATAAATCACTAAACTCTTCAACTGGCTGGTGGGTTCGTAATTCTGCTAAATGAGCCAATGCATCCTCAACTGCTGGAAGTGACTCGATTTCGGCTATATTTTGGTTCTTGAGTAGTAAATGTGATGGAATCAGTTTCAATCGACTCTCCAGCAACCAGATTCTAATGTCTATAGGAAGTTCGAATTGTTCACCTGAGTTAATATCCCAAATCTGACTTCTTTGGGCACTAGTCATACCTTGGTAAACTTGGAATCTACGATTGTCAAATTCAGCGTCGCTGGCTAAATTAAGTGCTTGCCAGCAGAGCTCAGAGCCTCTTCCTTTGATCCACCGTGCACCATCTTTGGTCATAATGATTATTTGTTGGTATAACTTCTGTTCCAGTAAAAGTTCACAAAGTACGTTTAAATTCTGCCAGTCAAGTTCTACTTCTGGTTTCATTTGAAACTCGAAGGCAACATTGGATGCTGAACCAGGTCGGTCACAAAAAGCCACAGACCTATTGAAAATATCCAAGTAGATTTGGGTAGCTTCATCCAATCTACCTAGGTCTTTCAATGACCCGGCAATGTTCAGCAATATTTCGGTTTTCTCGCTATGACCAAGGCCAACGCTATCCCCATTTGCGAAATGTTTAGACCGGATTCGCTGCAAAAGAGCTAATGCAGCCGCTGACTGGTTCAATTGAATATGTAGATCTGCACGAGTTCGCAGCAGTCGCCAGTTATCACGATCTAAACGCGAAACATGCTGGAAAAACACTGCTGCCTGGGCCAAGTATCCTAACTGTACCGATCTCTCGGCTATATCAACCCATGTATCTTTATCACGCTTATCCAAATGTGCCACCGCAATCCGAGCTAGCAATGCCTTCTCCAAGTCTCTACGTTCTTCGTGGATATTGGCAAGTAGGTTGTACAGCAACTTGGAGCCTGATTCATGTTTAATAGCTTCTTCGAGCAATACTAATGCACTTTCATAGTCGCCATTTGTATATAAATTACGCGCTTCTTGATACACTTCTTCCACTTCAGGATCTAGTTCTTCCTCACGCGTTCGTCGAGTTCGCCCTCCTTGGTCACCACGGCCTGCCACCGTGCGGTTAAACTCTAGCTCATCTTCAGAACTATCTCTATAGTCTTGCAATTCCAAGTTATCATCGGTATCACCTTCACTTTCTGTCCATTCAATATCTCTCAGGTTCATTATATGCTGACACACAAACCACCACTCATCACAAATAAATAACCAAATATATGTACACATACGTATATTTCTAAAATCTGATATCTACTATGAGAGAACACTTATTGCAACAATTACTGTGATGAAAAATAAGAAAGTTAGAGCCATACAAGTCCACTTACCCCTAGACTTCTGGTAGTTTTCAGCCCTTACCAGCTGACGACCCGCATTTTCCGTATCTCGAGCTAGATTGGCGATATTATCTTCCACAGTATCCAAATGCTGCCCTTGCTCATTAACTAGAACCCCCAAATCTTGGAAAATCGCGTTGATTTCCCTAGCACTTCTCTGAATTTCCGCAATTTCCGAGTCTCGCTCCTCGATCAACGCGGAATGTAAATCTACTTCGCTTTGATCTAATTGATCTAGCACCTGCTGCTGCAACTGAATATTTCCAACAGAATTCTCCAGTAGTGGTGTTGTCTCGTTTTGTGTTGTTTGTTGTTGTTGTTGTTGCTTAGATTCAGATTGGGCTAGCTGCCGCTGCTTCA
This sequence comes from Starmerella bombi, assembly GCA_030579915.1. Classification (NCBI taxonomy): domain Eukaryota; kingdom Fungi; phylum Ascomycota; class Dipodascomycetes; order Dipodascales; family Trichomonascaceae; genus Starmerella; species Starmerella bombi. The sequence goes on from JAKTRX010000039.1 coordinate 20,635, forward strand.
ACGTGTGGGTTACTGATACTTGAATATCCTTGACACGGCGAAGCAATTGCTCGAGTTCATTGCTTAAATCAAACTTGTGTTTTGCTTCCAAGGGGGTAATATCATCGTTGTTCCATCCCAATGCTTTATAAACCAAGCTGCTGGTAGTGGCAGTTTGAGAACCCAATTGTGCTACACCACTGGCAAGTGTTGACCCATTTCCACGATTTGAAAGCTTTTCTACTTTCCTAAGCTGCCCACTTAAATCGTACAGACTATTGCTGGCTGCCTGAGCCGCAAATTCAAACGTCTGTGCCTCGGCGTCCATGGTTATGGGAGTCTCACAAATTACTAGATACCGTCAGATACCTGACATGTTGGATTATCTGGCTATCTAAGATTACCTAATTAATATACATAAATAAACTATACGGCTGGTGTGCTATTTTTATCTAGATGACTGACATACTTGTAGGATCAATATTTGACGTTAACATAACTATTTAATCAGGTGCCATATATGTGGTAATTGAGCAAAGCTCTGGTTCAACTTATTAATGCTCTCTGGACCCCTCTCTGGATCCACTTAGATGCAAATACCAAAACCTATATATATCACACATTAGTCACTGGCTTGTACAATTAATCTACATTTCATTTGTGAGAAACCATGTGGTGAAGCATAAAGCAATACTGGTGTATTACATTTTATCCTGATCATAAGAATTTGACTGTGTTTGCGAGTGAAGATAAATTCCTATTATGCACTACTGGTGTATTAGTTTTATTCAATATAACATCGTATTTTAGCGATTACTACAAGTAAGAAATATATTTGTGCGCGGCTAATTCTTCACTTGGGGTATATAAAGTCCTTGGCGAAGTATACGACAATGTTGATAATACGGTACGTGGTACCTGTGTAAGCGTTCAATTATCAGCTTTTATGGTGTCAATTCATTAGACGATGAGAGTCTCTAGTCATGTTTTCTTTAAATAGCAATACACTATCAGATTAATGAGCAAAGGTATGTATCAAAATCCGAATTGTTCACAAAGATCAGATGGAAGAAACAGCAATATGCTAAAAGTTTTAGTTAAAAGTATTAAGGTGAAGGAACCAACCAGAAAAAGTTTGATGGCTAGGTATACGCGTTTTAAGGACAGTTGTTTTGTAAACAGTTAGTTGATACTATTACCGAGGTACTTGACTTGATGCTACTTGCAATTATAAAAAGGGTGCAAAAAAACTGACCGTGTTACCTATCTGTTGAAGTGAAACGATGTGATGTAAAGCCATGTTAGCATATAACTCACAATCGATGTTTGACATTAAAATAAAGAAACCTGGTAGATTGAAGAATCGTATATCAGCGCAGGGTTTCACATATAGCCCTTTTGTGAGAGAAGAGCTTATGATAGACAGGCGATATAAGACAACCTAGGACAGAGAACTGGAAGACAGATAAACTATCTAGGGATATATTACCTGATAAATTAACCCGAATTAGGATAGTGTAGTAGTATTATTTGTATCATAGTTAAGGGAATTTTGGGTTTAGGATATAATGATTATTGTACTTTCTTCTTTTAGAAGTTGTTGAAAAGTTCGATCGCGACATGACCAGTCTTATACGTGTAACAACCGTAAGCCATCAAATATTAAATATTCACTCACAACATTGCGATAGTGTATATGGATTACATGACATATAAACTAACAATCGACCTACAATAACAATAACAAGAGCAAGAACTAGTGGCTGTACATACTTCTGGCAGCCTACTCAACTCAACACAACCCTTGAACACATCAACAAATTATCAACCCTCGCATGCATAGCTTATGCGGGGGTTTTTCCCTTTAGTTGGGGGTGCGAAGGTGAATTTCGTACCCCGTATGGGGAATTGTGACTAATATAGTGTTTGTTTGGGTAAAGTTCCGAAATAATATTCACTATTACATGCATGTATCGTGTTTGAAATTCGCGATCGGTAGGAAAAATACATACGAGATCTAAGATACTTATATATAATATTCAATATTTACTTTTTGGATGCCTTCTATTTACTCAAAATTTCGCATATAAGCGCTTATATTCTTCTTAAACTGTACTTCTCAAATTCGATGAATTAAAAAATGCTTATACTAAATTATTTTGCGCTGGATGCGGCGAGGTGAAAAGCAGCCTTTTCTTTAGAGATGCTGTGACATCTGAACTTTTCTGCTGTAAAAGGGCAAAAGGGTCATATGGTCTGCATATGGTCTGGTTTGGGAATAAAGTGGGGTGACCAAAAATAGCCCCAACGAACTTTAAGCGATTTTTTTATCTATAAAATACCGCTGAAGTACTAGTATACTCCTCACATCCCAACTCTGAAAAATTATAATGAATACTCAATTTGTTGTCGCTGCTATCCTTCTTCAGGCCGTTAGAGCAGATTTCGTTGGAGACGCTAACTCAGTTAGCTCTGCTGCTGACGTTCTTGCCTCTTCAATTTCTTCGTGGAACTCTGGCTCCGGCTTACAGGGTGCTCTTGGTATCCAGGGCTACTTCCCTACACTTTCATCTGCTGTTGCTTCTTTGTCGTCTCAGGCTGGTTCTGTTGATGACAGCGATATTGATGTTTCATCTGTTAACAGCTTCGGTAGTGCTGTGATTAGCCTTCTTAATGCTATGACAGCTAAGGCTGGTGATTTCCAGGCTGTTGGTGCCGGTGCTATTGTTAGCAACGATCTCAAGGATCTTACTGGACCTGCCGGTGCGATCGTTTCAGATATTGTAAAGGCGATTACTTCAGACTGCTCCAAGATTAACTCACTTACTGATGTTTTTGGTGGTCTGCAGGAGGGGTTCTCCTCAGCTGCTGCTTCATACAGCGTTGATGCCCCTAGCTTCCCTTCTCCATCGTGTGCTGGGGGTGGCTCTGGTGTTGCTGGTGCTGCTGGCAGTTCTTCTGCTTCTAAATCTGCCTCTAGCTCTTCCCATCCTTCTAGTTCTTTCGTATCCAGTTCGGTTGCATCTTCTTCAGCTGAATCTAGCTCTAACGCATCCTCGTCTAAGGCATCGAGTAGTTCCAGCATCGGCACATCCTCAGGGAAGACTCCCTCAGGTGTAGGAGCGGCTGCCACATCGGGTGGTTCCTCCACAGCTTCTTCTTCCGGCTCTGCCTCGACACCTAGTTCTTCTAGTTCTACTGCTGATTCTAGTGCTAGCTCTAGCAGCAATTCCAAAAACGGTGCTAGTTCAATTTCAGGATATATCTCTGGTACCTTTCTCGGTGCTATTGCTATGCTTATTTAAATAAAAAAAGTCTACCAATATATTATATATAATAGTCACGGAAACTTTTGCCAATTAGCTCAAGCATTTATCCTCAGAATATTTCTATGAAACTTCTTTTTTGTTCCTCTTATATATAGTGAGCACTTTTTAGCTGTTGCACGTCAATAATATAGTACACCCTGAAAATAAGATTAAGTTTATCAGTGCTACACTCTGCTTTACTACAGACAAGAACCTTCGGAAAAACATAACTGCAGCATAACATTCAGAGTTTTAGATCTCCATGAACAGGACAAAATCCTAAAGTTAGATGGATCTTGTGGGTATCTGTGTAGCACATAATAAAAATATTTCGTATATATATAAAGGCAAGGGGGCTCAAGAGTGAATTCAAATAACTTATACTTATTCTTTTTCCTTCTTCCTTTCAGTAAACATGAGGCCATTTTACGAATACTTGGTGCTTCTATATACGATAATTGGTTTCACCTGTGCTGATCTGAGCTCTTCAATCTCTGATGTTCAGTCCAGTGCTTCTAACATCAAAGAGAAAGTAGACAACTGGTCATCTAAAGATGGTTTAATTGCAGCACTAGGAATTCAGAATTCATTCGGAGGCCTTAATACTGCAGTCAATTCTCTCGCTACTGATTCCAAGAATGTTGAGGCCAGCCAGTTGAATGTTGGTGAGATTCAGTCTTTGGCTACAGCTATAGATGGTTTATTAAATTCTTTATCCAAAAAAAGTGGTGATTTTGCAAGCATCGGCGCTAAAAATATTGTTGGAAATGATATCTCCTCATTGAGTACAATCGCTTTAGATATCGTTAATAACTTTGCAAAGGATGCTAGTGGTGATTGCAGCAAAGCAGAACAGTTACAGCCTGCATTAATTGGGATTGGTAGTTCCTTTGATTCTATTAATTCTGACTACGGCCTATCCAAGTTACAGTTTCCTACAACAATCAGCTGCACTGCCGATAAGAATGTTGGCAGGTCTGTTGCTTTTTCAACCGTAGCATCTAACTCTGGTAGTATCCCCAAAATAACTGCTACTCGGATAGTGCATATGCCTATAGAATCGACTTTCTTGTCATCCCCCCAGGTGTGGAATATTGCTACAAAAACCGATACCTTCCACGAACTTGGATCAGCTTTCTTAACATACGGTGGTGTGGAATCTTCCATCGTATCAACCCCTATTTATCAACCAGGCTCGGTGACAAGAACGGAATCTACTACTTCATCAGTAGCTAAGCCAGTACCGGTATCCGAACAATCAGTGAGTTCAGTTAAAACATTGAAAATTGAAACAATTCCAATTGTTTCCAATCTAATTGGGTATACCCCGATTGCATCAGCATCTAGCAGATTATCCGGTATATTGATCACTCCTAATTCTAACGAATCTAACATTGAATCATTAAACCAAACATACACTGAACAGCAGCCTTATACTTTGCCAAGTATAGTAAGTAACGGATACTCTGGGAATATAGCAAACAACATTAGCCTATCAGGCCAAGACCTACCTTCGATTGCAATGAGTAATGGCACACCCCATTCCGGAACTAACCAGGTGCTTGCAGTATTAGCTATTATATCTGCAGGTTTACTGCTATTTTAATACTACAAATACGCCACTATAAATAAGATCAGAAGTAGCAATCTATCACATATTGTTTTGTTATATTTTGTGGTGCCTTTGTGGCAGCGAGGCCGTAACACAGGTTAGGTTTATGGAGGTGGGGGCATATGACCGTTTATCATATGACCGCAAGTCGATCTGGGTACAATTACAGATATATATATATACACATATATAAATGCAAGCTCTCTTTAACTTTTTCTTTCCACCCAAGATGCCTCTTTCCGCAGAGAAGAAACAAGAAATCGATCAGGCCATTAAGAACGAGCACATTTTCATTGCCTCGAAAACTTATTGTCCTTACTGCCAGCAGGCTAAAAAGATCATCCTTAAGGATCATGGTGCTGACGCAAAGGTAATTGAGCTCGACGAAGTAACTGATGGTAGTGCTATTCAGGAATACCTTGCCGAAAAAACTGGCCAGCGTACTGTTCCTAACGTTTTTATTGATGGCAAACACATTGGTGGATGCTCAGATGTTCAGAGCTTGGAGTCCAGTGGCAAACTCGCTTCGTTGCTTTAAGAATTGCTTGACCAAGTAAATATATGTATAATGATACAAATTTTTTAAAACGCATTTTAGACAACTCAAATAATATCCTTATCACGCTTGTTGGATGACTTCTGTTCCTCTTCTGATTCAGGTTCGTAATTCTCTTGAGAGTGCCACATTTGACGGTACAGACCACTTTGTTTGTTGATAAGCTCAGTATGTGAACCTTCTTCAGCAATCCCACCATTATGCAGCACAATGATTTTATCGGTATTGGCTACCGTTCGAAGTCTATGTGCAATAAAAACCTTGGTTCCATTCTGGAAATTCTGGGAAATATTAGACAACAGCTCTTTCTCCGTTTCTGTATCCAGCGATGAGGTTGCCTCGTCAAAGAAATTGATAGGCGCGCCCTTTATGAGCACCCGCGAAACAGCCAGCCGTTGTCTTTCACCTCCAGACATCATAAGGCCTCGCTCACCCACAATAGTATCGTAGCCCAGTGGTAATCGGGCCATCAAACCAGTCAAGGCCGCCTTCTCCACTGCTTTGCGGCATTCAGCATTACTAGCCTTTAAATTTCCGAATCTCACATTATTCATAACAGAGTCGTTGAACAGTGGTGTATCCTGGGGCACCACTCCAATGGCTTTCCGCAGCGAGTCGAGATCAACTTCTTTGATATCCTGACCATCTACCAAAATCCTGCCCTCTTGCGGCTCGAAGAACCGGAAGAGCAGTTTGAGAATTGTAGATTTACCACCACCACTGGGTCCTACAAAAGCGACCGATTTTCCCGCAGGGATAGTGAATGAGATATTGTTCAATATGGGATATCCACCTCGGTAGGAAAACGTAACATTCTCAAACTTGATTTCACCACCATGGGGCAATACTTTCAGCTTTGGGGCATTCTCCACAGTGTTCTTAATACGTACTGGTTGTTGCTGTAGAGTGAACAGACTCTCCATGTCTAGCAGCGCTTGCTTCAAATCACGGTAAACCGAACCCAAGAAGTTCAGCGGCACGCTTAGTTGAAAAACAAGCTGATTGACCAAGATTAGATCACCTATGGTCAGTGCACCAGCCATAATACCGTTACAAGTCATGTACATTATCACAGTAAGGGCAGAGGAAAAAATGAGGTTCTGGCCAGAGTTCAAAAAGCTGAGGGATTTTGCAATATTCACTGAGTTTTTCTCGTAATTTGCAAGTGACTGATCATACTTTGCCAATTGATGCTTTTGGTTATTGAATAACAACACACTCTCAATGTTCTGCAGGGTTTCTGTAGCAATTCCCGACGATACATTATCAGCTTGATTAGCTGCTCTCCGGAACTTGGCTCGCCAAGCAGTAGTTCTAATAGTAAACCACGCGTAGGCGCCCATGGTTGCTAGTGTCACGGCTGCAAATGAGGGGCCAAACTTATACGACAAAACACCACCAACTAGCGCAATTTCAAACGAAATAGGAACTATATGGAAAACCATAGCCGTTAGCACATAGCTGATACCCTTGCAACCTCTATCAATAGCTCTGTTCAGTTGTCCCGTGGAATTAGCTAAATGGAAGCCTATATCCAGCTTCATAATGTGGTCAAATGTAGATCGACTCACCTTGCGAATAGCCTTCTGTGCTACAGTAGCGAAGATCGCATTCCGCATCTCACCAAAAAATGTTGCACCAAACCTTGCTAAACCATAGCTCAGAACCATCCCTGTAGCTAAACCACCAACAGTCCCTACATGTTCCCAGTCAATATTCATGGCATCAACAATGTTTTTGAAATAGAATGGAACTTGAACATTTAGGATCTTGGCACCGACTAATAAAGATAAAGCCAAAACAACCCTGAACTTGGCTTGCATGTTGTTCTTAGGCCACATATATTTGACGAGGTTGCGTAAAATTAGTTTGTGTGTATCTCCTCTAGGCTTGGATAGAAGTACCAAGTTCGCCGATCCGCCAGACTTTCCCTTAGAATTATTCGGTTTATCAACTGGCGGGGGCTTGGGGTCACTGCTCGAAACTATAGGCCTAAACTGTCCATACCTAGCATGGCATGATCCACATTGGCGTGATATTCGCAACAGCGTAGATGTACAACCCTGTAGACGCAATAAACGCGGCATTGGGCTGCGCTGCAGTAAACTCATCGCTAAATAGGTTGGTAGGTCTAATTTGTTTGGTTGATCTAGCACGCCATATATCCAGATTCAGTGATTATTAAGGCTATGCAGGCTTGAATCATTAGTTAAAACCTATCCCATAAAAGGGGGTGTCGAAACGACCCTTTAATTAGAGGCTATTGAAAGATATCCGCCCAACATTAGAAGAAGATACCCAGATATCAACTTGTTTCGACCCGGAATACCATAGCTCACACCAAGGGTGGTCCGCGCCCCATCCTATTCTTTGTCATCGATAATTGCGCATATCCTTGCCCTGTGTCTGGTTAACAGGATCACAAGCTTGAGACATACACTAAAAACAAGTAAGCCACAGACCACACACACATATTGATGATTCGCCTACCCAGGAAAGTCACATTAGGTATATTCTTGCTGCTTTTGGTGACATCGGTGTCGATGCTAACTTTCCATGAAGGTACCAAAATGGCGTTGGACATCTCACTGCGAAAAGCCCAAGAACAGATCGACAGTTTCAAAAAAGGCAGTGGATCCAGTGGATCTAAAGATTCCAATGACTCTACCCCGAGGTTTCCCACCTCTTCTAATGACATTGTGAAGGAAAATGCTACATTGTATACATTGTGCCAAAACAAAGACCTTAGGGGAATGATATCAGCTGTAGCTAGCGTGGAGCGTCAATTCAACTCCAAGTACCATTACGATTGGGTTTTTTTGAACGATGACGAGTTTGATTCCAAATTTAAGGAGGCAATTCGTGCTAAGGTCAGTGGAAATGTATATTTTGGTAAAATTGATACCGAGGCGTGGGGCTACCCTGACTGGATCGACTTGGACAAGGCGGCCGAGACTCGTAAGTGGATGGTAGAGAAAAACGTTGTTTATGGTGAGCTTGAATCATACCACCATATGTGTCGGTTCCAGAGTGGGTACTTTTTCCGCCATCCACTGATGGAGAAATACAAGTACGCTTGGCGAGTGGAGCCTGGAATTTCTATCCGTTGCAAACTGAAGCAAGATCCTTTCAAATTGATGCGGATTAATGAATATATTTATGGGTTTAATGTGGCCCCGCACGATATCGCGGATAGTATATTAACCCTGTGGGACAGCACTAAGAAGTTCTTGAACTTGCATGAGAACTACATTGACTCAAACAATTTGGAGAATTTCATAAGTGACGATAAGCTTGAAACCTACAATCTGTGCCATTATTGGACAAATTTTGAAATCACGGACATGGATTGGTTGAGATCTGATGCATACATGGAATACTTCAACTTTTTGGATAAAGAAGGTGGATTCTATTATGAGCGCTGGGGTGATGCCCCAGTCAGATCAATTGCTGCATCGCTATTCTTGCCACGCGATAAGATATATTTCTTTAACGAGATCGGATATTTTCATAGTCCTTTCGGGCATTGTCCTTATAACCAGGGGCCCTTGGAGTTGGAGTGCGATTGCCAAGTAAATGATGATGAATACAGCAACACTTATTACGATTATCACGCTAACAGCTGTTTGAGAAAATATTTCCAAGCTAAGGGCCGCACTTATCACGATGCAAATCCAAATTTGGAAGACAATTTTTAAAAACACATATATATATTTATATGCATACATTATTTATCTCAGTTACCATACCCTAGTACAACCACTTCTACACTTCTAGATCGAGAAATGGATGAAATACCCAGCAAGATCGACCTGACAGATATACCCAATGTATCTTATCAGTCACCATCGATAACTATTCCAGATTCACCTGCAGACTCGCCTGTTCTTCCTATGAATATCAAGGCCGATAAAGTGGAATCTTTGTACCAGGAGAATGTGGGACAGGACAAACTACAAACAGCATTCCACTATTCACCTTTAAAAGAGGAAACAGGCGATCATGGGCTTGGTGATACGTCAATGTATGATGAAGATGATGTTGATGATGAGAACACACCCCTTGTGCACCATAAATCAGATGTGTCGAATCTACTAGAGAAAGCTGTGAATCAGAGCCAAGCCACCCCCCTCTCTAGTGCGTATAACTTTCTTCCACCATTAGGTGTAGATGAGCGACAGTTCATAAACCAGACTGCACCTCACTTCAAGACTAGTACTCAAAGGTACACTCAAGTGCTCATCTGGTGCCTAGTCAAACGTACGCAGAGAGCAAGCACACCAAATCCACGTAAATCAGAAGTAATGAAAGGAGTATACGAAAAATTCAAGAGAAAACTTGCTAGTAATGAAGTGAAGCCACGCATTCACACGCCAAGCATGGCTCCATTGAAGCCGCGGGTAGCTAATCCTGAGAACAATCACTTGAGATCAATTATAAAAGACTTGACTGTTTTTAAAAGACAGCTGCAAGATGAGACAGCAGAGCAGGTATATGCACCTGAACACATTCCGTACTATGAACCTGATAGGGTATTAACAAACCCACATGAAGAGGATCAGCTTCAGGCCGAAGTTAATGAATTACGCACTAAGATGGACGACGCAGTGGGTGGCGCTACTGACACATTGCTTAGAGTAGACGAGTTGAGTGCGTCGGCTACTCGTGTTCTCCACCGCATTGCAGAAAGGCATACGCGTACACGCACAGAATATTTATCGCATTTAATGACACAACATCCTTAATTTTACAATGGTTTTTTTCTAAGGGTTGATTCCCGAACAATATAATTATATTTGATACATTTATATATAATCTCTCTATCTCAGTATTTCTGCTTTGGCCTGTTCTAGCAGGGTAGTGCTCTTTGTCATCCAAAGAATGAGCGGATCGCTGGGATACTTAGAAGGACACAGTCCTGTGGGGTATGTCACACCGCCATTCCCTTCGTTGAGCTTCAATTTATCTGAAAACCCCTACACCTCACCTCTATTGTTTTATAGCTGGGATATCTACGTATTCACCGTGTACTGGCACCTCATATTTTCTACTGGGTTTCATGTAGCCGCAGTTATAATTGCGTATGCATGTAACTACAGATTACGAGGCAAAAGGATACGTCGCGTGCTGACTATGTTACTAGTATTCATGGTTCTTGGTGCATTTTATGGTTTTGTTCTCGGCTCGTTCATAGGCCTGATTTTAGGGTCTGTTTATCGAGCAGGCGCGTTACATATGTCTACATGGGTTCCGTTCACCTGGGGATTGGCGGTTATGCTGTTCACGATAGTGGTTTCTTACGAGCGAACAGCAATCAGCATCTGAACAGCATGAGAGACATTGGCGTTTTATTTTCTCCATATTTTATTTATTACACCAGCATTTATCAATATTTATTCAATGTACATCTATTTTTATCAACATGTGAACAATCTTTGAATCAGCATAATTATAAAATATATCTACATAGTAAAAAGAATGCTCAATTTTTCTTGTTCTTGTTCTTTTTATTCTTCTTACCTGATTCGGCCTTAGGCTTGACGGCATCGGTATCAGCATCGGCAGCGTCGGTGGCATCAATTTCCTCAGATACGGGATCTTTAGTTTCAGGCTGGAGATCATCAGTCTCCTTCTGCTGAGGCTCACTCTCCTTGGTGGTCTCCTCCTTAACAACTGCACTAACTTTGGCCTCAGTTTCCTTGGCCTTTGATTCTTCCTTCTTTACTTCTTCATTAGCCTTGGCCTCTCCCTCGGTTTCCGTGTTTTTAGCATGTTCGGATTCAGCTAGCCTTTCCTGCTCAAGCACCTCCTTGGACTTTGTTTTGTCCTGGACAATTGGACTATCAACAACAAACTCTGGTTCAACCGGCACAGACTTGTGCTCCTCGCTGCCAGGCTTATCCTGGCTGCTCGACTTGTCCTGACTGGCCGGCTTCTCCTGAGCACTAGGCTTGTCTTGACCGGCAGCCGTATCCTGGCTGCTGGCTTTATCTTCGTTACTAGCACTGAGATCAACCTCATTAAGCTGACTAGACAAAGACCGGTTCGTTCGCGGTCGTGCTCGCGAGTCTTTCAAGGGCAAGCTAGTACTGCTCCCGGTAGGAGAGACCAGTCTAGGAGTAAGTCTACCCGAGTTCGCTAAAGCAGAGACTGAGGCAGCACCAGTCATACTTCGACGAGGTTGTGACTGAGACTGAGTCTGCTTACTCTGGGGATGCTTCGAAGCTTCAGCCCGCTCAACACGCTTGCGAAGCACATTGAAGTAGGACACAAGTTGACCAGTGGGGGCCTTGAAAGCAAACACCGCCTCTTCGATATCGTCGTCAATGAATGAGTTGCCGCTCTCTAAATCAGCAGCAAACTGTGCAAGGAAATCTCCCCATGAGGGCGAAATCACGTACTTGGTATCGAAATCTCTACCAAACAGAATAACCTGGCCTACACGACCTTTAGGACCAGGGGCCAAGTCAATTGCAATATTGTTGCCGTCCTGATCTTTCGCTAACGGGATCCATCCAGAGTGGGCATAGACAGGCTGAATTGCATCCGGGGGGTAACTCGACTGCTGCTCCATCCAGGCAACCGTGTTACGAACACCGGGTCTAACACCGGCATTAGGGGCAGTAGAACTAGATGCTTTGGAGGCCTGCGCTTTGCTACGACTAGCCAATCCATTTACATGTAAAGCGGTTCTCTTCCAGATATTCCACTCCTCACTGATCTGCTCCAAATCTAGTAAGGCCACACCAAAGAAAATACCGGTGGGCATGGCTCCTCTTTCTTGGCCATCGTGGATTCTATAACTCTCGCGAACATCTGCAGGCAAAATGCAGTCCAAATCATGCTCAAAGTCGTTAAGATCGTTGGTGGTGGCTCCTTCCAACAACTGGTCAAACAACTCGGGGTAGTTTTGCTCGATCCATGTGTCGATGCGGTTCCAACTAAGTTCAGGAGACGGTATAGGGGCAAAGTCATTCAGCGAAATGGTGTCACGAGTTCCACCACTAACGTTATGCTCACCGGTTGAGTCTGTCCCGTTAGTTAGATTGGTTGAGGACGAACTAAACTGGGCAGAACGCATGCCTGGAACGTAACCGTTTCCCAGACTGGAACTTGACGAGCGCCTGTCCTCATTTGAAGCCAAGGGAGCAGTATCCTCCTGCCCTGCTTGGCGTGTGGGATCATAAGAAGCGTAGTGATCACTGGTGCTGATCGAATGCACAAAAGATTTGATGCTGTTAAAAAACTTACTCATTTCGGGTATCCTTTAGGATTAAAAGTGGGCCTTTGATAACTGATTCTTTCCCGCGGATGTGAGGTGATAAGCAACAGGGTGCGAGATAAAGTGCTAGGCGTGTATGTGTGTGGTTCACCTCACTAAATTGCGGAGAAGGGTGTGCAAGAGGGATGAAAGGGCGGTATGGAGAGGGTGTGGCAGCGGCCCACGGCAACAAATGTTTGCTGACTACACAATAGTAGAGGCTTCAACCCTAAATGTGCTTTCTCCATGGCCAAATAGACGGAGGGTATAATACCGGGCCTTGTGAGTAACTTTCTGATTAAAATGCGACTCAGCAGTTAGGCTATTCAAATTAAACTAGAATCCGAAATCCATTAATCTACTATTTAATTATGTACGTATCTGTTCATTTGGTGAAATACTGCCCTGTTCTCTGCCTAAAATCCAGAGACAGGAACTTACCATTATTCATATCCTTTATACGCCGAATATACTTTGGTTTCGGTAGAATCCTGCATGTTCCATACTTAGTTTGGGTAAATCTAGTTAGTATTTGGTAATCACGGCTCCGTTCTTCAAACATAGTTTGCTCACACGTCTTTCCCATCGTAGGGACATCAGTATTGAAAAATGCTGGGATTTCGGTGAACTCAGATGAGGGGAATTGGTCTCGGCGGCATATTCCGTAGGCTTCATGAAAAACCAGGTCTGTACCATCGGCAGCAAGAGATGCTCCAACTTTGGTAAACAAATTTGGTAGCACTTTGATCTGGTACCGTGGTGTTGGGAGGGGATTGGCAACAGGACACTCTAATTTAGACTGCTTGCTGCTATACTGTGGTTGTTGTTGTTGTTGTCCGTTTTGCTGCTTGCCATCGTATTCGTGTAAGCAGCCGTTCTCTGGGTCAACCATTTGGTTGAGAGTATCTGGATCTGTTTCACATAATAGTGGCAATTGTCGAGGGGAGAATTTATACTCAGTGGATAATGATTGAGGAGTTATATACACATCTCCCGAGTTGTATGGGTATGGAACGTGTTCGTCAGTTGATTGTGGCTTTATGCTTCTTGCAGAGTCATAGCTTTCATGGGGCACAAATGGGGTATTTTCACTCAGTGGCTCAACAAGGAAAGCCGCACTGAGAGGCTCACCGTTAGTAGCGTCGGGATTGCTACCTATATAGTTTAGCCATTCATCTTCTTCTATAGGTATCTCATATTTAATCCCCGAGCTGTGCAACTGAACCACTGATTTCTGCTCTTCCTGGTAAGCCGGCAAATCTGCATCCGAAGATGCCAGGTATGTGTTGCTGTGTTCATTGTCAGAATACTTGCACATTCGGTTATTTACGTAGCCATTCCCCATAGTTTTGTATTTTGCAGTCTCTACATCCGTAGGAAGGAAGTAGCTACTATTCTCATAGTCATTGCACATTAGAATGTTTTTACGAGAGTATCTGGCTAGATAACTGGTTTTTATTTTTAATGTTTTGTTTGACTCTATAATCAAATATGCTGTAAATTCCTAAAGTGGAATGTGGGGTGAAATGTACATAAAATGCACATAACCCATACCCATAATAAACTGGCGAAATGCTGGTACTATGTGGATAACGTATATTTTTAACTTGCAACCTCCTAGTTTCAAGGTTATGACACTCCTTTATATTTATCTCCTCTATTTACTTAGCTAATAAGCCCCTCGGATACCTATTTACTGCGAGAGCTTGCTTCCTCACCACTCTAGTTCAGTATCAAGCCTCCAGCGATATATTTGGTAACACAATTGTACAGACTATCGCAACTTTCATTAATAATAACCGTTTATTTAATAGTGTTCTTATCTATCACCACCACATTGACGGCACCGCGATTTGGATCACTGACATAATGTAAGTCTCATGCCAAGAATGGACCTCGTAATAGAGGCTGGTTACGTTCGCTAATATTCGAGTTTCTATTTGATACTATACCAAATATCACACTGCTGTATGCTAGCAATAGGTTTATGCTGAAATCTCTAGTTGCACTTTGATTTAGCGTATGCTTAAATCGGGAGATACAACCTCATATGGGTTATAATAATCAATGCTATGAATTATGTACAATAAATAAGAACGCTCCCTACCCTAGGGTCGAGCAATGCAAAAGAAAAAACCGATATAGCTAATTTAATTTTAAGAAACGGAAAAAATCGAAAAATAGCACTGAGATATTGTGGTCCTATTCGGACCTCGGTTCCCAGTGCATTCTCGGGAACCTACGATAAATGACATTAAATTATATATGTTTGTGCAGGTGTAAATGATATTTACTCATCATCCTCCTCCTGCTCAGGGTTGAGATCGGAGTGAGTCTGCTCAGCAATACGGTCCAAATCACGCTGGCCGTTCTCGGTAATACGGCGGCCACCGTTCTTGCTAACCTCAACAATACCGAGCTTCTCAAGGGCCTGGAGAGCCTTACGGTTGACAGAGCCAGAGGCATCACGGTGGTGCGAAGGTCTAGAGCCACGGTTGATAGTAGAGCCGTAACGCTTGTTAAGGCGACCAACACCAATATCCTTACGGAGGTAGACGTGACGGGCAATAGAAGCAGCACGCTTGTAGAACCAGCCAGCCGAGTCCTGGGGAGGAAGCTCCTTACCGGAAGAGGTCTTGACAACCTCCACGTAACCAGGGACATCAAGAGTACCCTGGCGCTGAAGGAAGCTGGAGTATGCGTTGATAAACTCCTGAGCGGGAACGTCCTTAACGGTGACACCAGCCATTTTTATGATATTCAAAGGTATTGATGGATTGAAAGGAAATGACGATCTATCCTGGTCCCGTTTGGGAGGCGGGTGTGATCACGTGAGAGTTTGTATTTTTCAAATTGGCTCTCCGATATACCTCCCAATGGCTGTTTGTAATGCCCTAAGTATTACACATCACTAAGCCCTATATTCCCTAACATCGGTATAGCAGTATCGTGTTTTGGTGCGGAGCGTCCATCTGTGTGGGTAAGGAATATTGTGTGTGTGAGGTTCCGCGGCTCGTAACCGCACACTCCATCAAGATAACTCGCTCTCGCCCCCACCCTACTCTTCTCTTTACACACAATGAGTGATCCACAGAAGAACCTGCAGGAAATGCTGAGGCGTATCAATGACTTTACTGGCGGCAACCGCAATAAGGGAGGAGCACGAATGCCTCGTGGTGGACCCAAAGGACCTACCCCAGTATCAATGTTTGCTGGACTTGGAGGCTTACTGCTGTTAGGAGGCGGTGCACTTGTATTGAATAGTTCACTTTTCAACGTTGATGGTGGACACCGTGCCATCATCTACTCCCGTATTAGTGGAATTCAACCCCAATTATACAATGAAGGTACCCATATAGCAATCCCATGGTTCCAGCGACCTATTATCTTTGATGTTCGTGCAAAACCCCGGAATGTTCCTTCACTTACTGGTACCAAGGATCTTCAGATGGTGAACATTACTTGTCGTGTGCTGTCACGGCCACGTGTAGAATCCCTTGCTACGATCTATCGTACTTTGGGTAAGGACTACGATGATAGAGTGCTTCCTTCGATTGTAAATGAGGTTCTAAAAGCAGTGGTTGCACAGTTCAATGCTTCCCAATTGATTACGCAGCGTGAGAAAGTCAGTCGCCTTGTTCGGGAAACTCTGTTGAAGAGAGCAGCCAGATTCAACATTTTACTAGATGATGTTTCGCTGACGATGATGTCTTTCAGTCCTGAGTTTACAGCAGCCGTTGAGGCCAAACAAATTGCACAGCAGGATGCTTTGAGGGCAGCATACGTTGTAGATAAGGCCGAACAAGAGAAACAGAGTTTGATCGTAAGGGCTCAGGGTGACGCCCGCAGCGCTGAATTGATTGGTGAAGCTGTAAAGAAGAATAAGGGGTACATCGATCTAAAGAAGATAGATACTGCCAGGGAAATTAGTACTATTGTTGCTCAATCGGGCAACAAGCTGCTGCTTGATAACAAGGAGCTCATGCTTAGTCTAGCTGATGATTTCAGCACTCATTAATGTAAATAGAATATTTACCGGCGTCCTGTGTCGGTGCTTGGTAATAGGAGTGCCTCGAACTCCTGCTCACCGCATATTGATTGTCGTGATTAACTTGACATGCTTTTGTGTTCACGCATAGCAACTCTTAATTATGTACATTTTTCTGCTTCATGTTAAGACTCCTCGTCTACATAGGAATAAACTGGAAAGCGAAAACTTACATTCGCTAGCAATTATTTAGAGTAGTATGACCCTCCGATAGTTGGGCTTGTTTTGGAACGCCAGGCAAGATGAGCAATCATAAATCATACGTGTTGGCGCCCCCATATTATACTAGCTAATGCAGTTGCTATCTTAAGGGTAGAATATTCCCAATATAATGCAAAAGTAAGTAATGAGATTTGATAAGTGTAGCTAATCAATGTATTTTTGGAATAAAGAATGATCCCTTAATATTTCCCTAGTAAGTGAGGGCATGCCTATATACACTATAAGAATCGGGCACTATTCGCACTTACATATTAGCCTAAAAATGGGAGGGCTCTGTAAGTATTTGTACCACTATCAATGCAATTATATGCTTATGATTTCAAATTCAACAATATGAATATGTATCGCCTAGGCGACTCCATATATATACGTCGGTTAGATGATGAATTATATATGAATACGGAGCAAGTCGATACTACCTTTTAAGCAGCAACCTCCTTACGTTTAGTAACTTGGTAGTTAATAGCACGAGCCGTATTCACCTCCATTGTGGTGATATTCTCTCTGAGAAACTCAAGATCTTTCTCACATGCAGAAACCCCCTTGTTCGCGTCCTCCAATTTCTTCTTGATCATGGCCTGGGCCTCATCCAAAGGGAATTCTAGCATGACGTTTGCACCCAGCCATAGCCACACAGTCTTTGTTGGCTCGATAGTGGCCTTGGCGTATACGGTATCATTCAAGGCATATTGGCTCTCAAAAGTTTCATTACACTGTGTCAAAAACTCAATGGATTCGCTGGTCTGTCGTAGATTAGGCAGTTTATCCGTTAAGTTCTTCAATCTATTCCGTGTAGCCATCTCCATGAATTGATACTTTTGCAGCATCTCCTGCAGCTCACCGAGCAAAGCAGTAGCTTCATCTAGATTATCTGCATATTCGCCGATGCTGCTAACAAATGGAGCAGGGGGTATCCCCCTTTCGTTCGTTGGCTTGGGTTTCGGCAACGGTTTTCCCATTCGTAGGTGTTGAAGAAGAGGTCTATATTAGGGCTAGGAAAATATCTGGCGGTTTTCTCGAAGTGTATACGGCCCATATTTATACATGATAAAGTGGGACGACGCTGATGTACTGATTAAAACAAAAAGGCTGGATAAGCTGGTACGGTCACCAGAACAATCTGCAATATACCATGCTGCTAAATCTAGGTTTAAAGAATCGCATGGAGGGACGGCAGAGTATGTGATCAATGAGCGGTTACGTTGGAACGGACCTGATGCAATTAGTTCTAGCAAGTCATTTATGGAGAAAATGGATGATATTAAAATACTTAAAAATGATTTTCCCTATGATTTTGAGCCGGGGATCCAACATCTCATTGTATGGTCTAAGGTTTTTATTCCTTGTGGAGAAGACGATTTACCTACACCCGAGTCAGAGGCTCAAATCGAGAAATTTCTGTATAACTACTTCACTCTTAAATTCGGTGTGCCAAGATCGAATATCCTCTGGTTTAAAAACACATTAGTCCTGCAAAGTATTCCCAACATATCCCACTTCCATGTACTTTTAAGAAACTGCTCCGACGCAGATGTAAATAAAATTATACAACAACAGTAAATAATAATATAACTCACATAAATCTCCGTAGCGCAGCACCGGCTTGTTTCTCTTCGGGAAGACCCTCGCGGTCACGCTTCAGTCTTTCTCTAGCCTTGTTTTCGCGCTCGAATGCTTGTTCAATCTTCAGCTTGTGGTGATCAACTACATTTCTAGTCTTTTTTCTGAGTAATCGTCTCAGTGCTGAGTTGCCACGTTTCACACCGGGTTTAGACTTGAGTTTCAAGTTCTGCTCGGCTTCCTGCTTAGCATCCTGTGCTTCCTGCTCCGCAGCACTCAGTCGTTGGGCATTAGATCTGCGGTCTACACGGCCGATGTCAGTAGGATCCAAAGTGATCATATCTGGTTGTAATTTCTCGAGCAAAGAGCGAACCTGGGTTTCACGGCGACCAGTCCTAGTAGCATAACTGTATGGATTAACCTCTAGTGCATCTAGGTTGGCTTCTCCGCTACCAGGGACTAAAAGTGAGTCGAAACCTTTTGTGACACCCAACCCCAAGACGTCTTCATAAGGACAGAACCGAACACTATGAACCTGTTGACCGGGAACCAAATGATTCATATATGGTGCAGATTGTTTAGTCCCACCAACTTTAAGCACGTCCTTCCATACCTGGACATGAGGTCCCCAGCCTACTGCAAGCAGTCCCGATGAACTGATACTCAATGAAGAAGCAGGTGTAGGTGAATAATAGGATTCAAGTTCTTTGAACTGTCGGATATCCCATATTTTCAGTGTCTTATCTTGGCCAGCAACTGCCATGTATCGGCCACTACGGTCCACCGCCATCGCCCTCACTGGACCACGACATGTAAGCATAGTGGCTAAAGGAGTAGGCATGCTAGGGGCCCACAACAAAACTGTGCCATTTTGATGGCCTGAGTGTACCACTGCATTGTATGGGTTATGGGTAAGAGATGTGGTAGGACCCAGCCGGCTGCGAAGTTCAGAAACAAGCTGGCCAGTAGAAACATCCTGGTATTTAATATAACCTGAAGTACCAGCAGTGGTTAATAAATAGTGGTAAGGGAGATATTCGAGGTGAGTAGCGCCAACATGGTGTCGCAATTGGTGCACCTCGGCTCCGAACTGATCGTAGATGTAAGTGTGTTTCTTTTGCGCTACTGCGAAAAACTCATTGTCATTCTGTAAGTATTTAACATCATGGATGGTTTCATTCAGCTGTAGCTCGCATCCAAGCTCGCCGTCTTTCCA
The DNA here is from genome assembly GCA_030579915.1 of Starmerella bombi. NCBI lineage: Eukaryota > Fungi > Ascomycota > Dipodascomycetes > Dipodascales > Trichomonascaceae > Starmerella > Starmerella bombi. The sequence continues at coordinate 40,397 of JAKTRX010000039.1, forward strand.
ATTGAACGAAGCGAGATGGCCTTTCCGACCGCCCAGTAAAAGATTGTTTCCCGTGAGTGAGTAGTCTGCTACGTATGGGCCCAGTTGATCTAGATTTAAAGTAAATCTTTTAGCTTGAGAGGCAGTATCTACAGAGTCCACAATATCTTTTTGTGTGACTTTAAACGTTTTTTCCATCTCATTTTCAGGTTCGATAAAGCCACTAGACTCAGTGTGAAGGGCCTCTAAATTAGCAGCTTGTTCAGTTGCATCACGGTACCTCTCATCTTGTCGTTTAAGGAGTGATTTTAACTTTTTATCCTTCGTTTTCAGCGACCCATCGGCTTTTCGCTGATACCTTTGCATAATGAAAAATTAGGTAACTAACCCCCCTCCACGCCATATAAATGCACCATATGAAAAGAAGATAAAAATACCTTACCTACACTGTACTACACAAATTCACATACAGTATATCTCATAAAAAAAACCTGTTTTATATTGCCATACAAGTTGCATTTTTGTTATCGACGAAGGAGTGGCTTGAAATGTTGGCATTAATCACGGAAGCCTGCTTATGTGGGTTCACAACCGGTTATACAAATTATACAGCATGATATGCGTCAAATTTAACAACTAGAAGGCTATAGAGTATGGTATAATTAAGAATGCATTTAACAAAGAATTCGGTCGGATCTAGTAGTTAGGCCAATGGCCATTCATCTAGCAGCTTGTAGAGAAGCACTCACAAAGCACTAGAGCACTCTGATGGTGTTGCCTGATAGGTAAATAAAATCACAGTATAGCAAATACTGCTGTCTATGTGTCGTGTGTGAGCATATATTTGGACAGTCCTGTCAGAGCTTACATTGATTCCATTAATAACGTATACTACTGTTAGAAATAATTTTATCCTGTTGCTTATGCTCAAAAGGGAAGGTTTAAAACCATTAACTATGCCCGTCTAAGTGTATCAGGCGAGTACCCTTTAATAGAACGCGCTTATACGACAACTGGTAGATGTAAATCCTACGTCATTAAAAAAATTACAATATCTAATGGAGTAACTATATGTATAAATGTATACATTAACTTAAGTTATATCCTGAAAGCTATATAACTTTATGCATAGACCTTATAAGGTAGATCTTTCATGGTTATTACAGTTATTGGTGAATAGAATCTATCTAGCAGAGCACTTGAAGATTATAGCAATTCAATCAAGTATACTAACTTCACCAGAAAAATTACATACCATCATTACCTGAGGGATATTTGCTTTAGGAAAAATTCCAAGTATTCATGCCTGATAAAGAAATATATTATACAACCCTCCAGAATTAGCAATATAAGTCGTATTATCTACATTTGCCATTATACATAAGTTGATATGAGCTAATATGGTTGCTCATTACATAGGCGTGGATTGATCTTAATAACGAACTAGAAGTTATATCTGGCCAGCTATCAATTAAACAACTGTGAATGACCTTAAAAGGTTTGAGCATAATATAGTAACTAAGAGGCTAGAGTGTTACCACCTAGATGAAACTCTGGCCTAGCAGTCCATGGAGTCAAAATGAATGACCGTAAAATCGTCTACATTCACTTATGTTCTTTTCGCCTTTTTTGGCTAAAGTTACGCGCTCTACCAATACAAAAAATGCGTTTGACTATTTTTGTAGGCAATTATACTTCCCACATGCAATATACTCCTCGACCGGATGTGGAGTCGAATGGTGCGGCGGTACTATGTTACCTAACCCCAAACTGCCCAAACCTATATGGACTTGGACTGTTTAAGTAAACAAACAGGAGGAGTTGTACACTCCAACTTACCACACCGAGTAATAGTAGATGCCAACAAACGAGCAGCCACACAAAGTGGCTATAAAGTCTCGTTGTTACCTACATTGCAAAATACGGTGAACGTCCCTACTCAATTCCCCCTGGCAGGCCATTGTGCCTAAGCCTGAGTGTGATAACGAGATGGACTGGTTCAACCAAAAGGTCCCACACCGAGTAATGGTAGATGTCAACAAATGAGCAGCCACACAAAGTGGCTATA
>JAKTRX010000040.1:0-40003 GCA_030579915.1 Starmerella bombi
AGTTATCGGTATGAATAGATACCCATGAAGAACCCGAAAACCCATTCTTAGAGGAGGAAGGTTTCTTCCCCAGTCCGTTCAAGTGCCATACCCCACGCACACTTTAAGGAATGGTATAACACTTATTAAAAGCTCCATTCCTTCGCAACTTATATACACCGAAGACTTTGCAGCAAGACAAAGCCGACAATGATATAATGCATAATATTTTGGGGAATGTTTCCTTTAAATAAAGTCTATGTTGTGGAGAACCCCAACCCAAACGGTGGATTGTTACGAGGGCAAGGGTTATAATATGCAGGCGCCACATACTATTGTATGGCTTAGTGCTTACCACAAGCAAATTTCCTTATACCATTCAATTGATATATTAAGCCATTTAGCAAGAGAATCATATTAAACATAGCTAGCACGTCCATTTTCAGCTTTAATAGTGCCAATTAAGGATTTTTTACCCTTAATGAACACATATCCATATACTTAGCGGAATATTTTCAGGGTAATGCAGTATTTGTTTGCATTCAGGAAAATTCCCTATGCATATGTCTATTGTAGAGCTTTTCTCTATATTGTTCAACTGCAGCTTAAATGCTTTGAAAAAAGATTTATTTTTTTTTATCGACTATTAACATGTTAATTGCTTTCTAGCCCGGTACAGCCACCATCCATTGCTTTAGTGTCTTTAATAACAATATTATTTCTTCTTACGGTAGGTAGGATAGTGGTTTCTAGTTTTTCTAAAGTATGAATGACTTGTGTTAATCCACCTGACTCTACTACTAACCCTTACGACTAATTGAGGCAAGTTGTTCCTTGCAGATCTACCCCCATACCTAGCAGTGTCAAGCCTCCATTCTTATTTCCAGTAACATGAAAATTTTAGCTTAATCGATTTGCAATGCATAACTTTGGTAACAGGCATTATATTTGACACCCATTAGGTATATATTATTGTTATTTCACATGTGCTCTTGCTTTCTTGTACTATGCGTGAGTTCCTTTTTTTTTCGTTCGATATGTTTAATTTATTGTATATGTATGTCTTCATTGGATTCTCCCGTTCCATTATCATAGTAAATGGAAGTACATGTAATTCTTTTTTTATACCAAGTAGACAAATATACATGTATCTTTGGATCTTCCCTTACTCAAAAGCTAATTGATTGAATATATAATAATTGAAACTCAGATTTTTCGTATTCATTGGTAAGTATATATATCTGACCTAAATAAATACGTGGTATGATACGCCATTTAAAAAATGCAGATACATATTTTGAATAATGCTTAATTGTTGTATAATAAACAATCTCAATTAAAATATAATGATTTTTGTAGGTGGAAAGCAGTATACTCTCAGATGTTATATGAATATTGGAGGACCTAGTGGTACATTAAAATACGGTGCAAAGTAATACTTATACATATATATACGACAGGAATTTTTTTCTCTCGATTAAATTTTAGAATGAATGTAGCAGATATGTCCCAGATAGTTGGATACATATCAATAGAGGTATGCTTAAAACAATTTAGACATATCATACTAAAAAATTCACAGTTGTTAAATAGTAGTAATGAACCGTTGGGCCGGCAATTTGTCCGTTGTAAAAAAATTGTAATATTATTTTATAGTATCTGGTGCAGTTTTTGGTGATTCACGCCTAATTGCAGCATATTTTTCAACTAGTTTCGGTTGTTTAAGTACAGCCTCTGCTGCTCTAAGACCTGCAAGTTTAATCGTTCTGTCGGTTCCCCTGGAGACCTCCTCACCTGCAATCAGGCATTTTACTACAAATGGACTTGAATCATTCACAGTAACATATACAATTGGCTGGGTTGCAGATCCCACTTTACGATACAACTCATTTTTGGAATTCTTGTCTACTTCATCAGCAACCTTGGTATTCTTCATATCTTCCATTAATGGATGATACAGGTGTTTAAGCCAATCTTGAACCACAATAAGACCTCTGTCCATAGCCAATCCGGCTATATAAGCCTCAAACACGTCAGCCACTGCCTTATGCTTACGATCTGGATCTGGGACTGTCGAATTTATGTCAGTATAGATCTTGCTATGAAGATCAGAGCTAATTTGAAGCCATTCATACAGTTTATACTCGACCGATAGGTCAAATAATGTATCATTACAAACCAAAGATGCCTTTTTTATACTTAAAGCACCTTCGGAGTCATTCGGAAACTCATCGTACAGCATTTGACACACGATAAAATCCAATATAGAATCTCCCTTGAACTCAAGCCGTTCATTATGTGTATGAATAAGATCAGTAGCACTATTCATAGATGCATCAGTAATAGCAGATTTATGAGTAAAAACCTGTTTTAATACAGCATCATCTTGAATCTGCGGAAGTTCGGGAGGCCATTGATTAACTGGTTGGCAATAGGAATTACTAGATAACTCCCTAGTAGGTATTTTCTGTTTGGGATTTCTATCACTAGTAGCGTAGTGAGCTGACTGTTGAGTCATTTCTTTGAAGTCATTAACGGTCCGTTGTGTGTTCTTCAAAAAAACTTGATCATCAGAAAATCGCTGTCTCAACATTTTATACGAATCAAACGCTGATTGTAACAACAAAGCCTGAAGCTGGTCTAAGTAAGTGGAGTCAAGAGAACCGGTTCCGAGCAATTCCGGAACGTTTGATATGTTTGCACTGTGACGCGTAAAAACAATATCATCGAATACTGGTATACCTTTATTCCAGTACTGCTTAACTAGGAGGGATGCTAGTCTAATTCTATGCCTCTTCATAAGGGATCTAACAAGTTGGTCGTCTGTATCCTGGGCTGATATCGAATCAAGGTCAACACTCCGGAGCCATTGAAACTTCACCAATAATTGCTCAACGTGATATGCAATGTTAACAATAAGATGATCCAGCTCTTCTAGTTCTGAAACAGAGGGCCTGTGAGGCTTAATAGCAGTATTTCGTAGTCTCTCTTTAAAATTGGGGCCAGGTAGATGGATGTTGGAATTTAGCTCTTCTATATTACCCGCAGAGGTAGAGCTACTCAATTTCGTATCTGTTATACGCGCTTTTTTAGGAACAATATTGTAGGAAGATGGGGGCATACCTGTTCGCTTTGCCATGCAAAGTTTAACTAACAAATGGCTTACAAAATTACTATGACATTGTATTACTAATCCTCAAGCGTAAAGTAGTATGTGTCAAAAAAATGATTGAACGGCAGAATAGGCAGATGAAATAGTTTGCTTGAAATAGTTTGGTTTTATGTCTTTCTTATTTCACTTCAAGCAGTTTGATCATTTAATCATATCATTATATTAACAGTTCTAGTTAGCTACTTTAAGACTATTGTCTTCACGAATTCAAATCACTCTTGGTATAAGAATCTGCCCCTCGGGTATATTTTTCATCAGTACTGAATGTGGTAGAAGTACTTGTACTCATCTTGTTACCTTTAAGCCAGTTAATGCCATTGACTGTACTCTTTAAATTTACTTTAACCAGATCTCTGGTTTTCATATTGAAAATATCGTCAATTTCCTCCAAGGTACGATCCTTGGTCTCAGGCATGAAGAATATCTGGTAGAAAAATCCGAGTACTGCAATTCCACCATAGAATCCGATAGTTAATCCAGTATATGTGAAAGCATTCTTCATCTTTTCGAAGTTATACGTGACAATGAATGACCACAGGTAGAGTGAAGCCGAACAAATAGACATACCTTGAGCACGAGTACGAAGATTGAAAGATTCCGCGGGAAGAACCCAGGTAAGACAAGCATAGGTACCGAAAAAACCCATATAAAGAATCATACCGGTAAAATATACGCCAAGCTTTGCTGAACGATGTGTATCATAGTTGATAAGGTAACCAATACCCACCATAATCAGACCAATGAAGAACACGACAAGATTCTGGGCCCAAACACGACGGCCAAACCTATCCATCCAGAGAATGGCAGGGATAGTTCCAAACATCAATGCACCACCGCCAACCATTGACATGAGGACAGAGTCTCGGTCAGAGAAATTCATCTTTTCCACAAGCTGGCCCATATTGTACAGTACGGCATTGATACCGGTCATTTGACCAAACATCACCATCATTACCGCATAAACAAGGGCACGGCGATTACGAGGTATCGAAACAAGCTCGAAATAACGCTCCCAAGCCTTCTCATTGTGGGCTTCTTCAGCCTCATTTTGCGCAGTTTGACGCATATCCAGGAACTCCATCAAACTTGCTGGCTCCTCAATGTTACGCAATGATTTCCATACATTCCATGCACGGCCAACTTTATTTTTGGAAATTAGCCAACGAGGTGACTCTGGAAGTAGAAAAATACCACACATAAGAATGCTGGAGAAAACTAGTGTTGAACCGACCATGAACCTCCATCCACCATGAACACCAAAAAAGATTCCACAACATGCATAGCCAATAAGTTCACCAAAAGCCAGCATAAATTGATACATTGAAACAAGATTACCGCGCATCGAAGGAGGTACACTTTCACTAATATAGATACCAACGCATCCACCTTCAATACCGACTCCAATACCAAGAATAAAACGACCGGCATAAAGCATATGCGTGCTGCGAGCACCTGCACAAAGACCACCACCTAAAGTATACCACAAACATGAAACAATGATAGACATTCTTCTTCCTAAAAAGTGATTAAGTGGTGTCATCATAACAGAGCCTGCCATAGCACCAAGTGGCATCAGACTGGACACCAAAGACATCTCTCCACTAGTAGGATCAAACGCATCTTTTATTCCATATGAAGCACCGGAAATAATACTCTGGTCAAGACCTGACAGAATACCGGCAAAACTTGCAAAAATACCAAGTGCTACAACTAATGACTTTGGAGTTTTGAATTTTATGGGGATTCTCATATTCAAAAATCTATCCCAGGTGCTAGCAGTAGCCATGTAGTTTTCTTCAATGGCTTCAAGTTCAGCGACTAGTCGGTTGAGTTCAATCTGATTATGGTCCACATAAGTTGACTCATTGAGCTTTCCACCGTCGTCAGTAAAAACATCGCGGGTATCGCTTATTATTTCTGCTTTTCTAATAGACATTTTTGGTAATAATTCATATCATAGGAATATTGAATCGTATTTATAGTTGTATTAAGCGCTACTGTTACACGATTTTTTATGCTTCCCTAACCACCCCCACAAAATGAGGGGTATGCATCTTTTCACGATTAAGACAAACAAAATGTAAAAACAAAAAAGGGATTATAAAAAAAACGATCACTACATATTCCTCGATTACTACTACATTTACTCTTGTTACCATATATTTTAGATATTGTCCGAGCAACATATCATCCTTCGTACTGTTTGCGAGTATTTTGATAGCATCATTCTATTATTAAGACAAGGCGTATTAATAGCTTACCCCGTACATGCATGCATATACAAAATCTTTTAGGGCAAAATATTGGAGACGCATAATGGGGGGATGCAGGTGTATAAGAATTCGAAGACAAGTAACAATTTGGTTCCTCGTTAAGTATACAAAAATTTCAGAAATATACAGCAAATTTATGATAGTATTAGAAAACATATTTGGATACCAATTAAATGAACATGGATTGCCACTGCCTCTTTATACCGTGACGGCTAGCTCTCGTTCGGTAGATGATCGCGTTAGGTTTACCTGCATATCTATTTGCGCAAGATGCTACTGTCAACCCCGCTTTGCATGACTATTTGTATGCCTACAAAAATAGTAGTATACCCCGCATAAATGTGAAGGAGAACGTACATGGTATCCGGAAAATATATCACCCGCCCGGATAAAAAAAAATCACATACTTACCGTGAATGTCTCTGCACCTTTTTATATAAATCGCATATACTAATTTCTATCATTCAGTAGAACATTCCCCACGGAGTAGCCATATGCTCTACGTATGGTAGGGTATCTTTACTTGTAGAGCAGGCATAGCAAGCTCAGCCATATTTTATGCGCCCCTTAGGGTAAGGTAGCTTCATAGGGGCTGACAAGAATTGAACGATAATACCACTTTTTACCACGTTTTTTTTTAAGTACGAAAACCCCAGAGAAATGTTTTATCAAAGATTCAGGTAAACATAAATAAGCATTTGCTGATCCTTAATAAAAGAAACTAGATAGCTAATTTATAGAGGCGAATCAGTTCTGAATTATGGGAAGGTACCAGAGTTATTCTATGCGCTCACCCTTTACCCCATTATGCTAAACAAGCGTATAATTGAAGGAGGAAATTTGACTTTATTCCAGTAATCGGGGACAAAATATAGTACGAGCACTTACAGATATCTGACCTAAATACTGTAACTGCTTGGGTTTGAAACATTTACTCGAGGCAAACGTTCTATTCACCCAAATAACTGAAACTGGTGTATATATACGAAATTTTTGAACACCACAACGACTAATTGGACTATTTACAGTTTGATAAGAATGTACTTCTAGCAATACGTATAACATGTAAGTTACCAATAATAAATGTATTGACATGCAGCTTTCATATTGGGTTATATGTTATTTAACAAAAATAGTTCCCAATACGAATCCAATGCATCTCAGAGTATATATGCTAATCTGGTATTTGTTAGAGAATGTGCGACTTAGGTCTACTGACCTGGCATTTCAACCTCTACCGATCTTAGTAATAAGAGGAAGTTTGTTTCTCCTGCTAGTCTATCCCAATATAGTTCAGTAGTATCAGACCAATTCTTAGGCCCAGCAACAGATAAGTCTAAATCAATATCAAGTCTAATAACTTTGGTGGATAGCGTTGCCTCTGACGGTATTAAATAGTATTATATAATACCGTGTAGAGAAATTGGACATGTTATGAAATTTAATCTCAGTGATTGTCGTCGTTCTGCTTGTGAACTTTCATAGCATTTGCCCTTGCTATTACGATCCGCTGAAATAACGATCAAAATTCTGATATGGAATCCCCATCTGAATATTATTGCCAGGATATAAGTCTAACAGTTGTCTTTCATGTAAGTTAATGAAATAAAAACTTCATTGCAATATCCATTGCAATATTTCTCTGATGAATAGTACAACTCGTCGAAAAAACTGCTAAGCCATAACAAATAACTTCGTGATGTGAACATTTTCCACCATAAATACATACACCAGTATATACACCTCATACTGCTATCACCTCTATATAATGTTATATATATTATTTATAACACTAATGCTCAGTTATTTGATGGTTTAATGGCTTTTTGCGAATAAATGGGATGTTTTGTGAGCGTTAGTTTTGTGTATCATCGAGGGTTTTATGTCTTTTACCTTTTAGGAAAGGTGGCATCAAGCAAAAGCAAAAAGGTATAAGAATGAAGGTTTCACTCGAGTGTACTTATAGTGTGAATATATCATGAATAATGAATTGTTCCAGCAACGTATCATGCTAAATATACTACCTACTATGTAGTTAGATTTCGTATGAAACTAAATAACTCATTCAGCACTGTAAGCAATAAATTGAAAAGAAAACGTTAATCAGTTCCATCCATTGTTCGTATTTCGAGTACGATGTATTAAAATAGTTATTATGCTAACCCTCTAACATCTGGTTAATGGCCAATAGAAGGGTCCGCATGAAACCAATAGGTACAAGATAGTGCATGAGTTATCTAATAAGTTTGCAGAAGTAATCCTCGAAGCATAATTTTAAAAGCGTATATTAACTTTTATTAGCCACATGTACTTTCTTCGTTCCATAGTATAATATATTATGTTATCCGTAAACTATGTACACAATCATTGTAAATTTTAATTGCATTCGAATTTATGATAGGTAGTATAGATGTTAATCTTCAATTGTAATCTTTAATGTACATTACATGGCGAGCTAGGGTAGTTACTAATATATGTCATTATTTTGATTTCAATTAATATCGCGTGGTAAGCTTATCAGCTACCTATTAGGTCAATATTATCCACAAACTTGGTAATTAAATCGGGTGGGATGATGCACGATAAGCATATAACAAAAACAAGTGATAATGCAGGCTTCAACTTCAGGTTGCTAAAAAATATATTGCAAACCTGATCTCTTTTATTGCATATATCTGCAGCTGGTGGGCACTGCTCGATCATACTATCGAGTACCTCCACAATCTTGTGATTGCAATCAGCTTTTTATGTTACACTATCCAATTTTTATCACTGTGTTCCTGAGGACAACTAGATTAACTTTTGAATAATGTTACTATCTACCGCAGTACTGATTGAACAAGATGATTAGGGGCAACTGTATAAAGATATAGATCGATTCTATACACTAAAAGGAAATATGCATTTACAAGTCAAAAAACGAAACATTTTATCTAAAAATTCAGATAATATTGTTTTTTTCCATTTTATCGCAACCACACACCGTCTATTTCCACTAAACTGTTCAGAGGTCCTACTTCTATGTCGAATAATAGCCGGTATGGAAAAATTTACCGGGAATATCATTAATTAAAAAATAAAAATTTAACGAAACCATAAAAGAAGCACCAGATAATATACCTTAAAGATCTATAAAATAATGTTATATGCTAGATGTGTGAGCTCTCTCTCTTTTAAACTCTTTTGTACTAACTTATTATTAAATAGTGAAACAAAAAGCCATACTAATAGAGTAGTAATTTCAAAAAAGTAAAAACTGTTTGTGATAATGATATAATACCTGAAGAAAGAGCCAAAGGTAGATCAAATTTATAAGATATCAAAAATATTGTTAAGTACATCTTAATGTACACATGATAGTTAAGGTCTGGCCTAGTTAAACAGCTTGATAATTGATATTTATATTTACATCAAACTGCACATTTATCTCTAATTCATAATATTAAAATATGACAAAGAGGTTTTTATTGGCATGCGTTAGATATCACTCGGGCTAGGTTAAAAAATATAGTTCACCTCACATGTCTGCTGTAGAACTGAAAAACGAAGGCAACAAATTATTTAAAGAAGGTCATATTTCAGCAGCATGGCATAAATACAATGAAGCGGCTGAGCTAGACTCATCTACTCCGGTTTATTTGGCTAACAGAGCTCAATGTGAGCTGAAAATGGAGCAATATGGCTCAGCTATTGAATCCTGCACCGAGGCCCTGAACATTGATCCCCACTTTGTGAAATGCTACTATAGAAGAGCTATAGCCTACGGATCTATTCTTAAATATACCGAAAGCGTTCGCGACTTCCAGAAGGTAATTAGCCTAGAACCCAATTTTACAGAAGGAAGAATCAAGCTTCAGAGTGCCCAGAGCTTGAAGCGTTATACCGCATTCCAGATGGCGATTAAGGTTGATGATGAGCCTAGCCTTTTAGATCAACTGGATCTTACTACTATGCCTACTAGTGATGGCCCTAGCACTGAGTTAAGTCTTGATTTGGACAATCTAACTGAAAATTCTATTGCAAGGCTTATTGCACATTTTAAGTCAGATAAACGTTTGCCAAAACGTTTGGTGTTTGATATTATTATTCGCGTTAATCGCTTGCTTCAAAAAGAGCCCACTATGCCTGACGTGAATGTCCCTATTGGTAAGGATGGCAAAATCACTGTGTGTGGTGACACACATGGCCAATTTTATGATGTTTTACATATTTTTGAGGAAAATGGTTGGCCTTCTGAAACTCATACTTATGTTTTTAATGGTGACTTCGTCGATCGCGGTAGTTGGTCGACCGAGGTGGCACTTCTTTTATACGTGCTGAAGATTCGATTCCCCAAAAATGTATGGCTGAATCGTGGAAATCATGAAACCGATGCAATGAATGTTGCTTATGGATTCAGTGGAGAGTGCAAGGCAAAATATACATCTGAAAAAGTGTTCAAGGCATTCAGTGAGTCGTTCTCCAGCTTGCCGTTAGCATGTTTAATTTCCAATGCCTATATGGTAGTTCACGGTGGTCTTTTTAGTCGAGAAAATGTTACTCTTGATGATATCCGCAAAATTGACCGATTTGCTAACAAGCAGCCTCGTAATGAAGGTCTTATGATGGAGATGCTGTGGAGCGATCCCCAGAAAAATAATGGGCTGGCGGCCAGTCGTAGAGGAATTGCCCACATGTTTGGCCCGGATATTACTGAAAAATTTGTAAAGCGAAACAATTTGAGAGCTATTATCCGATCACATGAGGTACGCGACAATGGATTTGAAGTGGAGCACAATAGTAAACTAGTTACAGTTTTCAGCGCCCCGAACTATTGTGACCAGGTTGGTAATAAGGGTGCATATATCAATATTGGTGAGGACCTCGAGCTGAAATATAAGCAGTTCGATGCCTCGTGGCACCCAGAAGTTCCCCCGATGGCCTATGCATCTGGTCTTATGCGATAAATAAGTATAGGAAATTTCGTATGCTGTCAATGCAGAATGATGTAAAAAAACTATGTATGATATTTATATGTGTCGATTGATCTATTTATATGTAAAATACTATTTATTTATTTGGGTACTTGTGGGGCTGCAGCAAGAACATCTGGCGACGCCTGGTCAGCGAATCGTGTGAAATTTTCGTTGAATTTCGTAGCTAGCTTAGCAACTTCGACATCGAAGTCGGCTTTGCCATGAACCCATGATCGAGCAGGATTGAGAATGTCTGTTGGAACGTTAGGCACAGATTTAGGAATCTTCAAGTTAAATACATCAAAGTTTTCAAACTCAGATTTAGAAAGGGATCCATCATGAATAGAGTCGAGAATAGCACGCGTATACTTCAGTGGGCAGCGCTTTCCTCCCCGCGAAACTGAGTTTCCAGTCCAGCCAGTGTTAAGGAGCCAGGCGTTAGCTTTGTGCTGATTGATCTTGAGTGCAAGAGCCTTTGCATAACGGATTGGGTGCAAGACAAGGAATGGCTGGCCGAAGCACGCGCTGAAAGTGGCAGTAGGCTCGGTTACACCTTCCTCAGTACCAGCAACCTTAGAGGTGTAACCACTAATGAAGTGGAACATGACTTGCTCGTTGGTTAATTTAGAAATAGGTGGTAAGACTCCACTAGCATCGCAAGTAAGCAAGATAATATTCGAAGGGTGGGAAGATGTCATTGCTGGAAGAAGTGCGTTGGGGATATACTCAATGGGATAGCTGCAACGAGTATTTTCAGTCAAACTAGTATCATCATAGTCAACCAAATGGGAATTTGAATCAAAAATAACATTTTCCAATACTGATCCAAACTTTATAGCCCGGAAGATCTCTGGCTCATTCTCCTCCTTAAGATTAATACACTTAGCATAGCACCCACCTTCAATGTTGAATACACCATAATCAGACCAGCAATGTTCATCATCTCCGATTAAATCACGCTTAGTATCAGCACTAAGAGTGGTTTTCCCAGTTCCGCTCAGGCCGAAAAATAGAGTAGTGTCCCCATTGCTGCCAATATTGGCACTTGAGTGGAGCACTAAAACCTTGTATTTAATTGGCATGAGGTAGAACATGACACTAAAAATGCCTTTCTTCATCTCGCCTGCGTATTCAGTACCGAGAATAACCATTTCCATGGCTTTAAAGTTGATATCTACTGACGTATCGGAAGTCATGCCATCCGTATGACGATTAGCAGGGAAGCGACCAGCATTGTAGACTGTGAAGTCTGGTTCACCGAAGTTATCAAGTTCTTCATCGGTGGGTCTTATCAGCATATTCCACATAAAAAGTGCATGATATGCACGGGCACATACTATGCGCACCTTGATTCTATAGCGGGGGTCCCATCCGGCAAATGCATCAATGACGTAAAGAATCTCACGGGTATTCAAGTAGTCAATGGCACGTTCACGGTTGATTTCCCAAGAGTGTTCACTCAGTTTTATGTTAACGGGTCCCCACCAAATCTCATCGCTACTTCCGGGCTCATCAACAATACGCTTATCTTTCGGTGAACGACCAGTCTTCCGGCCAGAGTTGGCAATAAGTGCACCAGTAGAGGAGATTGCACTTCCTCTTTCACGAGTAAGAGCATCCTCATATAATTGGGCAACACTGGGATTATGTTCGATGTGAACATTATTGGGATCAATATGGGCCTGCTTGTAGAGTTTAGACTCAATTGAACTACTTGGTGGGTATGCTTCCACACCTTGGGGATTTAGGCGGGTTGTGTTGTAGGGACTCATAGCTTGTTTATCACTATGTGTGCTATGGTAATGACGTCAATGAAGCACTTGATGTCTCTAAATAATAAGACTATGCAAAACTTCTCCCGTTATATATACTGCTGGGTAATTTAAGCCAGCCGCATTGACTGACACCCGATGCTCGGACGCATTGTCGGCTTTACTGTTTCGCGTGTATAAATTGTGGAGTAAGAGGTTAGGTTAGTATTGCATATGGGTCGTATCTAAAGCTAAGCGGTCTTCGGGTCAGAAATACTAAAAAGAAAAAACTATTACTTACAAATTATAATAACGCGGTCTAGAATATACATAAATCTGTATTGTAGAGTACCTCATATGCTTTGGTACATCTATTTCTATTGCTACAGTATCCAGCTTGTCAAATATTATATTACGCAAATGTGGAGAAGAACCTAACCTGGGTAAAAGCCGAATCACGGCCGGTGACACTCTCCTGATCGTGTCCAAACGTTGAATAAAATATATACTACTATAATATATAATAATAATATAGCCGTATATCGAAGGTAACAGCAGAGCAAACAGGCTTAAGGGACATGATCCGGTTAAGTTACAGACTTATCCTGCTGTTGGAAACGGAGGCTTTATACTACTGAACTATAGATCAGCAGGCAATAAGCATTCTCGAATAACAACCATTTGAGAAGGTAATGTGCCAGAAGAGTATATGCTAGTCGTATATCACGGGCACTTCTTTTGGCATTTATTATCTTCTAATAGTCCGTATAGCTATCTAATAATAAATTTATTGGATACAATAAAGTCTGAATAATTTATTCATAATAGAAATACAAAAAGATTGAAATATATAAGATAATTGAGTCTATTCAAAGGTTCACAGTTGAAGCTTGGCCACTCTGCTGAATCCAGCCCTGGATCGTACCATCATCAATTGAATCAGGAATCTCAGGAATCTCAACAACAGTAATTGTGGTGCCATCGAAAATAACAGCCCCCTTCAATGTACCCTGTGTAGGTCTCTGGAAATAATCAGCAGTACCGCCTCCTGAGCCACCCTGCTTATCGTGTAAAGTAGTGGTCAACCGGTTATTACCAGAATTCAATACCTCCCATAAATCAAGTTCACCGCAACCAGAAGACCAGCACGAACAAGACGAGGTACCATACTGTAGTGTGCGTGGAATCTGAGCATTCAATAGCCAAATAGCAGGCATATCAGCGTTAAAGCCGCCTGTATTGTCAGTAGGCATAGAGAACTCGAAAACGAATACCTTGTGAGCACCACCAAAACCGTGGTAAGCAACTGTTCCTGGGCGATAATAGCCACAGTCATCACCCTGGCAAGGCTTGTCGCTAAAAATAATAAATTCCTTGTTACTAGGAACTACAGTACGCGAAAGCGTCTCAGGGCTTGAGGCACACGAAATTCCATCGGATCCAGCATAAGAAAGCGAATTTCCGTGCAAAAAGTCAAATACACCAGATCCAGAACCTCCCAGGTTGTTCAAGAAAACACAACCATCCGAGGAGCCAGCAGCAGCATTATAGTTGCTTACAAGAGACCAGTCACTGGATCCACCTGTCTGAGTAGCAACCGGAGTCTGGGCCGACCAAGAAGAGCTGGTTGTAGTGATAATCGATGAGCCAGTAGCAGAAGACTCGTCCTGGTGGTTAAAGTTGTAGTTGTACACACCACCTGCAGAAGTGTGGCTAGAGGTACCAACATTTGTGGTAGGCTTTTGAAAGGCACTAGAAGAAGCGGTATATTCGCTTTGGGGTTTAGTACCATCTATTTCAGAAGAAGTGCTGCTAGTACTGACTGGTGTTTGGGAAGTGGAGATGTCATTAGTAGAAACCGAAGCACCAACAGTGCCGCTAACGGTTGCCTGGTTACCATTAGCATCAACAGTGACAAATGCAGTGTAGTAATTTGTGGCGGTTACAACAACTGGCTCGGGTTCAGGATCAGCATGCCTGTGGTGCAAAGCACGCTTCTTCGCACTGCTTGATCCAGAGCTAGTAAAAACTTTAAAGTTATCGAGCTGAATAGGGCCACGAAAGTGAACACTGAGCTCTTCGTCAAATGGGGACAGTGGACCAGAAAAGACTTGAGGGGTTGATGAGCAAGTACCATCACTATTGAATGATGTAACGCGGTTATACGAACCACTGAAACCAACGTTCTGAAACTGAACAAGGTTAGTCTCATCACAGTAGTAGTTACCAGCAATGTTCTGGCAGGTTGTAGCCGAAGCACCGGCCATGAGCATACTAAGAGTAGCAAAAGAGATCATTGTTTTTAAGAAGTATCCGAAACTTGAGAAAAGAAAGAAAAAGGGGTGGGAGTTCGGAATGTCCGTAAAAGGGGACTCTAAAAAACGTAGAAAGAAAGAAAGGAATGTATAGGGTCGGTTAAAGAGAGAGAGGTCCTAGAAAATGAGCCTGTAAGTTACTTCGTCAGTTCAGGATATGTTTAGTATAGTAAACGGCTGTTGCACCTTGATTGCGTCGGGTTCAGCCAGACAGAATGTGATATACTTGATTTCTCCAACTATCGATGGAAACAGGTGTGAGGAGGAAAGCAGCGGGAAATAACACGAATCAGATGGGGCACGGGTTCTAACCGGGAGGCTGGAGGGTTTAGCCTAACAGTAAAGGAACGATCGATGTTAGGGCAATAAAAACGTGGCTGTATTGTTCCCTGCCCTGGTATGCAGTATGGTAGGACCTGGTTCTCTACAAACGGCAACATTACCTTACCCTACGTAACTTTAATAAACAATTTGTATTATATACCAAGCAGAAAAACAGCAATATTTTGGTACCTACAGTAGATCGTTTTATTTTTATTCTGTGTATTATATAAAGAAAAATGATACGCCTCTCTAATATACCTGTTTGAACACTTCAAACACTAGCATTGATAGCAACTTCGTATTGAGCGGCTGGTGTTGTTATAAGGGGGCTGGGTGGCATGCTGTTCCCCTGTGATAAAGACGCGTGTAAACGCGTGTATCTATTTCAAGGGTTAGGCACATACATTCCCTTCAGAATGTTATTGTAAATTACCCTATTCCTGTATTATGACGCCACTATTCAAATATGGCACACCCAATCATCACAGTAGCTTCTGCTTAGAGTAATTTTCAGTAAAAGTATCTAAATAATAACAGATATGATGAACTATTTTTAGCTCACAAACGTCGAACCTTTATTTCGATATATATGTGACCACATATTACTACACCACATCGTGGTAAAAATAAAATATATGTATAACGTTATCTTGTCCGCACGGTACAATATGTAAAAAAGTTGGGTTTTCTTAAATAAAACTTATTATAATTATATAACTAGAAAAATATTCCTGGTTTATTCTTTAGTGGAATATTAAATATTCCTTCTCATTTCTGCATTCAATGTAGGTATATTTTCGAAAATGTTTTGAATTTCTATACTCATACTGCTTTACTTCTTCTTCCCCCGCCACTTACACATGCAGAAGAACACACACTGTGTTGAAATTATGGTGCACTAGCACACGAGCCAGCTTACTTCTCACACTATCTTCAACTGTGGATATAGGTTAGGGGCATGTGAGGTACACTTTGAACTATTAGTGTGTTTATAAAGGTAAGATGTAACCTTGGTTGAAGGACAGTCTGATAAAATTACATTCGTGTACGTGTTACGTCTGGCATTTAACCTTCGCTTCATCTGCCCCTCACAGTTAGAGTGCAAGCAAGGAGCATCACACTGGAAGTTGTTTTAGCTCCCTCGATAATAATAACAAGCCCGCGTTAAAATATGTCTCACCAGACCCCAGCTCAGCGTGCTGCTAACCGTGCCTTCCACCAGAGGGAGGAAGCTAAGAAGGGCAAGCCCAGTAAGACTACTTCCAATATAAAAGAGGTTTCTGAAAAGCCGATAGTTCGCAGAGGCCGTAAGCCAGTCAAATCTGAATCCAATCTCAGTAAACTTGCCCTCATTTTGCTAGCGTTTGTTATTTGTGGTGGTGCTCTCCTTCCAATTCTAGATTTTTTCACTCGTAAGTAAAGGAGAATGTGGTGTTTAATGTATATTATGGTTAAATAACGTTTGGTGAGAATACTTATCTTGTCTAAAGTATGCTCACTAGTACTTACCATATACCCACAACTAGCACAATACATAAGATGTTTCATCTACATTTTCATTGGTTTCGCATGAATATCAGCATAGTATAAGCCTACTTAACATAAATCTGCACCCAGAATTTCAAGCTAAATAGCATTCACCTGAGCGAAGAACAAGTGGTGGTGAAGTGCAGATAATATGTAAGCAACCAATTATATTCACCACATTATGTTCATCGGCGGCAGAAACCTCCATCTGGTACAGGTTCTACCTCGTGTGGCAGCTCGAGGTATCCAGACTTTTAGCCCTCTTGACTCACAGATTAATGTTCTGAAAAATGGTAAAACTATTATTGCTCAAGGGTCCGGTGGGCGAGCATCCCGAACTGGTTACACAGTAACCGTTTTTGGTGCTCCCGGTGCACTAGGAACAGCTGTTGCTACGAAGTTGGCTAAACACGGGACTATTACTGTATGCCCATACCGAGATGAGTACTTTAAGCGCCACTTGAAGCCCACTGGAGATCTTGGGGTAGTAAACTTCAAGGAGCTTGACTTGCGAAATATAGCATCTATTGAGACCGCTGTTCAGCACTCTGATGTGGTTGTTAACTGCATTGGTCGTGATTGGGAAACCAAAAACTTCAGTTTCTATGATGTTCATGTGGAAGGTGCCCGACGGATTGCTGAAGCTACGGCAAAATATAATGTTCCGCGCTTGATTCACGTTTCAAGCCATTCAGTGTCAAGTGATAGTCCTAGCATGTATTTCCGGACAAAAGCTGCAGGTGAGCAAGCTGTTCGATCTGTCTTTCCCGAAGCAACTATAGTCAGACCTGCCCCTATGTTCAACTCCGCCTACAACAATTGGCTACAGAAGATCGCTGAAAGCCGGCTAACATTCACTGCTAGTGGTGGAAATGAAGTCGCTTTCCCAACCTCTACTATCGATGTTGCTTTAGCAATTGAGAAGATGGTCTATGATGATAGCACTGCTGGTAAGACTTATGAGCTCAACGGTACCGAAGCGTGGAGTATGAAGCAGCTTTTCGATAGATGCAAGGCTGAAGTTAAGCGTGACTTCCATTTCGTACAGATTCCAAAGCCGCTTTTGAAGTTGTGGGCTACATTCTTGCAATATGCGGCATACTGGCAAGGTCCACTCACCCCAGACCAGGTCGAGCGCATGTTTGTTTCTCAATCCCCGCAAATCTCAGAAAATGCGCTGACTTACAAAGATCTGGGAATTACGCCTAAAGAATTAAGTGAGCAGATCACACATTTGGTACGTCACCACCGTAACCCAACTTATATTTCTGACTCAACTGAGACGGATAAGCTCCGTAAGAAGGAGAAGGATAGTTGGGCGAATATTGTTGATTAGAAGCTATACATATTTAGAATTAAAGCTAGCAGTAAATGTGAACATTATTCATACTTATCTTTGCTATATATTTTTGAGTATGATATGTTATACAGTAGGTGTACAGGAAGGAATATGATTTTTAATTATAAGGGCTAGAGAATTTCAGCTTCTTCTACCTATTGTCACTATGATGTGCAAATATAAGCTGAATTGGCCGATTGGTAACAAAAAATTCTAGTATCAATAAAACTATGTTCAAATCATTCCTGCGAAAATACTCCCCCCCCCTCAGCAGAGAATACTTATCATTCAGTAGTGGCCGGCAGTTTTGCCTCGAACCCCACCCACATTGGCTGTATGCTTGGCCATGGTGATCACTGTTCCGAAAGGGGTAGTCAAATCTCAAAATAGTCAGAAAAAATTATAATACCAATAATATATAACAACTTAATAAGTGTGATATGCATCAAGTTGTATCAGCCCACTAGCTATTCGAAAGAATATAAATACATTTTAACATACACGTCTATTATTATACAGTATGTACTTTATATATACTACATGCTTATAGCTCATTTAGTGCTAAATGCTGAAACTAGAATAAGTGTGTTTCCGCGGGTTCCTATGTTTCGCAATATATGCCTGCTAGATATAAAACATGGGTATACTCACCCACCTACATTAGGTATCGATTTATACTTCTCTCATTACTTCAAAAACAATAAAAAGTACAATATAAATCCATGATAAATATATGGGTCTAGTCTCATTATTTTTCTGGCGTACTAGCATATTTCGTCGCGATTGTGTTAATATCAGAAATTATTTTCGAATACACAGTAAATTCCTGCACCAATGAGCTGAAAGACAACCAAAACTCTAAAATCCGGTGATTATCAATGAAACCAATAACCGATACTCTCCATCTAATGGTATAGTTGTACCCATTTAACAGTGATTTTATTAGTGAAACATTTGGAAATTCACCAATCATTAAACCTTGGTTTTGTGTGAACTTGAGATAGAGATTAGCAGAGCACCATTGAGAGCAATATCACTAATTGTACCACATGAAACAAAATGCTAACAGCAAATGATGACCAGGTAATTTATATGAAGATAAGATATTAAATACTAGCATCATATCATTAACCATTAATCCGTGTTGAAGTATAACAATAAAACCTTTTTTGTTGCTAAATGTGATAATAAACACTCAAAATTTGGCACTCTATAATATCTATATCATCTAATATGCTAATAGATTAACTTAAATTGCTTAGTGAACTTGAATTGGTTAAATATATGCAAATATCATCAGAACATATTTGGTATAATACAATGTAGAGTACCACCTACCCGATCTATATTTTTAATGGGGAATTTGAGATGCAGCTTGTTGCTAATGCGTACAAGTTAAATTAAGAAATTATATCTCACATTTCTACAATATCAGGACGAGCATAGATAATAACCCATGCCGTAATATTTCTATCAGATATGTAAAGGTAACATTCTACAAGCATACAATACTAGCAGTATTTGGTTATAGCTATGCTGCTAGTATTTCAGTAATGAAACATATGTACATTGGCAATAAATTCGCTGACAACACAATGACTTGCAAATCACGGACCGTAAATTCTGGGGTTTCATTTCTGAAGTCATCTCATATAGCAAGGCTATGAGTGGATAGTTACTGAAGTGCTCAGTTTTCGTTTCTAAATTGGCTGACAACACAATGACTTGCAAAGCACGGACCGTAAATTCTGGGTTTTCATTTCTGAAGTAATCTCATATATCGAGGCTATGAGTGGCTAGTCACTGAAGTGCCCAGTTTTCAGTAAATTGGCTGACAACACAATGACTTGCAAAGCACGGACCGTAAATTCTGGGGTTTCATTTCTGAAGTCATGCTATATATCAAGGCTATGAGTGGCCAGTTACTGAAGTGCTCAGTTTTCAGTAAATTGGCTGACAACGAAATGACTTGCAAAGTACGGACCGTAAATTCTGGGGTTTCATTTCTGAAGTCATCTCATATATCAAGGCTATGAGTGGCTAGTCACTGAAGTGCTCAGTTTCTAGTAAATTGGCTGACAACGAAATGACTTGCAAAGCACGGACCGTAAATTCTGGGTTTTCATTTCTGAAGTAATCTCATATAGCAAGGCTATGAGTGGATAGTTACTGAAGTGCTCAGTTTTCGTTTCTAAATTGGCTGACAACACAATGACTTGCAAAGCACGGACCGTAAATTCTGGGTTTTCATTTCTGAAGTAATCTCATATATCGAGGCTATGAGTGGCTAGTCACTGAAGTGCCCAGTTTTCAGTAAATTGGCTGACAACACAATGACTTGCAAAGCACGGACCGTAAATTCTGGGTTTTCATTTCTGAAGTCATCTCATATATCAAGGCTATGAGTGGCTAGTCACTGAAGTGCTCAGTTTTCAGTAAATTGGCTGACAACGAAATGACTTGCAAAGCACGGACCGTAAATTCTGGGTTTTCATTTCTGAAGTCATCTCATATATCAAGGCTATGAGTGGCTAGTCACTGAAGTGCTCAGTTTTCAGTAAATTGGCTGACAACGAAATGACTTGCAAAGCACGGACCGTAAATTCTGGGTTTTCATTTCTGAAGTCATCTCATATATCAAGGCTATGAGTGGCTAGTCACTGAAGTGCTCAGTTTTCAGTAAATTGGCTGACAACGAAATGACTTGCAAAGCACGGACCGTAAATTCTGGGTTTTCATTTCTGAAGTCATCTCATATATCAAGGCTATGAGTGGCTAGTCACTGAAGTGCTCAGTTTCCAGTATATCCGCTGACAACAAAAATGACATGAAAATCACCGGCCGTAAATTCTTGGTTTATTTAGGAAGTCCCGCCGCCTATCAAGGTTAGGGCTTTCTAATTACCAGCATGCTCGTTCCTAGAGACAGTCCATGATGACATGAAAATCACCGGCCATGAATTCTGGGTTCTCATTTCTGAAGTCATCTCATATATCAAAGTTATGAGTGGCTAATCACTGGCATATCCTGTTTCTGTTTCTAGTAAACAAATCTGCTGACAACAAAATTACAACATAGTCACACATCTCAAATTCGGGTTTTTTTGCCTCACCTAATAAATACTATGCTGCTCATAGAAAATTTGGGTCATAGGACCCAAATCCAGACCATGCTTATGATAAATTTGTCTTTTCATCGAGTAATTCATTTGTTACCGTATATTTTTAGGGTAAGCCCTAATACCACAGTTGTGACGCTACTATTCTCACAACGAGTAATATTTGAGCGCTTCGAATGAAGGACAGTGGCGGTTGAGGTCATTCAGCTTAGTAGTCTCGAATTAGTTTCGGAATACTTATCGAATACTTGCCTAAAAGGACCCGTTGGGCACCATGTCACATTTATTGGGTCAGGGAATAGTCAGTTGGCACATTATCTTGGTCAGAGCTTTGTATTAACACACCGTATACGTTGATATGTCACCAGTCAATAGTGAACAGTATACAGTATAACATATACATTTGTGTGGGGGGTTAGGGTGGTATTATAGTCGTAAAAAGACTCTGGATAGCTTATCGTGTTTCTTGAGGACGACAGTTCGACAATACTACATAAAATAGAGCCAAGCATATAATAATTAGAGGAGTTAAAGTTTTATGGTTCCGTTATATACACCTCAAATTCATATACCCTATTTCTATGATGGTTAAATCATGTGAAATCAAGTTATTCTTCATATGGTATACATAAAATCAGTACAATACTGCCCTAAATGGTGCTAATTTATAATATAGCAAGATACATATATATGAATCATCTGAGAGGTAAATTATAAGGCTTTTGTATTGAGAAAAATATCAAAATATTGGATGACTCCTGAATTACCGATCATAAATTAAAGCTTCATGTACTGTGGTCGCTTCATTCACCATCCTTTTAGGGCATCACACTAGCTAAATATAAGAAAACCACATTTTTGTTAAAATATAGTATGAACATCTTGGTATAAATTTAGGTATGATCTTTCGAGGTCATGCCCCTGCTAGGACTGCGGGGCATATAAGCTAAGTTCAGATCTTTTGGATGGCCCGCAATGTAAGCATACCCAAAATAGACTCATGTATCTATTTTATATCCTAATTGCTGTCTGTTTGGTGGCCTAAAAAGGGGATAGCGTGCCAAATAAGTCCGAACGAGGTCAAATGCCTAGCAATAACTTTGCTGTAGGTTATCCTTCTATCTAATAATTGATATTAAACAGATAAGAACACATGTTTCTAGGTTTACTGAGTACTTAAAAGGTTTATCTGAGAGGTAGAAAATCGGAATTCGGATGTATTTTAATTAGCATCGACATTTGTGAATTTGATCCTTTTTGTTGAATCCTATTTAAATTAACTGTCTGTAAATGTCAACTGTTGTTAAATGAATGGCATACGTCGGATTGATATATACTTATGATTGCACTGGGCTTCAACCACTCATATAATTTATTCTTACGATTAGATATATATGATTGTACTAAAAGAAGTCAGTAATACCTATCTACTAAATGAATAAGATGGCAGTACTCTATAATTCTTAAATCATTTTAAACTGTGTGTACCGTTTATGCACAGCCTGATCATCAGGAAGAGACGTGAATGCATGCTCTGCACAATATGTCTGGCCTCCCACATCAAAATATGAATGCTGCAGCTTCATGTGGCACTGGGCACACCGTAAGCAGTTTACATGGTAGAGCAATGGCTGGTCACCATCGGAATCCAGTCTTGTCTCCAAACAGCTACCCTCAATTCCTTCACCACACATCCGGCAGGTGGAATTGTTAGCAATATGGTAGCACCCACTGCAAAAAGGCTGGTCATTAAGGACATGGACCTCACCCTTCACCGCTAATGATTGGTCACATCGGACGCATTTAAAACAGTCACGATGCCAACGGCCACTAAGCATTCCCTCTTGAGCCCTTACTGATTTGCCGGAAATCGGTAGCATACAACCCCGACATTGTTTACGAGGTTTGGATTTCGTAGCATCTTGTTGAGATAGGTTCGACGAGGACTTCAAACTAAGATCTTGGGAGGAGCTTGATTCGTTGGTGAGTGCAGTCTTAAATCCATTTTGAGGGTGTGAATAAATAGGCTCAGCGCCAGAGTGCATTTCTCTGGATTGTGCTCCCTCTTCGGCACTATACCAGGTGCTTACGCGGTGGGACTTTCTCTGGGTCCCTTCAATTTCTGAAGTGGCAGTCAAATGGGGCTGATTGAAATCAAATGATGATGATGATCCCGAGTGTTCGGTATTATGTTTCGGGGGTATCTTACTCTGGCGCGCAGAATAAATAGAGCTCGAACCCGAGAGTCTCCGATCTGCAACGGTTAACAAGTTAGGATGGTTCGGTTTAACCTGTCTATCTTCATCGGATTCACTAGTTGCCGAACTTGCAGGGGAACTACTGGTATTAGGAGACTCGGGGTCTGAAAGAGCTTGACGAGAAGCATTCGGCACACCAGGAATGTTCGGTGAGTTATGAACACCTTGAGGCAGAGGCATCCCGTAAGGCATCCCATGAGATACCCCTTGAGGCAGAGGCATCCCATGGTACACAGGATTTCCTTGCGGCATTCCCTGCATCCCGTGTGGCATCCCGTGTGGCATCCCAGGTGGTATCCCAGGTGGCATAGGCATTGGCATGGGCATGCCATGGTGAATTCCCTGTGGCATCCCAGGTGTCATCCTCAGCGGTGTCGGTCCCTCTTGAGCCCCTGGGGGCATCCTCATACGTCTCTGAGCAGATGGAACCATATGCTGCTCTCCCGCCTGATGAGCAGGACCAATAGCAGCTCTGGTATTATTTCGTTTTGCGCCCGGAATGCCTTGCATACCCGGGATACCATTAGGTGCAGCTTGCATATACTGCATCTGTGGAACACTTCCCGGATATTGTGGCATAGGCATCGCTTGAATGGGCATTTGAGGTGGGGCCCGATTACGGCCAGGCATACCCGGATTGTTAAACTTTGAAGCTGACAATGAGGGCGAGAAATTTCCGCCCATTTTCGGGCTCTGGCTCCCACCCTTAGGGAACCGTTGCTTTGGTTGCATGAATACCTCATCGTTATTAGTATGCGGTTGATGCAAAGGTTGGTGTGGCATATGCATTGCTGGTAAGTTCATCGGTGGGGGCATGGGCCGAGCCGCAAACTGCGGATTGAACAGGTGAGGCTGGTTATGCGGCATGAAATTATGCTGCGGCATTGCCTGTGGCATTGGGCCAGCCACCCGTGGTGACATGTGTGGAGGTCCACGCGGCGACATAGGCAGCATACCTTGGGATCGAGGAGACATCGGCTGCATGCCAGGCATTGCCGGTGGTGAAATTGGGGTCATGGGGTTCATGGGGCTCATTGGACGCATTGTGCCGATATCAAGGTGAGGGGGGGGTATTTTAGACGGTATATTACGCTCAGAAGGAGTAAGCGAAGAAGCATCTTGCCGAGCGACTGTAACTGAATCCATTGGTCCTTTAATTGGCACATGGATTGGACCAGGTGTCGGTTCATGAGCTGACTCATGGGTTGACACTTGTGCTGGTTCTTTGGTTGATTCGTGGTCTTGTTTAATAAGATCTTCTTGTTCCACTTGCCTTTCGGTGGAAAGAGCTGACTTGCTATCTTTCGGGCTATTGGTATGTAAAGGCAGTACGCTTTGAATGTCTTCACGCGTAGATTCATTCGAAGGAGTATGCATTAACCCGTCCTGTAGAGGTTCCTGTATGGATATTTCCGAGTCAGAATCATCAAAGCGGAAATCCATATTGGGTTTAATCGCCGAAGGAAACTCAGAGTCATCTACGGTGATTGAATCGGCATCAGCATTGGTTTTCGGAACAGCTGCCATACGTAATGGCGACGTATGAGAGGGAGGAACTGGGGGAGAGTCAATTGACTCGGGCAGCGAGTAAACGCTCTCCTCATCGGATATCTCAAACTGTTCTTCTTGAACAGGCTTATCATGTACCGGGTATGAGTCGTTTAAATTACCACTTCGTATGTCATTCTGTTCCTCCGAATTAACTTCCTGCTGGCTCTGTATACCCTTGGGAGCGTAGGGGTTATTGGTGTGAAGACTATTGTTGACCTCCTTTCTAGGCTCTTCTTTAACGAATGAGTCTGCGCCTTCACGGTCCAAGTGTTCTGCCGAGCGGGAACCGGAATTCATTATAGGCTCCACAGGCTCCTCTTCGACGGGTCTTTCCATTTTGAACTTATTAAATTGCTCCTCGACTAAGGGACTCGGCTTATCCAAAGAGGCAGATGAGCCACCAACTGCTTTCGAGTTCAAAGGGTTGGAGTTGGTAGGGGCTTTCTGATTAACTGAGGAAGAGCTTGAATTGTTAATAGGACCCCCAAAGATCATGTTTTGGGATGCGGAGGACAAGGAGTGGCTGCGAGAAGAATTACGCGAAGAAGATCGCGACCGAAGTGACGAACCAGCAGAACCCGAGCGCGATCTGCTTTTATTGACATCAAAGCCGGCACGTTCGTAGACACTCGGCAAGCCCATAGCGAAGGGCGGGAAGGCATAATCTAGGTTCCGTCTAGAAGGTGAAGATGGAGAACCCGGTGGTGTCGCCAGCATTACACGATTAATTAAAGAATGTAGCAGTGTAGGAAAGAATGTACTATCGTGTGCTAGTTTTGCTAGTTATAAAATAGAAGGAGTAAGCTTCACAAAAGCCCATTCCCCTAAAATACCCCTTACCCTGGTACATTCAGTATGGTGTCCCATATGTCTGAAATACACATCTTCAGGCGCTTTCCTATTCTTTCAACACCACATTCCATATGTCAGATATCTTTAACTCACTATATATACATTATTCTACTTTTGGATCAGTTGTTTTTCTCCATATTCTTTCCTCATTTTTTTTCCCGACCCAGTGTATACATTCACATGACGCGACGCGTCTGATTTGTAATATGTGTCTCCTGGAAAACCAATTGCATACCGGATTGAAACATTCTAATTTTATACCCTAATCGGCATGCATCGATATATTTATTCATGCCCAGGTCGGTTTTGTAACACACCAAACCACCCTAATCAAGCAATTAGTTGTTGCATAACGTGATCTTTTTTTTTCGTGACTATGTATGTTTTTATGTGCCTGTATGTAAACTCACCCTCTCAATGAATCCCACTTCTGGCCTTTTAGTTCTTTCACTATATCTGTAGCCAAATTAGCAGCTTTTCCAGGACCCTCGTAGGCGTAAGAAGTGTACATTTGCACGAAGTTTGCCCCAGCTTTACCGAACTCGATTGCGTCCTGGGCAGAGGAAACTCCTCCACATCCAATTATGGTTAGTTCAGGACCTACTTCCTGGCGAAGCATTCTGAGGGTCTGCAATGCTAGTGGTTTCAACGGTTTACCGCTAAGACCACCTGTTTCATTCACAAGTGAAGCAGGAGATACCAAGTTAGGGCGCCCAATCGTAGTATTACTTACAATCACACCATCGATGTTCGAAGCCTTAATAGCTTTGGAAATGGCCTGGATCTGATTGCGGTTCACATCAGGTGCAATTTTAACCAAAAGCGGAGGCAATTCAGTCAATGGCAGCGAGTTTCGTTCAGAAACTAATCGTTTAAGTAGATCAGCAAGTTTACCCTCAGCCTGTAGATCACGCAAGCCAGGAGTATTGGGGCTACTGACATTCACAACTAGAGCATCGGCGAGAGTGCCAAATGTCCTGACACCCTTGACATAATCCTCGACCTCATCACCGAACTTGTTTTTCCCAAGATTTACAGCCAAGAACTGGCCTGGTCGGCGCTTGTTCTGAGCTTTCTTGTTACGAACCTCCAACCGAGCTGCCACAGCTGCATGTCCCTCACTATTAAATCCATACCGGTTAATAAATGCACCATCCTCGGGCAGCCTGAAAACTCTGGGTTTCGGGTTACCTTCTTGAGGCTCAGGAGTAACTGATCCGATCTCCACCCACGAAAATCCGAGTTGGAAAAGCGAATCGATGGCTTTTCCATCTTTGTCAAGGCCTGCGGCTACGCCAACGGGAGTAGCTAGTGTTAGCTTCCGTACCCGAGGTTGGGTACCGAAAGCAGTGGTCTGCAACAGATTAGCAGGATCGACTAGTTCAAGCCAACGGTTGGGAACACGGGGGTTAATAAATGGGTATCGCATGTATTCGACAGCAAACTTATGCGAAGCCTCACCATCGGGGAATAAGGCGCGGGTAACCGGCAGCATAATATACTGGTATGCCGACGCGCGAGGGTCCTGGAGATATATTACACCTCCAATGGCACCAATTCCGGCCAGTGTAGAAAGTGTTCTTAATTTAAGAATACGAGCCATCGATACAGAAAAAGAGATGAGAGGAAAGTTAGAAAATAATTTGGTGAAGCTGAGCAGGGTTTCGACGATATTAGGGTAGGGGACTTGTGAGTATACGCGAAGAGCGAGAGTCGTACCCTCGTCCATCCCGTATATTACATCCGCCATACGCCATATATGTGAATGCACTATACCTCGTACGTCAATAGTAAATGTAGGATAAAAAAGATGACATATCCTAAATTCTGTCATATATATGAAATCCGATATAGTCCTGATGCGTGTTTGTTTAGAATAGAACGTATGTGTTCTTTTCGGTCTCCTTGGAAGCAGATGCGAGAGCCCCTTCAATTAAACTGAGGGATGCTGTACATGCCTCTGGATCAAATACCTCAAACTATCTCACTTTCAACGCACTGTGCAGAAATAAGCAGAACTCATGAACGTTCGTTGAACTAATGAAACTAAGTGTGACTGGTAAGGCGTTTATCGCGGAAACCCTTAACTCGTAACGACCGTACACTTTAAATGTGTGATTGTGGCATGGGTTATACAATGTACGGAAACTGAACAAGTTGTTGATATTTGGAGTTTATATAATCATTCATTCACACAATTCAAATTAAATTGTAAATTTGAGATGTGGGTAGCAGCACACTTGATAGGTAAATGCACCTTCTATGATCCATCGTGAACCATGTATAATTCTTACGGTGTTCGGATTTAGCAGTTTTAGATTATGTCAGTTTTTAAGCGTCTTAAATTATCTCTGGTTTACCAAAACCACGACACCATATAAAGTGTCCACATATTTAGCTGTGTTGTAGCGTATATACATAAGTGTGGTCAAATGGAGAACTATATAATGAAATATACTCTTATCTCTACTTAGTAATATTCCGATTCTATATATGGACACCCTTGTTTGTAACTTCCACATCACCATTTGTGAAATAATAATAATAAAAACCGCATAGCTGCTATCCAGTGGGGATCTGTAAGTATTGGTTCAGTTAATTCGTGTGAATATGTTAAAATATGGAATTTTATTGTGCTAATGTGATTTAACTTAATTAGTTATCATAGCCAATGATACATGTAATAGTACTGTATATAGATCAGGCTTAGGATAGGAGAAGAATGTGTGTGTGTATGCGGTAACATGATATCAAACACAATAAGTTATTCTTCCATAGCAAGATCCCGGGTAGTAGTAATGATACTACTTTTGCCCTGATTTCAAAGCGTTAGTAAATTACCCAGAGATTGGCACATATAACTGGCCATCAATATATTCTGGAATTACACTAGAGTGTCTATATGACACATGTAGATAGTAAACCTGAGCTATATACAAAAAATACAATACAGAGATAAATGCATCAGCGTGTTTGGGGTTAAATTGTATAAATATTACACCGCGATGGGGTTGGAACCTAGCCCAAGTGATCTACCCCTCCTTCTAAGACCACATTTTCCTTCTCAACACCAACAGTTAAGTACCCCAGTATGTCTGCCAAATCTATCCGCGAAGTTGACGGCAAGGCCCTTTTAGCGCATTTCTTACCTAGATCCCCAGTATGGTCTAAATCTGAGCCCACTACCCAGTTCAACGTGGGCACCCCCAAGCTTGCCTCGCTTCGTTTTTCTCCTGATGCAACCCCCTCAGAGATCCGTGAGGTTTTCGCTACTGCGGAGAAGGAGTTCCCCTGGCTCCTTGAGCAAGGTGCTAAGTTCGTTGCAAAGCCCGATATGCTTATCAAAAGACGTGGAAAGTCGGGTTTGCTTGCACTCAACAAAACATGGACGGAGGCCCAGGCGTGGATTGCTGACCGTGCTGGTGCGACTCAGCAAGTAGAGCATGTCGAGGGCAAGCTTACGGTCTTCTTGGTTGAACCGTTTGTGCCCCATGAGCAGAAACATGAGTACTACATTAACATCAACTCGTCCAGAGAGGGTGATAACATTCTTTTCTACCATGAGGGTGGTGTGGATGTTGGTGATGTTGACGCCAAGGCCTCAAAACTGGTTATTCCTGTTGATCTGAAGAATAGCTACCCGAGCAATGAGAAGATCTCAAGTGCTTTGTTTTCCCAGGTTCCTGTGGATCAGCAGACTACTCTGGTTGATTTTGTCAATCGTTTGTACGCTGTCTATGTCGATTTGCAGTTCACTTACTTGGAAATCAACCCTTTGGTGGTCATTCCCAGGGGTGACCACGTTGAAGTCCACTACCTTGATTTGGCCGGTAAAATCGATCAAACTGCCGAATTTGAATGTGGTCCTAAATGGGCTATTGCTCGCAGTGATGAGTCTCTTGGTAAGGCCATTTCTAGTGACAGTGGGAAGCCTGCTACCGTAGACAATGGTCCCCCTATGGAATTCCCTGCTCCTTTTGGTCGCGAGAGTACCCCTGAGGAGGCTTTCATTTCTGATCTGGATGCTAAGACTGGTGCCAGTTTGAAGCTCACGATCTTGAACCCTCTGGGTAGAGTATGGACCTTGGTCGCCGGTGGTGGAGCTTCGGTGGTGTATGCTGACGCTATTGCTAGCGCTGGTAGCGCTGATGAACTGGCAAACTATGGTGAGTACTCGGGTGCTCCTAATGAGGCCCAGACCTATGCCTATGCCAAGACCGTACTTGATCTTATGCTCCGTGAAAAGCCCAGTTCGGAAGGTAAAGTTTTGTTTATCGGCGGTGGCATCGCCAATTTTACCCAGGTTGGAGCCACTTTCAAGGGTATCATCCGTGCTTTCCGTGATTTGCAAACCGAACTCCGTCAGCATAACGTAAAAATCTATGTTCGCCGTGGTGGGCCTAACTGGCAGGAGGGTCTGCGTCTTATTAAGGATGCAGGAAATGAGTTGGCTTTACCTATGGAGATTTATGGCCCGGATATGCATGTTAGTGGTATCGTACCTCTAGCTTTGAAGGGCAAGCGTCCTGAGGGTGTTAAGCCGTTCGGTGTTACACCTGCTTAGAATCGCTGCTATAAAGGATGATTACCACTTTTCCTTATATGGTCCTCTCTTTTCCTTGTCATCTCCGACTGTCTTATTAGAATATAAATGGTTTCGTGATCTTCCTGTTTTACAGTTTATGAAGCCAAAATTGACAAATCTTCAAATGATGTTATTTAGTAAATACTAACTATCGGATACTGGCTAGATTTAGTAGCTGAGATGTGTCTACTGGCCATTGCCGCAGCAGCTATTGGAATTGTGGCAACTGGCGTGAGCACCATTATCGAAGCGGTCACCAAACCATGACCAGGGACAGACCAACCAGCGAATGCAGCGTCCGCTCTCGGCAGCAGCACCATTTCCTACCTTGGAATAACAGTCTTTGCTAAACCCACTATCACTACCTAGAGACCCACCACAGCATCCAGAAGACTCGTACTGAGGTTGGGCGTAGTAATAATCAGGTTGGCTATACTGGGGAGCACACTGGATGTATGGTGCTGAAGGAGGATTTGCTACACGAGGAGCATAACTAGGTGAGCAAGGTGCTGGACGTGGTGGAGGTGTTGGACGTGGTGGAGATGCGCATTGGATTGGAGGGGAAGGAGGAGGGGAAGGAGGAGAACATGCTACAGGGTGTGTCAGAGGAGCGCATGGTATTAATTCAGGTGCCCGAGGAAATGTAGGCGGGGGTGCTTGATAGCACTGCTCCTGAGGTGGATAGTAGGAATCCTGCTCACAGTCACTACCACTACAGCAGCCACTGGGGCAAATACTTTGACCCTTGTCGCAACGGTCGCCAAACCATGACCAAGGGCAAAGCAAGTAGCGGAGGCAGTTGCCACTCTGAGAAGCAACGGCATTGGCGCTGCGAGAGTAGCAGCCAATGTTACCCCAAGCATCAGCAGATTCACCAGAGTAACCCCCTTGCTGAGGGGGATATTGCTGGGGGGAGTAAGATGAGTACTCATACTGTGGGTATGTATTTTGCTCAGGATGCTGCTCATATTGATGAGGAAACTGCTTGTATTGTCCATTCTCGTTCTGTGGATATTCAAGTTGCTGAGGATGCTGCTCATACTTGTATGGCGTGTACTCATACTGCGGGTATTCATGTAATGGAGGATGTTGTTCATACTGATTAGGTGCATACTCATTCTGAGGGTATACATTTTGCCAAGGAGACTGCTGATGCTGATCAAATGAGTATTGCGGATACTCATTCTGACGAGGATACTGTTCATACTGATTGGGTTGGTATTCACAAGGTGAATGACCGCCTTGGGCGTATGGCCCGTATGAACCAGGTCCGTAAGAATCATGAGGGCCAAGATTGTAAGGATAGGTAGTACTGGTGATAGTTGCTGGGGTCGACTCCGAAGTAGTAGAAGAAGTCACAGAGGCGGTAGGAGCTATACTAGCATCACTGTTAGTTCTAGTGATTGAAGTTACTCCAGGAATACCGGCGACACTGTGGCCACCGGGATAGTTCGGGAAACCATAGGGGTAGTTGGGGACACCGGGGTAGTTGGGGTCGCTGAGGGCACCGGGGTAGTTGGGTGCACCGGGATAGTTGGGTGCACCGGGGTAGTTGGATGCACCGGGGTAGTTGGGGTTGCTGAGAGCACCGGGGTAGTTGGATACACCGGGGTAGTTGGGGTCGCTGAAAGCACCGGGGTAGTTGGGTGCACCGGGGTAGTTAGGGGCACCGGGGTAGTTGGGGGCACTGGGGTAGTTGGGGGCACTGGGGTAGTTGGGGGCACTGGGGTAGTTGGGGGCACTGGGGTGGTTGGGTGCACCGTTGTTACCATTACTAGAGTATCCATATGGGCTACCGTTCATGTAAGGTGCGCCATTATCTGGGCCGTATGGAGATCCTCCTAATGGGGCCTGGGGAGGAGGGGAATAGTTACCAGGGGCCTGAGGCTGTCTAGGAGAAGGAACAGTAGAAAGATCAGGTCCACAGGGAACAGAGTCGGGCCCTGATCCAGTGTAGCCTTGGTAGGGACCCCGATACTTGTTAGGATATTGACCTACGAACGGCTCACCCTGGTGAGAATCTGGGTAAAAATTGGGGGACTCTAGTTGCTGCTCAGTAGAACCTGAGTCTGGGTTGTCAGATTCATCCTGGATGTTATCGATGGCACGCTCGGTGAGTTTTCCGCTCTCAGTATCTGCTTGGCGAAACATAACTATTCCATCTGATTTGGCAACGACACCAGAAGAGGAAATATCGGCCTCGCTCACGACTGGAGCTGCCATTACTGTGGCAGCAATTGCCTGCAGAAAGATGGTAGATGTTTTCATTTAGCTAATCTTCGTATGCTAGTTAACTATCGATGATGAAAAGTAAATATAGGCCCGATAACTCATTATTTATAGGGATATATTCTGAACCAGGTTCAGGGTGGTTTCTTGCAGCCTGTGTGGCATGTAATGCTGCAGACAAAGTGTCTGTGAGATGTGCTTCTTGCCAGGTTGCAAAGATCGTGAAGATAGGGTAAGATCTCAACTTTCCTATTTAGGAAAGTGTTGCAGTGCAACCCAATACACGCAGCGGTTCTATGCTCGTATTGAGTGATATGCACTGCATCATTTAGATCGATGGATCTATGCATCTACCATGGTTTAATTATACGTAAACTGGATATGCAAAACATTATTCTTTACATATTAACTTATTATATGTTGGAAAGCAAATAGTGAAACGGTTGGTCCATCTCATTTACAAGCAATAAGTTCTTCTACTTGGTTAAAACTAGATTATCAACGAAAATACCACTATAGTAAAACCCCGTATTATCCAACCTCTGTGTGTTAGCTAATTAGATGCTCTAACCAAAAAATCCACAAATAATTAAATCATATCGATGGCGATGTCAAAGCCAAAGTATAATAGCAACAAACTAAAATATATATATATATATATATATACATACAAACATATATATATGTGTATAGTCAATATGGTATAATAGTATATGCATACTTCAAGCGGAATAGAGGGAAAATCATCTCCCAGCTAATTTAACCACAGTAACAATAACTAAATAATTGTATATATACACTGTATTGTATTGCTACTTAGTTCATCCTAGTTCAGAAAGGGATTGCAAAGCATCCAGTATATACAGGATCCGTATCCGCTTACACATCATCATTCAACACGATAAATGGCAGTAGGTGGTTCGCGACGGAGAAACCTTCGTCCCCGGAAACAATTTGTGCCTGAAGAACCAAGCGTAATCTCTACTCGGAGACACATCAGACAGTCGCGTTCACGTGTGAAGCCAGACGATTTTCTCATTTTTGCCAACGAGGAGGATGCTGACTATGGGGAAGACCAGGCTGAGTCCGTTGACGAGGTAGAAGGACTTGAAGCGAGCAATGAAGAAGATGAGAATAGTTTTAGCGTAAAGAAAACAAAACGGACGAATCGTCGGAATACAGCTCGTACGCCTGCTACTGAAAGTAGAAGAACTGCTCGTAACAACAGCAGAAGCACTAATAGCGCAACTCGTACTGGATCAGCTCGCGATAAAAGCAAAGCACGCCAAAATACACCTCATTCGTCTTCGAGATCTCCCAGAGCTAGTCGCAGGCGTGGTAATCTTGATATTGACGTTTTTGCAGAGGATGCTGCAGCTCAAGACGACTCATCTTCATATAGTTCACAAGAAGATGACGAAGAAGACGATATTGAGGACGAAGAAAATGACTTGGAAGATGAAGAGGAGCTTGAATTTGGCAGTGTTCGGGAAATTTTCCGAAACAAGCCAAAAAAACGTCGGGTTCGTGCACCTAAGATTCTCTTACCCGAAGACGTGCCATTACGTCCTCAATATCCAGATCAACCACCTGAAGATCCAGAAAATATTCAGAATACTCCCAGCATTGCATTCCTGGCCATTTTTGTGGCTACTTTCTATGACCTTTTCTCCGATTTTGGTGTGCTTCCATCTCCTCAAGATTTAGAAGAGGGGTTAATTAGTGAAGAA
The DNA here is from genome assembly GCA_030579915.1 of Starmerella bombi. NCBI lineage: Eukaryota > Fungi > Ascomycota > Dipodascomycetes > Dipodascales > Trichomonascaceae > Starmerella > Starmerella bombi. The sequence continues at coordinate 33,959 of JAKTRX010000040.1, forward strand.
CCTAGTCCATTGGTCGAATGGTTATTTAGAAGGCTGTTGCTTCTGGTTCTTAACCGGAAAAAAGAATTGGAAGTTGGTCGATACGGTAGCGCATTAAGTGAACTGCATTCTTTACGAATTGCTTTGGGTCAGGGGCCCTGGTTTCCACCTTTAAACTGGAAATCACGGGCTAGTGCATTTAAAGAACTAAATTGGGCAGATAGAGTAGAACTTTTGCATGTTCTTGTGCATTGGAGTATGGCTAATTCGGATCGGGTAAAAGCGCTACTGAAAAATATTGGTGAAGAACTTACGATGCCATGGATGGGAGCAGATGAACAGGGTAACCATTATTATATCGTGGGATTTGATCCGATTGCAGAAAACTCTCAAGAGTATACTAGATTCAGAGTGTACAAAGAGTCTAATCGATTGCTATCGAATGTTTCGTGGAAACCAGTAGCTTCTAATGCTGCAGAAGTGGTAGAGTTTTTAAAACAACATCAAATTGAAGAGGAAATCAAAGATGAAATTAAGACAGAAGAAAAAGATGATGGAGAGAAGTCGAAAGAAGAAGTTGCAGATGCAACCGAAGTAGTGGATGTTGAGTCTAACGCAACTGCAAGTTCAGCTGCTATGAATGCTGCACCTGAAGATAATGTGTCTGGAACAAGTGTTTCTGGCATCAGCTCTGACCCTTCCAAGTATAATCTTCCCGCAACAGTTGTTGAAATCTTGACCAACTTATTACCATCGATGTTCCTTAGCGAAGAAGTTACTTCTGCTAGAATTGCCCGTGAAACTAAACGAGCTCGTCGGCGTAACTTTTTGTGGCATTCTGAACCTGTTAACCGCGATGAAGGTCGCCACCGGAGGAGAAGAAATCGCGTGGACTTTTTTGATTTCGTAAGACAAAGTGATGGAATTGATGATACCGACGACAACAGAAAACGGCGCAGACGTGATGAAACTTGGATGGAATCTGAACCTGAGACCAGACAACAGAGGCATGCTCGCCTTCTAGCAGATAAACAGGAACGAATGCAGTCAGAACCTGTGGAGGACCAAACCGAGTCTGAGCATCACCAAGCTATGTCTATTGAATCACCGCTAGCATCTACAGAAGCATCACCAGAAGCAAAGCAGATAATGCCCCTATTACCAGTACCTCCGTTGATTCCAGCAGTTCAAGAAAATTTGGTTGAGCCAACAATAATCAATGTAAATCCAGATAATAACGAATAGTTTATGTATCTTGTTTTTATTTCATTAATTAAAATTATATTATACTAAGAAAAGAGCTGAAAAGTATTAGAGGAAGTAAGCAACGGCAGCAGCGACACCGGCAGCAGCTGCAGGGACAGCACCAGTAGCACCGTTAGCAAGGACCGGGGAATTACTTGTCCCAGTGGGTCCAGCAACACCAGGGGCTGTAGCTGAACATGAGCAATCCTCAACTGTAAGAGTAGTGGCTTCAGTGGCAGTGAAGGTCAAAGAACCGTAAGTAACAGCCTGACCACTAGAGCAGGGGATGGTGACATAGGCAGTGGACTCAACAGTAGTAGTAGCATTGTAAGCTGATACAGCAGCAATGGAACCCGTAAGAGCGAGAATAGAAAACATATTAAATTAGATTTGCTAATGGAATAAGCTTGATTAGGAGATCGGGGCCTTTATATACATGTTATCTCACTTTCACCCACCCAGGATGAGTCTCATACTTCGTTGAGCTATTCGCATGCAGTTTCATGCAGGGTAACGAGGGTAAGCATATACCGATGTATGTATATGGAGTTATTTTCCGCGCCTTCTGTAATAACTAAACTGTTGTAGACAATACTCTTATTTACTTACAATCTTTAGTCTAGTAGCTGTATATAAACCAATGCTAATGCTCTAAACCATCTAACAATACTACCAAGTAATTAATGAATGAAATTATCATTGCCCAGTTATACACCTATACTTAGCTACTCAGATATGTATAATCTAAATTTAGACCAATAATGATATTGCATAAATATTAAATATAACAGTTTCAAAATGCGCTAGTTGAAACCCAGTGAAATCTAGCAACTGGTAAGCCATAATAACTAATATAAATTATAATAAATAAAACCTTCAAGTTATACAGATATGTACAGATATATATATACATATTTACACCGAATTTCTTTCATTAGCATCATAAGAAGTATTTTGAATACTCAGATTACCAAGGCAATGTCCCGAACGAGCGTTTATCATAGTAGGGATAGGTTCAGGGCGCAATATGCGTGAACTGAGACTAGCCTAAATGGGCGGATATAGCTCTGCATTATTCAACTGATCATTATCACATAACTGTAGCGGTTAATTAATTTTTTTGTTTTTAGGGACCTGAAACCTTCAAATGCAATACTTTAAAAATAGAATAGTTCAAATTGAACCAACAAATAAGATAAATATAAGATTAGATAGTTGGCTAACTTATACAATCTGGAAATATCAAGTAATTATTTGCCATAGCAACAACTGCTATATAATATGTTGAACCGCAACCAGAACCTAAGATGGCTGCGAATAGATTACATAACACAACATGTCCCAAATGGGCATGCATATGTATAAATTCAACATTCTGATGATTCTGACAGTCTAAATATAGATTCAAGCAGTAACATGTGACACATAATAGAATTAACTTCATACTATCTATCACATGTGAAAAAAATTATGTGATACATATAAAAATTTGGGGTTTACAATATAGAATAATTCAGCCCATACCTAGAGTATAAAAAAAGAACTGAACTAATGGGAGACAACATTTCTATAAATCGTTACCCCAGTTATTATTGAATACGATTTATAAAGTTTGCTATATTCACTATGCTGACCAATACAGCAAACTAATATATCGTACCCTAATTGTTTTCGTCGGTGCTTCTAAAATACTTTCAGTGTGGTATTAACTTTTCAAAGCATGCTTTATAGAAGTATAATTAGTGATAATAGATATTATGTAAAATTTCTATCATCCCGTGCTTACATTGCAGTTTAATACGCAAGAAGTATAATACTGCTGGGGAGTTGTCTGTTATTATCTGGGCTAAGTTGGGTCTGTACGCGAACGAGCACCACACCCTCTAGTAGCAACCTATATTATATACTTCGTTGGTGACTTTATTAATAGCGTGTTTTGAAATTAGTCTTAAAACCTTCTATGTGCAACCATTTGCCCACAATACTATACTACTTACTACGTGATATACATGTAGATCAATAGCCGGAGTCAATTAAATGTAGATTCACTAAAAGATATTATGATGTATGTATTATTTACGACTTCTGTTTACTCATTAGACTTTGTGGATGGTTCAACTTTATACGTGTACCTAAGTTCATGCAGATATTTATTATATGCCATGTTAATTTAGCTTACAAGCGATATACTGGTGCTAATATAATTCATCTACACCGTGAACTAAATGACTCACCCTAAATTGTTCTCCGGCAATTCAGCTTGGCAAAACAAAACTGTTATGTATCCTAATCACTAATAACATATAGAGATTATTTTCAATATAGCGCTAATATAAATTAGCAGTTGCAAGCTTCTGGTCTTACTCCGTATTGAAGAAGGAAAAGGCAAAACACTTAATTCTCATTCAAAATATACATGAAAAGGTATTTGATGCATAGGAACTCAATATATAGTAAGCTAGTGTAGGGGACTAAAAGCAAAAAAGTGACATATTTGACCATTATCAACAAGTTAAGTTATACTATATTGGTATTATCCACTATTTTAGAATCAAAACCCCTGTCAATTACATGGAATATAGCTTCTATAGGCATTATTTTTTAAGGAAATAAATGGCAAGTGATTTAGATATATATCGTATAAGTAATAAAATCAAGCACTTGACGTAGCAACCTCATAAATGTGTATTTAAGTTTCAACGTACAAACAGCCAGCAAATCCCCGATTTAATTAATGGTAAGTAATTTTCATGTTAATCTGTTATATTTAATAAATACAGGGTGTTTTTGTGGCTAGCAACTGCTAGCCTTGAGAGACAACATAATTTCAGTCAAAAAAATTATAGTAGGTTATTTTGATATCATCCAATATTGTGACTAGATGACAAAAATACATATATCTATTGCTGAAATACTGGCACTTAGATTGGATCCAATATATTACTTAGCAGGAACGGATCTTATTAAATACATAATATAAAGGCAGCTTGGTTTCATAAAGTGAAATTGGGAACATTGTAATGATGGTTTGATAGTTGTTTGTATAGCGTAATATAACATATGGATAAAATAGATTGTTTAAGTATGGCGTATAGACATAGATCAGCAGATATCTGGTTGTTTCAAAGATCCACTCAACTTAAGAAAGTTGTAGTCCCTAAAAGTCGATTTATATTCTATGGAGTATAACATAGAACCCAATAAACAAAAGGGAGGTTGACTTTTCTCTCCCAGTAAACTCAGGCTAGTCTTATCCATTCTTCAACAGGGAGGGAGGGAGGGGGAGAGGGATACATAGTAGCAGTTTCACGGCTCGGCAACCTCAGGTAAAAGCATAATTGAGTTGACCTGAATGTTTTCGGTACCGCATTGTGTGATAGACATATAGAAGATAATTCTAGTCTCTTGTCACCCTGAATTCGGCTTATCATATTGTGAAAGACTTCATTACTCAGAGTTCTGATGAATCGGAGTAAAGTCTCCTGGTCATCCGCTTTCTGGAACAGTGGAATATAACAGAGATATTTTGTGTAATAACTCTCGACTATCATGAATAGATGATATGATGTAAAATATGGAAAGTCATTGGTCTTCTTATTTGAAGTGAAATTGATTGAACCGACAGACCCACATTTAATAGATATAGATTGGCCATATCTTATAAATATTGTAACCTGGATCAGTAAGGATGTATTCGCCAGATACAGAATTGTCTACCGTCCCTAGTATCGCCTTAACTCTGTCAGCGATGTATAGCAATTCCAGTAGTTTAAACTGAAGCACCTGGGCACTACTGTTTGCAACTAGATGTTATGTGGGATTTGTAGTTTGGCTGTTGCTGAAAGCTAATGCACTGCAGAGAAAAGCCATTATTGGATAATAAAAATGGAGAAAAGAAGCTTATTATGGCAGATTGGCGTCCTAGTGTATCACCGCCGCAGCCATCACAAGAGCGGTGTATTTCGGGCCCAGAACTGAGATGGGAGACAGCAGCGGGACGTACTCGCTGTTCCCCACGAAACAGTGAAAGCAGGGCATTTGTATGTTGGTGCCCCCCCCTCCACTTGGCAATCTTGCAGCTCAACTGGATCCACGCTAGCAGTTTATGTTACAAGAGAGTCTTCCCAGAAACTGAAGAATTTCTTTTAGGGCTATATTTAACCTTGTTCCTCATTTTATTAAGATTGCTGCCAAACGTGACATTCTCAAGTCCATCAGTATCAGCTTCTTTGAGTGCATTGCCAGTAACTTCAGCAGTTTCGTTCTCATCGGTTCGAAACACTTTGACGCATGACGAATCGCAGCTCTTCATTGAGGGTGACAAGTGGGTTTCCTGTTCCAATGATGAGCATGCAATCATCGAAGCTGCCGGTTTAGTGCAAGATGCCTGTGTAGCGGCAAGTATTCTGCCAAACAGGCACCGGGTATAAATAATTGACGGCGACGTTTTGTCTGCTCTTTTTGGTATCTTTAAGCCTATGCTAAAGGAAAAGCGTGATACCACAACGCGCTAGGAATAATATCTAATTGTTTGCAAAGAATTGTCTTTTCTTCTTGCTTTTTGGTTTTCTCCGTCTTTATGCCTGAACTAAAGGCAAGCGTGCGGCTAAAATACGCTGGATAATATCTAATTGTGGACGACCTATTGTCTGCTCCTTTTAGTTCTAGCTAGGGGGGATATACATATGGTGACACTTGTTGCTCTTTTTTTTTTTTTGCTTTTTTTTGTGTTCACTCTTCATGCCTCTGTAATGCGGGCATGAATGGTTCTAGCTAGGGGGGGGAAATGATACATAGGTGACACTTGTTGCTCTTTTTTTT
>JAKTRX010000041.1:0-39977 GCA_030579915.1 Starmerella bombi
TCACCATATGTATATCCCCCCTAGCTAGAACTTAAAGGAGCAGACAATAGGTCGTCCCCAATTATCCAGCGTATTTCACCGCACGCTTGCCTTTAGTTCAGGCATAAAGACGGAGGAAACAAAAAAGCAAGAAAGAAAAGACAATTCTTTGCAAACAAGTAGATATTGTTTCTAGCGCGTTGTGGTATCACGCTTGTCCTTCAGTATAGGCATAAAGATACCAAAAGAGCAGACGGTATGTCGCCGTCAATTATTTATACCCGGTGCCTGTTTGGTAGCATACTTGTCGCTACACAGGCACCTTGCACCAAACCGGTAGCTTCGATGGTTGCATGCTCAACATTGGAACAGGAACCCACTTGTCACCCTCAATGAAGAGCTGCGCTTCGTCATGCCTCAAAGTGGTTCAAATCGATGAGAACGAACCTATTGAAGTTATAGGCAGTTCACTCAAAGAAGCTGATACTAATGGGCTGAAGAATGTCAGGTTTGGCAGTTACCTTAAGCAACTGAAGCACAAGGTCAAATATCGCCTTGAAAAAAATGCTCTTCAGTTTCTGGGAGGACTCTCTTGTAAGATGAACTGCCAGTGTGCGTCCCGTTGAGATGCAATATCACCAAGTGCGGGTATCAATCTGTACAAGGCCTTGACTATTTCGAGGAGAACGTCGAGCATGGCCCGCTGCTCTCGCATGCCTCAATTATGGGCCTGAAAGATACTGCTCTGGTGGCAAGTGCGAAGCTGATACTCAAGACGCCAATCTACAGCAATTGACTTATTTTCTCCGTTTGTGTTAACCGGTAATGGTTTTTCCAAATACCTGTTTGACACAAAAGATAGAAGATTCATATTCTTAGACGGGAATGATAGGTAATGGTGGATACTTTCTCAGTGGTACGTCTAACTTTCGGCAAAAACGGAAGTACAAACCCACAGGATTCTTCATAACCCCTTTTTGCAAGCGGCAGTACCCAGGAGCTTCCGTTTAAACCAATGGTATTACATACTTGGTCATGCCAGTAGTGACAGAGTTAAGGCGTCACTATGGATTGTAGACAATTCTGTATCTGGTGAATACTTACCGGCTGACCAAGCTGCGATATTTACGAGACGCACCAACTTCTTACTCCTCAAAAACAGCACAAGATAGTCCAGCTCTACTGCATCTTCTGCACGTGAATCAATCAGGTTCAACAAGTTATACTTCCAACAAGAAGTCTTAAGGCTCACGATCTTTTATATCATACTATCTATTAACGTTAACCGAGGATGATTACACGATATATCTCCGGTATACTTCACTGTTCCAGAAAGCAGAGGTGGGTTTACTACGATTCATCAGAACTCTGAGAATGAATTCCTGCACAATCTGATATGCCGAATTCAGGGTGACAGGGGTCGCTAATTATCTTGCATAGTGATATTACACTATGCGATGCCAAAAATATTAAGCCTTCAGGCTAAGCACATTATGCTTTCACTTGGGTGTAGGATAACTCAGCACTTTAACCTAACCCTTAGACAAAACTATCCGTTACACGTAAGTTTAATCTAGCACATTAGTCGAACTAGTAACTGGATCCTGTTAGAGGATGTACGACTTACGTCTACTCACCTGACATATTCACCTCTTCGATTCTTAGTAATCGAGAGAGCTTGTTTCCCTGCTAGTCTACCCCAATATAGTTTAGTAGTATCAAGCCTACGTTCTTATTTCCAGCAACAGGATAAGTCTGTAACACTAACGTCCCATTACCTTGGTGGACAGCGTGACCTCCGACAGATCCCTGGTATAATGTAAGCCTCTAACCAGGTGTCAGATGACTAGGGAGGGATTTTTGGCCATACCCTGACCTGAGTATATCTGACAAACAGTTCACATGCTCCTGTACCTTGGAGTACATTGTGATCTCTGAACTACACTCTTTTTATTTACGAAATTACCTGCACAAAACCAATATTATGATTTCCAGGTGGAATTATCAGCTCATTGAGGTCATTAATACAAAGCGGTTATTCAATCGAGCCTTGTATTGCTATATATTTTAGGTTATCTCTATGGTCAGAATACTACTACTTACTTCTACCCACTGCCAATCCGATCCCTATTATTGTGATGGACTAACGTAATCTAGGGTAGTACTATATTAGGGATTGCTCAAGCCTACCAGAATTTGCTGGATAACCCACATCTTGCTCTGGTTCTAACTATTGTTAAACATAAAAGGTATATATCATATTGATTACACGAGTATTTGCGTGGTAAGCCTATTGACAGGTATTAGATCGTTTGGTATATTCTGAGGGTACACTGGAAACAAGATTGATCTTAAACATATAATATCTCATGCATTTAGCGGGAAATTGGGCTTCTGATGTTTGTGCACAATCCAACAAGTAGCATATTTTGTTGTTTCTTACCTCTCACGGCTGAAGGTATATATGGCTAGTATTAGTAGAATAATAAAAACAATTGGTACAATTAACAGGAGGTGTGTATATGTGGCTGTTAAGTATACGGAATATCATTGGTATTATGAACTTGCATAGAACTTTACTCAATCCGCACGATACCTGGGCTACTTAATTGAAAATAGTATATATAATCTCTAGATATTCAAGCCTGTAAATAACCCTCGTTATGCATTACACTCATGTTAATGCTGCTATAAGGCGTTAAAACAGCATAACTATACTTACTGGAATTCAATGTAAGACGCTGTATATTTGTACAATGACATTAACTCTACAGTTCTTTAATTATAATTTTTTGAAGCCTAATATTATTTGAGATATATATATATACAATTACTACTATTAAGTTTGCTTACTCCCTTTAATTAGATCTTATAGTTTTTAATGCAATTTTATGAAGTTCGTATCGTATACCATAATATACCTTCACTACTATTGCTGCCCCAGGTTGTACCTAACTGATCTTAAATACGGGCAGTTAAGAGCCCTGAAGGGTTTTATATACCTTAGAGACTCGTCGCTCACCCCAAATAGGTAGCCACTATTAGGTTAGCCCACTAACACTGCCACACTCACCCTATTCCCGTGCCACATGGGTATGCACATGATGTACATGGGTATGCAGGCTTAAATCCTTATCATAAAAAAACAGAAATACATGGTTTAATATTCTCAATTTCATAAGAAAGTATCTTAGATAAGCGAAATTTGGATAATATGATAGTATTAATTGTATATAAAGTGATTTTTAGTACAGCATCTCGCCTGCTCAGGCACTGCAATTGATTTAGTTCTGCACGCGTTTCTCCAGATGATCATCTCAGATGCCCATTTTTGTCTAAAATCGCTGATTAAGAACTACGTCATATCTCAGATGATCTGCATGTGCTCGGCCGATGCACTACCCGATTTCCGAGATTTGTCAACTTACGATGTATGTAATATTTTGCACATCAATTCGTTGGGTAACACCCGCGCTTTATGAATAAGAAAAATAGCAGTAATTACTGGTCTGATACCAGTACCGAACCAGTGTGCTCAGATATTTTTCTTGATTCTGGCAAGCAGACTATAATACATAGCATTATTACTTTTAGATATGATTGTCTGGTCCAATATTGATTCAGCTCATTCCAAGCATTTGCTATTTCCTTCAGTTAACGTAAACAAGGAAATCCCGTTTAACGATGTAAAGTATACGATGTGTTGGGTGTTTATTCGGTGGGAATTCAATTGTATGGGCTTATGCATTATGACTGAAATTTTGCGCTGCGGCCCGTCATCGCCACAGCCATCGCGTGCGATTAAGCGGCCCCGCGGACCCTACTAAAGTACATATGGGCTAGGTTATATACAGAATGCACCAGCTCTGAATGACAATGCGTCATTACCCCGCTTTTAGTCGGGCCGTATAAATAGGCCCTATAATGTCCGAGAATCTCTACAACTCTACATCGATCATCGAAATTTATATCAGTTCGAAACCTAGAGAAGCCAATACAATGCCATTTTTGCCCCTTTCTAACACACTCAGAAACAGCCACGGCGAGGCCGTAAGACCTACTATTGAGGTGCCACCCGTGGAGTCAGACAATGAAAGCGTTGTTCTTGAAGTTGAAAGCGTTTCTGCCCCCGTTGAAGATGCCATTGTTGGCCACCGAAGACGAGCCTCGTCAATGGTTGGTGGTGGCACGCCACTGGGACTTGCACCACAGATCTATGTTGGATCAGCTCGTTGAACGAAATCTGCATATTTTTTTATTTATTTGTATATAAACTACCACTACTAGTGCCCAAGAAGTCGACTAGAAAGTGCTTCAAGATCCTCGAGTGTCTCGGGCTCGTCAACTTCGAGAACCTCTTGCTTCTGTTTCTTGCGAGATGGCTTTTGGTGTGAAGGAGCCAGTTCCTCAGACTCAGGTTCAGAAAATGATTCGAAAGGCTTATCATCGATAGTCGGTTCCTCATTATCAGAAGGCAGTCGAGCAACCACTGGACCGCTACCATCGTCATCACTGCTTCCATCAGCTCCTTCGCGGGCCAGCCGCTCAAGCTCCTTCCGTCGCCGTTTCTTTTCTTGGCGACGCTGCTTTAATAGTTCTTTATCATCAATATCACGCTGCTCCATAACACCACGTTCTTCCTCCACGAACTGTTGTCGTTGGACATCGGGCAATCCTTTGCTCTGAAAGTCTGCTTCAGTATCGAACTCATACAAGGGATGTGGGTTACCCTCTTCATCAAACACAAGCTTCGTGGATGACTTTCCAGAAGACAATTTACTTTGTTTCTTGCTTAAAGCACGCTTAGTTGACCGTTTAGAACCAGGTCCTTCCAGGTCAATATCGAGATTGGCTCCACTGCTCTTATTTTCGATCTTGTTAGAGTGATCACTGTCACTGCCACTTTCGCTCTCACTTCCACTTTCCTTTTCGTTACCAGCTGCTGTGTGATCACTTTCCTCAAGGTCGTGATCACGGCGCTTAATATTCATGAAATCAGTTTCTTCCTCTTCATCATTTCCGGCAGCTAGTTTTTGATAATGCTCAGAGAGCACATTTTGATTTTGACGCTGGAAGATACGTTCATACTTGGTACGAACATTTTTCTGGTCATCATCGGCAACTGATCGGTCTACCAGTGCCCGGGGTTTGTTTTTAACTTCCTTTGTGGCGGCTGAACCACCTCTAATTCGGACATTCGGAGCACTTGCCAGGCCCAAACTCTTGGCAAATGCTTCTAGCGGCACCTTCTCGACATCAAATATAGACTTGTCCTTTTGCAAGTAGATAGACCTGACATAGGATATGAAAGCTTTCTGGGCCAAGTACTTAAGTTCAGGGTCCTGGAACATCTGGGCCTGCATTTCGGTTTGGATGCTGGATTTCTTTGAGCTGTTGATATTGATCTCAGAGATGGGGATTTTGCGGGCCAATAAGTTAGCTACAAATGCCGGCTGCTCACTCTCGGTCAAAATAAGCAGCGACTTACCGCTCTTACCAGCTCGAGCCGACCGCCCAACACGGTGAATATATGTGGCAGTGTCCTCAGGACAATCTAACTGTATTACCCAGTCGACTTCAGGGAAATCAATACCACGGGCCACCACATCCGTTGCTAGTAGACATGAGGATCGCGCTTTCATGAACTTTGCAGTAGTTTCCATACGTGATGTTTGCTTCTGACGTCCATGAAGATGGAGCAACGGAATACCAGGTTGCATGCGACGGAATGATTCATAAACGACCCGGACTTGCTTGGAGCTGGAGAAGAATACTATGATCTTGTTTTTAGTGTGGGTTCTAAGGAAGCTCCACAGAATATCAAGCTTATCTTCCAGGGGCACCACTGTGTAAAATTGTTCCAGGTTTTTAGGAGTGGGTGCATTTGAACCAGCACTGCCCGCTCCAGAACCATCTACTGTGGCAGTAGGATTTTCAGGATCAACCACGCTAATATACTTTGGTTTGCTCAAGCTAAGCCGAGCCAAATCGCTCACATTTTTAGTTTGAGTTGCCGAAAACAGCATTGTTTGTCGTTGCGGGGGCAAGTTTTGCACAATCGCGTCCACGGCTTTCTTAAATCCCATATCCATGATACGATCTGCTTCATCCAGAACCAGAACTTGTAGGTTATTACAATCAAAGGCAGGGCTTTCGTCCATATGCTGCAGAAGTCGACCCGGTGTAGCTACTAATATATTAAGCCTACCGACTCTTTCTTTTTCTGCCTGCACGTTTTTACCACCAATAAGCAGACCAGCAGAAAAAGTATGATTTCTGCCAACTGTACGAAGCACTTCGAAGATCTGCAATGCCAATTCACGAGTGGGTGTGATCACAAGTGCACCTAGACCATCCAATTGCGACCATTTCTCCATATAGAGCCGATCCAACAACGGGATCAAAAAACCCAGCGTTTTTCCTGAGCCAGTACGGGCTGCTGCAAGAATATCACATTTATTAAGAGCAGGAATTATACACTCTCTTTGAATTTCAGTCAAATCAGTGAAATGCGCCTGCCGCAAGCCGTCTTTGGTAGGCTTTGACAGAGGCAGCTCATCGAACTTGGCAAGGCTAGCAAGTTCTGAAGAAGAAGATTTGGCTAGTTCTTCAATGCGTTCACATTGAGCTTTTATAGCAGCCTCTTCTTCCTGGATGCGACTACTACGCTTTTTTTCTTTCTTGACCTTAGGTCCTTTAGGCATATCTGAGTGAAAAAAATAAATAAATTTTCCTAACCCATTCCTTCTAGAGGCTACCGAAATAGAATCTCAATAAAAGGCGTGTGCCGCAAAATATATGGAGCTACATAGCATGAAGCCAAAGAAACAGTGCAGCAAGAAAGAAAAGTAATCTTATATACACTAATATGCGAAGTTAGTAGCAGCAGTGATAATAGCTCTAGGATTGCCATTTCCGAACTGGTATAATTCTTCCCACGACCTCTCAGTAACTTTCGCAGCCCTTAAAAAGTTGACAAACGACCTGGTTTCTTCGCCTGTTAACCTGCCTACATCCAAACGTGAAGCCTTGGACAATGTACTAACCAACTCCGGATCGAAATCGGTCAACGGGGCATAAGGATAGCCCTCCCAATCGATAGGCTTGAAATTACCCGAGGTGGCAGCAACAACACAAGCATTGGAAGGTGCTTTAGCCATCCACTGCAACAATGTGTTCACTACTTCCAGATCTTTATGGTAAAGTCTTTCGTTATCGTAGTTCGTGCTAACTGCATGTGGATGGTGATTTAAAGCATTGATATTGTCTGCAGTTACCAGAAGTTTATGGCCCTCAAACACCTTGACAAGATCAGTCAAAGTGGTGGGGGTATTGGCATTCTTTGCCTTGTTACCCAGGAGAGCACGATTGGCCTTGAGTGTCTTCTTCCACAATCGTGAAATGAACATAGGTTGGTTCCACAGGTTGGTCTTCTCCTCAAAAACAGTGAATGAAGAGCCATCCAAAAGCTTTTCGACCTGGCTAATATGTAGAACGCCCCAGCCATTAGTTTTAGCAGCAGCATGGGCTTGAGCTAGTAGCGATGTCTTACCAATACCCCCATTGCCCGTGATTAAAGATGATTTACCTAAAGACAGCAAATCGGTCCATAGTTTCTTGGTTTCTGAGCGAACAAGTGTAACATAGCTGTTGAACAGCTCATTCTGTTGCGCAGGCTTGAAGCTACCGATATGGTGCAAAAAGGCTTCAGTCGTGTTGGGCCACGAAACGAGCTGAGCAGGCTCTATATGCGGTAAAGAGTCGGCAGTTGGCTCTATAATCTCCACTTCGGAGGAAACCACTGGCGCACGCTTGTGGAAATTCGAGTATGGCGCGGCTTTCTCGAACCATCGGAACTCTCCATTGCTCTTACGGGGTGTGGTAGCTCTATCTTTAGCAGAACCGCTAGAACTACCAGAACTGTTAGCACCCTGCCTGAACGCAAGCGAGACACGGCTGGTATGCAAGGCCCGACTTAGACTTGCGCGCATTGAAATTTTCCGAATTGGCTGAAGGCTGGGTAAGGTATTCAACAACCAAGGTGGAAGCAAATACCAATAAGTGAGGCTATAGGTAGAATAACAATATTCTAGTTGTAAATAATCAATAATAGTAATGGGAACACACATATGCATATAATCTGGAGTTAATCAAAGTATAAAAGGCAGAAACATTAAATTGCATCGTACTCGTGAATGAACGATATTTGAATAGTATAACTACTATAGAATAATACAGTTTATTAAACAGGTCTAGCTCGAAGAGAACAATGCGAAAGTTATTAGCCCATGCGTGATGGTTTTGGCTTATTTATCAGAAATAGTTGCTGAGATACTAGAAACGAAAGGGGTAAGCATATCGATTCATTCGAGGTTTAGTAGCTGATCAAGACTTACTCTCGAGAATATATATAAGTTGAATAGAATTATATAGTGAGCATATTTAGCTCAAAATTATACCGTATAACTTACATTAATGGCTCTAGAGACGAACAGCTTTTGGGGTAATGAGGAGCATAGTGGAGAATAGGTGGCATGTTGTAGGTATATCCCATAATACTACAGTATATACTATAAGCCAACTATTGCAGTATAAATCCAATCATTTAAGTAATTCACAATATGATATTCTGTCTTCATCACCCTTTATTTCACTAAAAGTGCCTTCTGATACTCTTTCTGCCCTGATCCGACGCCTTTTGGCTCACATCAGGACGGATATTACGACCCAACCATTGCATATGGCCGATTTCCACCAATGTGATTATCTATATCTATTCCCCTCTACTTACTTACCCCCTTTTGCCCCTTTGCCCCCTTCTGCCCCCTTCTGCCCCCCTGTCTCCTGATACGAGAGGCTTCGACTAACTACGGAATATATAACGTGTCTCAACATATATTAAGCAAATAATATTAAATTCAAAGAACTAGGACGTGGTAAAGCTTACCAAGTACGGCAGATAAATTGAGTGCTGTAATTTCCTGCGTCACAAATATACATTATGAGTATTTAACAGGCTTTAAATAATTCTGAGATAAACAAACTGCCCTTTAAATAGCACCCAGGGGTAGGACATATCATACTATATATATATGCGGTGCAGCTAACTAGAAGCAAATACAGATAAACAGATCCAAGGATTTGAGGAGTGTATGAATTTACGAGTTACTATTCTTATCACGAATCTACCAATGGAATCAATCTAAAGATGCACTATACCAGCACCGTGAACCGCGTACTAGCAATAAATATAACTACTGCAATAGAGGGTCTCGGAAATGCTTCTGGTGATTCTGCATATTTCCGACCCGGTTGAATTTCTGTTGGGCTTTCTTTTGCTCCGCCCATGATGATTTAACCATTTTATCCGCTGATCGCTCAGTCACACCAGGACTTCTATAATCGATAAGCTTCACCGCCCGCCGTCCAGGCTTCTCAATAGGGTTCATTGCCCGCTGCTTGAAGTACTTGTTCAACGACCGATGACCCGCAGCTTGACCAGAGGCTCCCAGAACCAACTCGTAACCATTGATGTATGGCTGGTTAAAGAAAGAGCCGTGTCCTTCCACAACACTTCCACCGTCGGTGCTCTCAATTTCATCATCACCTTCAGCATCAACGTCCTCCCAGCCTTCATCTTCCTCATCAGAGCTAAACTCATAGAAATCAATAATCTCTGCTTGCTCCTCCTCGGTATCCCAGGGGATCTTGACATGTTGTTTTGAAATCATATGTGCACGGGCCGCTGCCAGAGATCGACCCATATAGTGACAGCTTAAACAGCAGTTACCCAAACCGACCTTCTCGTTCAAGTATCCAACCAGACCTTCCCAGTCAGCGACATGCTCCTCTTCCGGCACTACCAGTCCGTACTTCTTACCCAAATACTTGACATTTTCCAATGCAGACTCAGATTTGTAACCGTCCATGAAACACACATTAGTAGGGATTTTCACGTAGCCCTTGAGCTTCTGTTTGAGCAGCTTATCAACGTCGTCGTAGCCGTGGCCTTCAAGATCAGACTCAGACTCAGATACATCAGTGTTGCTTAGCTCAGAAGCGGACGAAACATAGACCTGTGCAGGTTCTCCAGCTGAAAAGTTCACGTTGCCTCCCTGGTCGAGACTAAGATTAGAAACACCGGAACGCAATTGCTCTTGTCGCTTTGCTTCCTTCTCCTGACGACGCAGATCTTTTTTAGTGACTTGCTTCTTGGAAGGCGCCGACTCGATCTCTTGCTGCCTTACTTGATGCATCTTCTGAGCGAAAATATCAGCAGGAATAGGTGGCAAATCGGCCACTCGACGTTTGAGGTTGTAGCGGTGCCAATCGGTTTTCATATGTTCCCGTTGGTATTCCGGCTCATTGAAAGCCAACCCGCAGGTATTGCATTTGAAATTGGTTGTTCCTACCGTTGACATTGAATTGTCTGATGGTACACTAACACTAGATTGCTCCACAAGTATATGCGAGTGCGGATGTTTAAGTAATTTTCTGCCCTGCAGTCACCACCCCAAGAAAAAAAATTATGTGAGCTTCAACTCCTGGGCCTTAGAGCAGTACACCATGCTGCGGGTTAGGTGACTAAGGTTTGAAAATTATAAATGAGCGAACAAGTTGAGGACGCCGTGAAAAAACTATATCTTGACGAGGAAACTGGTGAACAGGTCTCCAAGAGTGAGTTGAAGAAGCGTCAGAAGTCCAGGGAGGTGGCTAAAAAGAAGGCTGCTAAGGCTGCAGCTGCCCCTCCTGCTTCTGGCGAATCGAAGAAGAAGGCTGCTCAGGATATCAATCCTGCGGAGTATCTGAAGAACCGTTCCGCTCAGATTGCTGAGCTCCGTAACACCCACGAGCCCAATCCTTATCCCCACAAGTTCAGCGTTTCTATTAGTGTGCCTGAGTTCGTGGCTAAGTACAGTAATCTCAAAAAGGGTGAGGAACTCAAGGACCAAACTGTTGCTGTGGCCGGCCGTATCTACACTAAGCGTGAGTCTGGTGCTAATCTTAAGTTTTATGTTATTCGCGGTGATGGCGTCCAGGTTCAGGCAGTTGCGCAGGCCCTGGAGGGTGAGGTACTTGATCCGCTGCACGACTTGCTCCGTCGCGGTGACATTATTGGATTCGAAGGCTACCCATACCGTACTTCGCCCAAGCGCGGTGGTGAGGGTGAGCTCTCGATTTTTATCACCAAGGTCCAGCTCCTTTCTCCCTGTTTGCGTATGCTTCCCACTGAGCACTTCGGCTTGAAGGATCAGGAGCAGCGCTATCGTCACCGTCATCTTGACTTGATCATGAACGATGCTACCCGCAACAAGTTCTTGGTCCGCAGCAAGATCATCAAGTACATCCGTAAGTTCCTTGATGACCGTGAGTTCGTCGAGGTTGAGACTCCGATGATGAACATGATTGCTGGCGGTGCTACTGCCAAGCCCTTCGTCACTCACCACAATGATTTGAACATGGACTTGTTCATGCGTATTGCACCTGAGCTGTATTTGAAGGAGCTGGTTGTGGGTGGTATTGACCGTGTCTATGAAATCGGCCGACAGTTCCGTAATGAGGGTATTGACATGACCCACAACCCGGAGTTTACTACCTGTGAGTTCTATCAGGCTTATGCTGATGTCTATGATCTCATGGATACCACTGAGTTGATGATCAGTGAAATGGTCAAGGAGATCTGTGGTTCGTACAAGATCAAGTACCATCCGGACCCCCATGACCCCTCGAAGGAGTGGGAGCTTGACTTCTCTAGACCGTGGAAACGCGTGGAGATTATTCCTACTTTGGAGGAAAAATTGGGTGTCAAGTTCCCTGCTGGACCGGAGCTTCACACTGCTGAAACCAACAAGTTCTTGCAGGAGCAGTTGAAGAAGGCCAATTTGGAATGTTCGCCACCCCTCACTAATGCTCGTATGCTCGACAAGCTGATTGGTGAGTTCATCGAGGACAACTGCTTCAATCCTACATTCGTGTTTGGCCACCCCGAGATGATGTCTCCATTGGCCAAGTACTCCCGTGATAAGCCTGGTATGACCGAACGCTTCGAGGTGTTTGTTGCCACCAAGGAGATCGTGAATGCCTATACTGAGTTGAACGATCCGTTTGACCAGCGTAAGCGATTCGAGGAGCAGGCCAGCCAGAAGGACCAGGGTGATGACGAGGCTCAGTTGGTTGACGAGAACTTCATGCACGCTCTTGAACACGGTTTGCCCCCCACTGCTGGCTGGGGCACCGGTATCGACCGCCTGACTATGTTCCTCACTGATTCCAACACAATTAAGGAGGTTCTATTGTTCCCTGCAATGAAGCCTGACGAGACTCGTGTGGAGTAATACTATAACATATAAATAGTACTTTATAACTATTATAAACTTTATAACTTACTACTACAATACATGTCGTGGAACCCTGTCTGTTTCATCTCATATTCCCTGGTTAGCTTGTCTTTCCTACTTTCATACATGCCTCAACCTAAGATTTACGTAACTACATTAGACGTGAAAGCATACAGAATAGCCAGAATGAATAGGTGACACCAAGAAGAACCAACTGGAGAAAGCCTCACATAGGAGATAAGTTTTAATTTAGAATTTCTAATAGCAGATCTAAGCACAATAGAACAGCCACTGGGTAATTGCAGAGCTTTAGCAATTGACGTAGTCGCCCAACTCAGTTTCCTATAGTGAACCCAGTATTACACTGAAAATTAAGCAAGATCTAGGAATTTTGCTAAGGAACCTGAATATGTCTTTGAAATTTAAGAGTAATATAAGCCTTTTACTGAAAACCTAAGGATATTAGAACTAAGGTGAGACATAGTTATAGTAACGAACTACTTATATTATTTTTAATGATAGTACTATTCCAAGATTAACAAATGCTTTATGTCTGTGATGATTTGGAGGACTATTAAAATACGCAAAATAATGGAATACAAACAAGAAATGTATATGGACTATTGCATGTATGAGGGTTTAAACGCTATAGAACTTCTAGATCGTTCCATCCCCACAGTGGAAAAAGGCTGCCACGCCAAGGTGCATAGGGAAGATTAGAGGGAACAAGTCGCAGGGTAGAAAACACTTGACAAATTAAGGGAGTCATGGAAAAATTAGAAGGCCATAAAAGTATAATTTTTATAATTGGTATCATTTTAAGAGTTTGTAGTTATGTCACAATTATTGATTTTATTATATGTCCAATAGATAGGGAGTATAGGGGTCTTTTCGTAAAACTATAAAACTATGGGGATATTTCACAAAAGAAGATGGTTTTGAAAACAATTGAGGGTACAAAAACGAAATACTATATCAAGGTATAATTCACGACGTATCAGATATATTACGCTTGCTCAGAAGAAGAATTTATTTCACAACGTCATAAAAGAGGGGGGGTAATTGAAATATCACCGGAAAATGTTGGAAAACGCACAACATATGTTCACTCACCTGACTATATAACTACCTCAAGTCACTTAAGATAATGAGTTTGGCCCTACCTACTATGTATGACCCCAATATGTAACTGGTATTAGATTGAGTTCCCTGCCTTAGACCCGAAACAGGATAAGTCAGCAATGCCTACTATCACATCCCATTATATTTGACATGATACGCTTATATTTGACATAACCTTGGTGGACGGCGTGACCTCTGACAAATAGGGTGAGTTATTCCCAAACGAACGAGAATTTAGAAATCAAGAGGGATCGTAATGGTGAATGACGGGTGCTACGTATTTCATGTGATATTCCGTTATCCTCCCCTTCTCATCTCTTGAATACCCAATAGATTTCTAAACCTCGCCATAGTAATTAACAACCATATAAAGTAATATAATACAACTTAAAGTATTAAGTCAATGGTGTTACTATAAAAGATACCAATAATATCAAAGCTTTCCTCACGTGGACTATTGAATACAGATTCCATAACCTATTACCATATATGAAACTACAGAAACGAAAAAGAAAAACGAAACACATGCTGAAAATATACAAAAATAATCATATACTGAAAAATTCTGCATGTAAAAAATTTTTCTTCATTTATAACTTCTTGTCGTATTTATTAATACCTATAATACCATTCAGTGACATTCAATCTCTACTTTGATCTGCCACTCTAAACGTTCTCTATGTGCTATGTTTTCGTGTACTTCAATGCTATTATCGTTTTCGTTCATATCCTGTAATATTTTCAATATCGTATTAACTAAAATCACACTAAAACCTAGACCATATTTATAGCACTTCGTTTAAATAAAACATTACGGTGAAAATAGCCACGATATATTTTGTCTTTTAATAGTGTAGCATTACGCGATCAAACCGTTAGGCGCCTATTAGAGTTTGCCCTTAAGCAGTTTGCCCTTAAGCAGTTTGCCCTTAAGCATTACCGAGCTTACTCAGATAAATTTAGGTGAGATGACATTAAGGTATTCAATCCTCCTCTCTGTCATTATTAGTTCAATGCTTAGCAAAAAATGCTGGTTTTATTTTAGTTAATTCATAAATATTACAGCAATAGTGATCTTCACTGCTTGATATAGAGTATATCGTTTATTTCGTTTTTCGCATAATTGTAATAGCTTTCAGGCCATATGCGCCTGTTTCGAGAAAAAAAAACATTGTTTGATTTATCAGCTACTCGTTATATATGCGCCCTAGAACGTGACTTTCCGATTAATGCTATTTCAGGTTTTCTCACCTACAGAAATAATAAAGCAAGTTTAGAATGAAAATATATCCTATTTAAATAAGCACGTTATTTTAGCCGGGGAAATCTGTTTTGAAGAATTATAATTTTCTCTAGATCCTTCTTTCGTATTCGGATTCTTCCGAAACTGTATGTAGATAGGTCGTGTATGCATATTTTGGGTTAGGAACGACTATTCATCATCCAGACCTCAATTTGGTGCATGGCCTTCTAGACTTCTGGAATATGGTACGAACCCTCCTCAATGTACCGAACCCTAACGTGTAACCAGCTGTATGTATGTACTTTAAGGAGATCTCGGACAGTAGATATATTAAAAGGATATCTTACACCTTTAATTTAGTAGTTTTATTGAGTGTTTAGCCAAACGATAATACCAATCTAACATTGTCTCGTATATGGTCGTGCCCCGGGAATCACTGGACATAAAGGACCATGAAATATTAAACACAACATTAAAGCCTTCGACGTACCATTCGACTAAATATAAGTGGTCGTCTTTTCCTCCTTTAAATCAGTTAGACCAGTCGTGCGAAAGCAGATCAATTCCCAAACTTTGCGATCTTCCTTCTTTGGACAAAGATTTGCCAATTGCAGTCCAATATTGTCGAAGCGATAGCAGCTATAAATCTAAACCGAAACGCCACATGAGCGTGCAATTCACAGATGCTAAGGATCAGCATCCACTAGCTATTCGAGGGTTAATTTCCACTAGTATTTCTCCATCAAGTAAGACGGAGCCACTAGAAAAGATAACACACCCAACCAAATTGCAGAATTTCAGGCCTTCGTTTTTTTCGGCTCCTGCCTGCTTATGCGACGAAAAAGCTACATCAATGAAAAACCTTAACAAGGAAACGCAGGAGTTGGTCGAGTACAGCAGACGTGTAAAGCCTTTTTCTCTTCAGCCTACTAAGAGATTTTTGCGACCCAATGCCTCTTATCTTCGGATGTTTGTAGCTGAAAAGCACATGTACCTATCAGGCAAATTAAACAGATTAAAATGTGGCCCTTTGATGCATCCTCGTTCCGATAGTATTAGCAATGAACCAGCAAAAATACTGGACATCGCATACAAATGGAACAAGAAACCCAGAACACGAAATTGGGTACAACTTAATTAATGCCACCTTACCTTTTTATTTATATCCTGTGTAACTATCAATATATATAGTCCAGTTATTTAATTTTACATAGTTTAATCTAATTACAATTTTTTTTTTTTCAGATATGATATATAATAATCTACAGTGTGTATAGTATTATTGGTACTTGTGGATCACACAACCCTAACAAATTTCGATAAACGAAATTTATTCCTATGTCTCGTGCAGCAGAGATTATGGGCCTCAATGGCCCCTCAGATGATGAGGAGCATTTCGACGCAAGTAGTGATGATGAGAATGGAAGAAGTTATCAGTTTGCTGCTTCAACTTCGACCAAGCACGAACAAGACGACGACGACGAAGAAGAAGATCAACAACAAGACAAACAAAGTGAAGATGAGAATGCCAACGAAGAAGAACGTAGAAGAAAAATACAAGAAGAGGCCAAACAGAAACTAAAAGAAATTAAAAAAAGTGGAGTCGTATACCTGTCCACCATCCCTCCATATATGAAACCAATCAAAGTAAAACAGATTCTAGAACGATTTGGAGAAGTCGGGCGAATTTATTTGTCTCCCGAGGATCCTAAAGCATACCAGCGTCGGGTAAAATCAGGTGGAAACCGTAAAAAGAAATTTGTTGAAGGCTGGGCTGAGTATCTCAATAAAAAGGATGCTAAGCTGGCTGTTCAAGCTCTTAACGGTAACCCACTTGGTGGTAAAAAGGGATCATTCTACTACGATGATATCATTAATATCAAATATTTGCCGAAATTTAAGTGGCATGATCTTACTGAACAAATCGCTTTAGAGGTCCAGGAAAGACAGGAGAAACTCAAGGCGGAGATAGCTCAGGCCACTAGAGAAAATAGGGTGTTCATGGACAATGTTGAACAGAAACAGCGTATTGACAGGCAAAAACGTAAGGCTGAAGAGGCTGGTGAAAATATGGAGACTCGTGAAGCAAAATATAACACTGCTGAGTCGCAAAGATCATTCACGCAGCGCCCCACCAAGCAGGCGAAGAAATCTGGCTCCGCAGAGCTATCGAAGGTTCTCTCTAAGGTGTTTTAACAACTGTATTTAAATAATAGTGATTCAAGAGTAGTAATTTATATAATGCATATATTACAGTGGTTACGGTTATCTGATAACCGCTGTCGATCACATCCAATGCTCGTAATAATATTCTGTCGCAGTATCTTACAGTCTAATCACAGCTCATCGTGATCCAAATCACTGCTATCCTCAGTATTGTAGTCGTTCTGATGATCACCTGAAGATTCTCCAGTCAATAAACCAGACCCCTCTTTCTGTGAATATTTTTTATCCACTTCAGCTTGTAGATCAGCCACCATCTTATCATACTTCACCCACTCCGGAATCTGACGTCTTGCACGATCAAGTTTAGGCTCCTTAGTGAGAGGGTTATTGCATAAATCAATAGTTCGGGCCACCTGTAGTCCTTCATCACTGCACCACGTTTCACACCACAACCAGTCAGAACTTAAAGAGTAGATAGGAACCACCGTTTGCAAACTGTTGGGCAAGTCTTGATCAAGATTAGCCAAGTTAGTAGGATCGGCACTCAGTTGTTGGTATTGCTGGCGAAGGATATCACCAACCTTTGCCTTGCGGAAATTATTGAGATCCACCCGATAGAGTGCACTAATATGGTAGTCAAGTCCTTTCTCCAATAAGTAATTCTTCCAGAACCCTTGCTTCCAGAATCTATACGGTTCCATTTCTTCGCGATCATCACCCATCGGAGTGAACGCATAAGGTGCACCCTGAAGGTCAATATCAAGAAGGTCTTGGAAATCAGTACGGACGATCTGGTCGCTATCAACAAATATAACATTGGAAAGTGTTTGGGGAAAGATAACATCCAGGAACAGCATCTTATAGCCCCATATCTCCCTTTGTTTCTCAACCTGCTTCCGCAACCATGCAGGCCACTTGTAACTAACAAATTCATATTTGAATCCATACTCTTCAGCCAATGCAGGCACGAACTGTTTGAATTTCGGACTTAAGAAATTCTCAATTAGCCAGAACTTTACAGTATGCTCCGTGTGTTGCATAACACTGAGCATCATAATCGAAGCAAATCTCTCGTAGAGATGTCCACTGGCAATAGTGAATATATTGATATCAGCATCTTTATCGGCATTTCTCTCATTCTTAGCGTGGAGACTATTACCCATGATTCCAGAAAATTTGTTCCAGATCCCACCACTTTTTTCTAATTTAGAATTAGTAGCAGCAGTTTTAACTACAGTTGGTCGTAGCCTGTACCCGCCATATGTATTCAATGGAACCACCAAGCAATCAGTAGTTTCAGTAGGGGCCAGCTTAAAAGAATACTGAGGATCTGACACGCAAACCTTATAAACACCCGGGAGAGGGGCCTGGAACTGGAAGTAACCCAGATTCGCCATCACCATTGTATCAGCAATTTTAGTATTACTACTGTCGTATAGATCCAATTGAAGACCAGGTGAGTCACTACCAATTGAGTAACCCTCGATAAGCAGTCCACGGACTGAGTATTTCGCCCTTAGACACGTCTCCTTGACTAAGTTTAGTAGAATATTATCAAGGTCGTATTCACATTCTTTGGCAACTGTGAGCCAGGACGGAGGCTCAACCACTTCAGCAGTATAGAGAACATCATTTTCCAAATTTTCAAATAGTGCATATGCATGATGCCGGTTGTATACGGGTTTGTAGAATCGAGAAGGGACTTCGGCAAGTTTTGATGGTGATAAAAATATCATCACAGTCAAGTTGGCACTCACCGCAGCTTCACCCAGAGCAATTAGCTCCTGACCAGCTGAAGTAGCAGGATCAACTACAAGAGTAACGCTCATACTACCTGGTTTACCATCAATTTTTATGTCTGGTTTATCATGCTCCGTAATCATGGTCCGGTCTTGAGCAGCGGCGGTGATCGCAGCAATTCCAACACCAGAAATCCCAGGTAAATTGGTCTGTAATCGTTTAACACGCGGGGATTCACGATCCAGGAGTTTACTTAGAGTTGATGTATCGATTGGGGTGTCAGAACTTAAGAACTCTTCAGCATAAATCAGCCGACCATCAAGAATCAGGAAATCAGCATCAGAAGGAAGATTCGAAACATCAAATTCAGGTGTTTTGGCAACAGTAAAAACTCTCGGTTCGGTTTTGTTCTGGAAAAGATGCCCCTTAGCTGCGTTCATCAGATCCCGACTGAAGCGAAACATGTTATAAGTTGGGTCCAGCATTGATGCATAAAAACGTTCATCAATACCAGCAAGGGGTCTAATAAACAAATCCACATCATTTCTCTCCTTTGAGCGTTCCAGTATGGCGTCAGCAATATCAAACGCTTCAGGTGTATCGAATGATGAGCTAAATAGGACAGAATGACGCGCAGTGTGGTTGCGGCTGCTTTTTGCTGGCTGTTCTGGGTTACGGAATGATTGGATTGGACTATCAACAGGCCAAATCGCGAACTCGACTCCATCAATCGGCTCTAGAAGTTTGTTGCGTTTGGGTTTTCCCAGCTTGAATAACTTATCTCTTAACGATTTAACTTTGCCAAGATTCTTCAACGATCGCAAGTAGTTAGTGTCTTCCTCGAAGATTTCCAAAGCCCGCTCTTTCCACATGTTCACCGGTAAAAGATACCCATTAACAAAAATAGTGGGTACCTTAAGATTTTCAATTCCAAATTTCTGCATCCATTTTTTAGGATCTCCTATTACAGTACGTGCGGGCTTTTCCATATCTTCATGAACAGCAATGGCCTGGGATTCAGCACTTTCAAATGAATTGCCCTTAAGGAGTCCAACGATGAACGCTTGGCGGGCTTCCAAACACAGTTTAGATATTTTCTTCCAGAAGGGAGAATCAGACACCAAACCAATCTGCAGCGGCAGCTGCTGACCACTTTGCTTGAGAAGAGTACCAATTAACTGCAACGTTTGCTTGTCTTCAAGGTCACCCGTGATGACTATAGAGTAGATATTGCGCCTAAGTGGAACAAAAGGGGAGTCAATTGAGTTCAAAATACTCAAATCGCTACTTAGTTGTTGGTAAAGCGAATCCTTTTCAATATCATTGATCCATCCAATAGCCGAAGCATCCTTACTTAAATCGTAACGCTGCTTAGCTTCAGTGACCTGGTCCTGGTCATCTGTATCCAGTGCCCAGCCACTAGTAAGCAAGTTGGGGACATTGGTATTGTTCGGCAAGTACGACTCTAGAACATCAATGACATTAAGCTCAGTTCTCAGGGCATCAAATAAGCTAAAAGCATCCGTAAACTTTGCCATGTGTCCATCCAGAAACAATCCATTGAAGCCATATGCTCCAACATGGTTACCACTAAGCATATCTTCCTCAAGGTCTTGTTCACTAGCCGAACTTGCGAGCTCAGCCGCGTATTGGGGGAAGTTGAAACTGAGTTCCTTGAGTAGTTTGAACTGTTCTTCAGGGGTACTATCATGTAATTGACGAATTCGTCTTGTGGCAGCAAATCCAAGATATGGTATTTTATTGACTGATACCTTATTCGGCGCATCCAGATCCAACTGCAGCTGCTCACCATCAAGCTGACGGTCATCGACTACCAAGTAGTCCGTGCGTTTGAGGTTAATACCAACGCCGTAGCCTGCCAGGTCAAATGCACCAGCGCCATTATTTAAGGATTCCAGAGGAGCTCTATGACGCAAAACGTACGAAATCTTTCCCGCTAGAGCCATTTCCAACAAAGTAGCATGCCAGTCAGCGAATTCTGGATGATCAAAATCAGCATAAGCTACAATCCACTGGTCACCAGTTCCAATAACATGATCTGAAGCATACAATTCCGGAAGTACAGGGTTACTAACCTTTTGCAATGCAAACAAATCAGTACGGTCACAAGTATACACTCCTTCAGTCCAAATAACCACAGGACATGTTTTAAGTGATTCGTCACCTATGCTATCAAACAGCGACATTTGTGCCTCAATGCTGGCAAGCACTGTTCCCAGATTATATTCCTGTTTAGCCACATCCAATGACGAATTGGATAGGAAATGGCCCTTAACTGCACTAGCAAACAATACATCCGCTTCATGGAGTGAATTAGCTTCAGTAGATTTGGTTCTATCGCCTAGTAAAACAGAAAGCAAGGGAAAATACGAGGAGCCATTATATTTGTGTATGGTCTCTAAAGCTATAACACCTTCAGAAACCGGATGCCAAGGTGCCTCAAGTGAGATTTCCAACGGCTTGGAAAACACGCAACATATTATAGATGTTACTGCTAGAATTTTACCTAGCATTAGTACAGCTAATATTGGCCGGTTTGTGCGTGGTAAACTGGGGTGTGGTGTATGGGTGTGTGTGTATTACAGCAGTACTACCTACCCTATAGAAATAGTGTGACAGATCCGGCACGTGGAATTTTACAGGAGAGCCAGATAGAGAATATACACTTTCTAAAATAGCATAAGGCGGTGGGATGGAAGCCAAACACGCCGGACAAAACCACGATACGACTTCACATATATATTACATTGTACCATGTACATGCCATGTACATGCCATATAGATAAATCAACGATACCAGCATACAGAGAACTAATGTATAATAAAGAGGATAGATGGGGATGTATCAATATATGTTATTTCAGTACAAATATATATGTATATGTTCCTGTAAAATTTGCTCCACCAAGACACATGTGTATATAGAATCTGTAATATAATTTGAGAGAGTGCTGTTCACATCATAATTTGGAGCCAAACTGAACTCAACTCAGCGTTTAGAAAGGTTCTCTTCTTCTTCTTCGTACAAAGCAGTCAAGTCTGGATCGTCACTGATTGGACGCTTAAAGAATGGCTCCTGCACCGTGGCCCAATAGGGTGCCTTGGCGTTGCCGATGGGGTTACGGGAGGTGACCTTATCGAAGTAGTTTCTGTAAACATCACCATTATAACGTCCAATAGGCGAGTTAATGAAGAAATCAGACCAGTTAAAGCTATCTGTGTACCCAATAGCTTGCTCTCTAACTGTAGCACAGTAGTCATTCACTAGCAAGCTGACCTGCTGCAACTGCTCAGGAACAATAGCGCGGTACTCCAAAAACACCGAGGATTCTTCCTCTAGAGACCATAAAGCAAACAGAATACCTAGGTTAAGCAATGCAGGCTTGATAGCTGGGGTAGCATTCTTCTCAATTTCGGTGAAGAATGCATTTACAACGAAGCTCCGGGTACTAATCTTAGCGGCCTTGAATCTAAGCTGCGACAGCTGCTCCCAGGTCTTTTCAGGGCTCAGCCCATCACTAGTATGCTTTTTATACTGTTCAGCTCCTTGTTCAATCACTTTATCAGCAACAAACTTCCACAACAGATTGAGCGAGTCTGCATTGTCTATTTTATCACCTAGCTTGATACTCACATCCTTGACTGGAACGGAAGACTCCACGGCACGACCAATGAGCGATTTGCCCGTACTCAAGGCCAAGATATTGTTATCACCTTCCCAAGTCACCTGTACTGCAAAGGCGTTCCAATCTATGAATCCATTATATGCAGAGTAACCATGACCACCACATGCTTGCCTGCACTCTTCAATTATTTCGAGCGTGCCCCAAGTGGAAAACGCCTTTAAACCTGCACTCAATGCGAACAATGATTTAGCTTGGATGACTGCCTTGGATAGTGCCGTCTTATCGTTGGGGTTAGTCGCAGCCATCAATTCATTGGTACTATTGCTCACAGTATCCAAATATCTTGAGGCAGCATTCATAGCGTAGGCATAGCCCAGTCGCGGCAGCAGCCGTCGTTGATGGTAAGTATAATCAATAAGAGTAGTTTCCACCGGGCCGTCTTGCGCGAACTGACGGCGAACAGATGCATAGCGAATAGCAATAGTCAAAAATCGTGAAGCCCAGGTCCAGCTATCAGCAACCATAGAAACACGGCCACTAATCAACGCACCGTATGATAACTGTGCAGGAGCCTTTTGTGTAACGGTTCCATCTGCAGCAACATGGTTATATTTCGCACACATATACAACCGAGGAATTCTGACGTTTGTGTATTGAACCCATCCATTATCGATTCCGTCCCGGCCCATTTTCTTACCGATATCACCAATAGCAATGCCTGGCAACAATGACCAGTCGTTGGGGTTTCTCAGGGGTACCACGAATTGCTTAACGCCATAGTCTTTACCCTTAACAATTAGTCTAGCATAAACAAGGCTATGAGTGGCAGTATGCGCCGCTCCACCAATCCACCACTTACTCGCTGCTACTGTAGGAGTATTGATGATAAACTCTTCGGTAGCTTCATCGTAAGTGGCTGTAGTTTCCATGGCAGAAACGTTAGAACCATGGCCCAATTCAGTCATACAGAAGCAGCCAAAGAAATTGCGGAGACCTGCAGCTCCTTGATCTACCCAGTAATTAAATTGCTCGGGAGTACAAGCAGAACGAACTCCACTCAAAAACAGACCGAAGTGAACACCAATACGGGTATAGCTTTGGGCATCAGAGATAGAAATGATGCTGAAAAACCTACGCATCTCAGCCTCACTTCGACCGTCAGTCACTGCTGCTGCAATAGCAGCAACCTTGGCCATAGTACGTTCTCGGCAGACCGAATAGTCACCATTGGCATCGTAAATATCGCTATTATTGAATGCAGGGGACTTTTCGATTTCTTGCTTAACCAGTTCCCACTTCTCTGTTTCTTTTCTGCCTCCAAATAGAAAGTATGTCATTTCTCTGACCGGGAAGGAAGTCTTCCCTCGCTCCTTCTGCATAAGAATAGGAGGCTCACTGAATGTGTCATATTGTTTTCCATCGATCGTAACATCGCTGCACTGCTTAGAAGATATCATTTTAGCACCTTTAGCGTCGTTCCGAATAGAGAGACTCGCTTATTGGGGAGGGGAATCGCTTTATAATGTATTTTGTGGGTGTGGGGTCAGGTTATGGGTTTCGGAGCTGCACTTCTTGTGTGGGGTATAAGCTTCTGCCGAGGCCGCTTCGGAATACGGCGAAGACGCATTGATATCGACAGGGCTGAGGAGGAATTTGAAGTTTAGTTGGTGGTTTATTGCTAATGGAGAAATCGGGGAGGGGAAGGTGGTAACGGTATGTATATCGGCGGTAAGAGGGGACGTGTGTACAGTAAAGAGCTTTTTCTACAGAGATATAATTTATTCCAATAATAATAAGGCAAGTAATTCTAATCTGAGAGACCAATTTCCCATTGTTTCTATTATTATTCTATGGTGTACGATGGGACGCATCACCCCGAGTTCGCGACTTCATTTGTTAGTATCTAGCCCTTTGTATCGACCCATTATATTGCTGTGTTATTTTTGGACTAGGATTCTATTCAAAGTTTGATCTCATTGCTTCCCCCGCTATGTTCATGAAGTAGGATGAAAAGAGTATCTTTCAGGTGTATTTTGCTCCGTCTCTGCTTTTGTGCGACGTATTTAATATGTAACCATACCCAGATAAATGCTGATCTTAGGAAGTATATAAGCTGCATAAATTCCCAGACCCTTGTACTATCAAGTGAAACGTGAAAATGGGTGTTACCTTGCACTACCTTAATAAATCGCGAGCAATTCGTATACTGTGGCTTCTTGAAGAGCTTAACATTCCATATGATACGAAGCTATACTTCCGTGACCCCAAAACAATGCTTGCGCCTCCCAGTCTTTCCGAGGTCCACCCCAGTGGTGCTTCTCCTCTAATTGAAGATAATGGCACTGTCTATGCTGAATCAGGCAACATTATCGAATACCTTGTTCGCAAATATGGTAAAGATTCTGATCTCATCTGGAAGAATGAGGATGAGGAAGCCACAATCAAATACGCGCTGTATGCTGGAGAATCTAATATCTTTATTAGCGGTATGATGCTGGGTGTCCATAAGGTAGTAGTTGACAAAGCTCCCTGGGGTATTTCCTATCTGCTTTCCGTACTATTTTCACAAATAGATGGGAGGTATGCCAGCCCACAGTTCCACAAGAATCTGATCAACTTACAGAGCCAGATTGACAAGAATGGTGGCTACTACTGCAATGGCCGCCTAACTGTCGCCGATATTATGTACCAGGGCTCACTGCAGCAGTTCCTGAACTTCGGTATGCTTCAGGACTTAGAGACTGAGTATCCAGGCCTCTACCAATGGAACGAGCGCCTGAAGAAAGGCAAAGGCTTCCAGGCTTCTCGTATTAAGGAGAAGGAGCTCGATTCACAGAGACCGAAACAAGCAAAGCTTTAAATGCAACCTTAAATACAGCATACCGACTTTAGCCATGACGTAGTAACGAGATTGAAATAAACAGAGTTTTAGTTTAAAATAGTTTAACTTAGCCTATATAACACGTATTTTAGAAACCTAAGTTAGCAGATATCCAGCTAGGCATGATAGCTTGATATGCAATACTAGCCAAATGGCAGCATATACTAAACTCAACATAATAGAAACAATGATAACGGTAGATAACGAAAATGAAAGCACACGACTCTGATTTATTATGATGTTAGCTCCAGGGCTCATTTATATATTCAGCGTCAGGAGGTATGCCATGGTGTGGATGATCTTGAGTTGGAAACAGTAGATCGAGGGCTCGCTTGGGCACTGGATTGCATACTCGTTGACTCTCGGCCCTCGTCCAGCATAGTTTCGAGTCTGGATCGATCCTGGCACACTTCACTGAGTGCCTGGATATACGTTTCACAGTCTTGCTCTGCACTTGATGATCCTAATGCTGATGCCATTACCGATCGAGACAAGTACAGCGTATTAGGAGTCAGCTTCAGGGTCCCATCAACGTCAATTTGCACGAGAATGTAACCTGATTTATGGATATACTGCGGCAAAGACGATCGTAGACGGCCCCACATGAACAGCACTTCGTATTCATCGGTGTTAATGTCTTTGCTGTCATACAAGTCCAAAATATATCCACAGCGTCTTAGCAAATAATGACGGAACCACCGCGACTCATTCTCATCTTCCAGCTCTATATCAACTTTCAATGTAAGCGCAGACCTGAACGGCGAGTCCTCGAGTGAGTTCATAACATCTACCACTGGCACCTGCACCAAGCGCAAACCATAAGGAGCAGCCATCCGTCCCAGGCTGCTGAAATAATCATCTATAAGCCGGGGTGTAGTATTGAGCCATTCAAGCAAGATATGGTACGAATTCTTTGGGTTATGCGTGCGGTCAATGCTCACTTTCACCCGCTCTGGCTTCTTGCTAATTCCACGAGGGTCTATGTTCATCACGAATGAACCGGAGATATGAACCTTTCCCTTGGTACTATTATTGGAACCATTTTTACCTCCATTTCCTGGTCGATTGCTGTTTCCATGGCTCTGGTTCGCGGGCTGGTTATGAGCAGTGGTTTTAGTGTTGGTGCTATTTTCACTGGACTCAATTCGATACTTGGGTGTAATTTCGTAAAAGTAATGGCCATGCAAGAATGGATGACGGTTCTCAGGGTGTTTGAATAGCCCCTGTTTCATGAGCTCGGCACCATAAGCTTCAGCCTCTTCCATGGTATGTATGTCTTCGAATGTTTTGATTAGCCACACCACTAAATCATGGCCTATAAACACATTGGTGAATTGTTTCCAGTGCCACCTTCGATCCTTGAACTCCAGGCCCATGCTTCCCTGCAGCTCCACAGCCAGATCTTCCAAGCTAATCTGTTTGCTGAGTCTATTAGATTCCAAAATCGAATTACCCTCGGCAGAAATGTACTCATTAATAGCATTACGGAGCGAGCCAGTGTAATATCTCGGGAAAAAGTCCGAATCAATCGATCCTGCTTCCCTTCGTTTCAGCATCGCCCTAACAATTCTTGTGATTCCCTCGACATGCCCCTCTTCCACTGATAAAGTGCTATGGCCATGTACCATACTAGTCTCTGAGGGTAGCACCACGAACCGTATGGAAACCAAGTTTTGAGTGTTGGCACTCGAAGGATATAATAACGGGTCATCTGCACCACTAACCTGTAAATCAAGCATTGACCAGTTCAGATTAGAAATCTCTGGCTCCAAAAACTTCCGATTGATTATTTGATACCGCTCATCGTGCCTTGTTTTCACTTTGACTATGTTCTCCGTGGGCGGCCCAGGACTGCGCAGCCTATCAACATTGCGATCTATCCAGGTGTAGAGGCGTAGGTTTACTGTGCCAGGCTCATCTACTGCGAGTCTATGCACCAATCCCACCCTGGTGAGGTAAACGCGCAGTCCTAAACAGTCATTTGTGTTCGTTGGCACTACGGTGGAGACTCGGTTGGGGTTACCTCGAGGAAGTGCAGCTTCTACTGCGCGAACATTAGGACCGACTGCAATTTGGAATCCCATATGTAACCGCAAGCCTATCATTTGATCCAGAAGTAACGGAAGAGGCATAGTATCGTTATCATCAACAGCAATGTCATAGAATTGAAACTGGTAGTGTTCCTGAAATGAAGTCAAACTGGGAAAACCCTCGTTGGTCAATGGCAGTGACGCAGGCGATTTAAGTGAATGCCATGAGACACCGTTATGTTTCAATTGTGGTGGGTAGACATTGGCCCAACGGCCGTAAGCAACCAGCCGAGACGGCTCATCAATAGTGGCTGAATTAGGAAGGACCCGCCACATTGCTGAGTGTTGGTACTCCGGTAAAGGTACCTCACAGGAGATCGGAGAAGAGGAGGCATTGAGACCAGATGGTGCGAGAAGTCGGTCTTTTAATGGGGATGCGGAAGTACGTTGCTTGGGTGGGCGAAGCGGGTTACTTATGGGGATATTTAAACCGCTAGTGGTGGATGCTTTAGTGATGTGTGTTTTGGGAGTTGAAACTCTGTTAATGCTAGGAGCCTTCGAATTAGCAGCTAAATTAGAAGCCACCGTATTCGCTTCGTCTACAGCGACTTTATTGGTTTTAGGGACCTTACGGTCTTTAACAGAGATGGGTGCAGTGACAGTGGAAATTTCGTAGGGTTTTGGTGAGCTCGACTTAATAGATGGATTCGGTGCATTTTCTGTGGTCTGCTTGAGTGAAGACTTCAAGCTCTTTCGTTTTAAAAGGGCACCCAATGAGTCTATGGCGGTAACTGATGGCCCTGCAATTTGAGCTGTGGCGCCCTTTCGCTCAATATCCACGGTGGGCGGGTCAATACGCGTACTCTGGGGCCGCAGTTTCTCTGACTTTGCAGATATAGCCACAGATTCAACCCTCTTCTGGGTTTCAATGGCTTGGACTGATCGAAACACCGTGGAGTCAAATTTCCTCATAAACTGCGGGGTCAGGTCGTTGGGCTCAAACTGGAAGCTGTGCAATCCCAGCGTCCGTGGCTCATTCTCCAGGATCCCCACCATCTGCAAGTCGTAGATTTTACACCGGGGAATCCATTGCTTCCGGTATCGGCCTGGTGACGTCCAAAATGACATGTTGATCCAAGTGGGCACACAGAAAACCAGTCGGCTAGTGCTAGAGAGTGCAGTGTGACTGCCGAGCTTTGCCCTAAATAGAGGGGTTATATGCAATGGAGGGCGCGCTAAGCACACTAGCTCAATGCCAATTTCCACGCCCAACAGCCTCCGCGACAATAACCACAGTTCGCTTAAATCCACATCAAAGCAAGCTGGACCTGCCGTAACTACCATTGCCTGTACTCCAGTGTGGCACAAATCTCGGTCGATAAATTTACTGGTGAGCAATGTGGTGGCAAGAGAGAATGCCTCCAACAAATTTGACTTCGAACTGGGTAGAAAAGTACCTCTGAGCTCCATAGTATCCGGATCAACTAAAACTTCTGCCATAAACCGCGAAAACTCTGCTCGTAAAGCGCCCATGATATCAGACCATCGCGAAATGTGCGCACTATCTACTACAACACGATAGAAATGCAGTGTCTTGGGCTCCAGTTCGCCAGCATGGAGTCTGCGACCACCTCGTTTGGCTCTGACCCGTACTGAGGTGAAAAGAACAATCGAAACCAGATGCGAATCGCCCTGATCGTGCCATTGATGCAGCATTTCCGGGATAAAGCTATTTACGAGCTTGTGGAACATGATGTCACCAGTTTCATCAAAGTTGTACATTTCTTTTGACATCTGCACGAAAATCAGGATCCGTGCACTATCGCTTCGGAACACAATTCGAGTGTCGTCTCCAATGTAACCGCTGAACTTATGCTTGCCCTGGCGAAACAGATTCTCCACAGTTAGCCGCACGGAGTCCGCCAAGTAGCTGACTTTCTGGCCGCTACTTACACACGTGCCAGAAACCGCTTTGGCGATCTGGTAGTGATCATGTCGTGTAAGATAAACACCACTGAAATGTATTTCCACAACGTCCAAAGTCGCGTTGAGCTTCTCAGCTTCACTGTTACGCAGTTTGACCCGCACTGAACTACGTGGCCTGATACCCAGCCGGTTTAAAACGTGGGGATTCACGGAAATCGCATTCGCAGGCTTAATCGGCTTACGGATAATAAAGTAGAGGTTTCGACGGTGCGTAGGTTGCGTTGAGTCCGCAGCATTTCTGCGCGCAGTTCCTCGAGTGCTTCCATGAGTGCTGCTGTTTCCGCGACTGAGGCCTCGCGAAGGTATGGAACTGCTCGAGGACCGTGGCTGGCGGCCCCGCTCACTAGGTGAAATCCAAAGCTCGGCAAAATCCCCTTCCTTAGCCCCAGGAATCAGATTGGGATCGACATACACGTCAGTATCTGCCGCGTCATGGGCCCACACCGTAAGGTCGACGGGCATGGGGTGTTCCCTAGCCTTATGGCGAACTAGCCTTATGGCGAATTGTCCTGTCTGTGGCGAGCCAGCTTCCCAATCAGATGTGAATTTGCATCTAGATAAAGGATGCCCGGAGAAGAAATTAAAAAGTGAGTGGTCTTTTATGGCTGGAGCAAACTCCCGGCCGGCAGATCGATCTACAGACCGGCAAAACGGGGTGGGCGAATCCAGTGGTCCTCCACACAAACTAGCTAAAGTGCAGCCTTCCAAACCTGCGCAAACAAGTGCCCAACCGGGAATTCAGTCCGGTGATCTGCCGAAAACTAAGCCTAGTGGAACTCCCGCCCAACCAGCAGCGAATGCTCCGTCGAATGCCTCATCGAATACCCACATGCCTTTAGCCGAGCAAATGCGGCCAAAGACTTTCGATGACTATGTTGGCCAAACTCATATAATCAAACTTCTGCAGCAACTACTTCCCAACCTGCCCTCGATGATTCTGTGGGGGCCCAGCGGGAGTGGGAAAACTACACTCGCACGGGTATTGGCGGGCCATATCAATGCCCGTTTCGTGGAACTGAGTGCACCCAGTGCTGGTGCCACCGACGTCCGCAAGATAATCACGGACGCGCGCCGCGAGTTCCAGTTGCTGAAACGTCGCACTGTTCTGTTTTTAGATGAGATCCATAGGTTCAATCGCAGCCAGCAGGACTCGCTCCTCCAGGGTGTGGAGCGCGGAGATATAATACTTATCGGTGCGACGACTGAGAACCCGAGCTTCAAGTTAACTGGCGCCTTATTGAGCCGGACAAGAGTGTTTGTGTTGAGTGAGTTGGCTGCAGACGAGCTGAGGGAAGTGGTTAGAAAAGCAGCAAAAGATACTGTCGCGCCAGAGATGGTCGACATGATTGTTAAATCTTCAGGCGGAGACGCTAGACGTGCACTTAATATGCTGGAAACAGTCAGGGCTCTTCCGCCTAATGCTGACCCTCAACTTATTCTTAAGCATACACTGGTGCATGACCAGCGTGGAGATAGCCACTACGATCTCATAAGTGCATTTCATAAGAGCGTTCGTGGAGGCGATGCTGATGCCGCCCTTTACTATCTCGCGCGTATGCTCTGTGGGGGTGAGGACCCATTGTATGTGAGCCGTCGTATGATCAGAATTGCCAGTGAGGATGTTGGTCTGGCGGACGATTCGTGTCTTCCGTTCTGTGTAGCTGCACACACGGCAGTACAGCAGATAGGGATGCCTGAGTGCGACGTCATGCTGGCGCACGCTGCAGTTAAGCTTGCTCGCGCGCCAAAGAGTGTAGATGTGTATAAGGCGTATGGCATGCTGAAAGCGGAACTGGCCGCGGCACCTCCACCTGGTGTGCCAATGCATCTCCGCAATGCACCCACTAAACTGATGGAAGATACTGGTTACAGCAAGGGGTATAAATATAATCCTGCCTATATTGGAGAGGTGAAGCAGGAGTATCTGCCCAAGGAATTGGAAGGTCGGAAATGGCTGGGTGTGTGGAAGCCTACCGAGAGAGACGAGTAGCCTACAGGCTGCTGTGCATTGGACTCCCTACTGACTTGTTGATCTTCGGTTGTACACTGCAGCTTTTACTTGTATAGATCTTATTCATATAGCCGTGTAGATCCTATGTGCTTTGCATATGCTCATATAGTCTTACAATATCCCGACTTACAGTAAAGAGTTTAATAAACGATCCGTATATCTATAGATACCTTGTTCCAGATTTGTCAATCATATATTTTTCACTCGTTGCATCGTACACGAGTCTACTGTCTGTGTGTCACATCAAATATAATCAGGATTAGGAGGCGGAGGGGGGTGATAGAGTGAGTTATTCTACAAATACAAGAGACAATTTAAGATATGAAGAGAACTTTAGACTGTTCATAAAGGGTGGAGACTCATCGTCATACTAGTGATTGCCATAACACGTCTAGCTGTATAGCAATTTTTGATCAGCGGTATCGTTCCCCAGTGTGTCAAAACGGATCTGGCCAGAGAGCGTGAGAGCTTTTCAGCAAATAAAGGGGCTTATTGAATAATAAAGAGGAACTTGAAAGGAATCGAGTGGGAAACGAAACGGGATAGTAGACTGGAATATACTTAAAGATATAAAGCTATGATGCAACCGTTTGCTTGTAGTGCCCATTGTTTGATGCCTCTAAATGTGGCAATTAAGGGGGGCAGAGGGGGCAATGGGGGAGAAATTACAGAAATGGGACGGATATTTGGTATCAATCGAGGGGGATGGAAACGAAATGTTACACCAAGATGTAGTCAGAGATATAAGGGCTATGTAATACTATCTCAATCAACGTATTCGTCTTGCGGTGCCCAAGAATGTTTCATAAGTAAGGTTAGCCTGGGTAGTATTATTATCAGGGGGCACACAGAGACAGCTGAGGGCGCTTTGTGTGAAATAGAGGGTGTAATCCCAGGAACAAAGATGAGCCCTACGAAATAGACGGGAACGGATGCGGTATATTAGACCGTAGAGGCATACAGTTGTAGTAGAACGGCTTAGCAGAGCGATTTAGGAAAATAGTGAATAAATCAGTAGTCAAGCTAGATATAAAGTTGCGAATATACAACGCTACTACACACATTTGTATCATCTGTCAAATACACTACTTATTAAATATTATATAGGTTACAATTGGCGCATATTTCCCGGTTACACCGAATGAATATCTACAAAAAAGAAATACGCACTCAATTCCCTCCTATGCTCATTCAGGCATTAATTCGGATAGAAATATCTGCTTAACCCTGCTCTAGCCTCAGCGTATTCTTGACGAACCCGCTGAAGCAGCTCCAACGGCTGGACTTCGGATGTGTCCAAGTGCTGTATTTCTTCACATGTGCTTTGCACCTTCACTAGCCCCAGCGAAGCAGACGATCCCTTTAGGAAGTGTCCCAGTCGCATAAGTTTAGTGATATTTCCGTTCTCAAAAGCAGAGTCCATATCGGCGAACGTGGACTCTGCTTGCTCGAAGTAGTTTTCCACAATCGATTTCGAGAATTCACGCTCGGTTTCATCTTCATCCATCATTAAGATCTGGCTGAATATTGACCAGTCAACTACCTCACTTGGCGGGTACTGTGGTTCCGTCATCTTCGCTAGTCAGTCAAGTCTCAAATTAAGGGTCTAGGTTACCTACTGGTTCATCATCACCATACTAAGTGGTGTGGGCGATACCTAACCGAAATATGCTACTGCCGGAGAAAACTCAACGTAAATGTATTCGGTATATGAACAGAGTACTTACACTAATTCCTACGGACCACCAAAATAAGGATTCGTCGCATGCTTCCATAGTTTACTTCGGGGTCCTTGCATTGACTATCTTATCGAAACCACCACCAGCCCAGGATATCGTTGGGTATCTACAAACTTTATGGACGGGAAATGGATTTAGAATGTCCGTCTCCTACTCGGATCGAGAAACTCACCTTCCAGCTACATACTTCTGTCTTGCACTCCAGGCTATGTTGGCAGATCAAGAAACAGCAAAACTCGACATCATTGACCCAAAAGCTATAATGGAATTTGTAGATCTATGCCAGTCCTCATCTGGCTCATTTAGAGCATTTCCTGGTCGTGGTGAAACCAGTTTGCGGCATGTATACTCTGCATTTGCAGTAGCCGAGTTACTAGATACAGAATCAAAGTGGAAACTTACTGCTGCGGAATATATATTGCAGTGCCAGAATTATGATGGTGGATTCGGTGATAAGCCTGGTGACGAATCTCATGCTGGACTCACCTATTGTGCCCTAGCCAGCCTGAAGATTGCTGGGATGATAGACAAAGTTCACCCGAGAATCACTACTTACTTGGCGAAACGCCAAACCGAACTGGGTGGACATAATGGCAGGCCTAACAAGGATACTGATGTGTGCTATTCATTCTGGGTTTTGGCATCATGTGCGGTACTGGGGTTGAAAGTAAATACTGAATCGGCTAATGTGGTTAGAAGTTACCTACTGGGACCGGGGTTTGACGATCTCCTGGGTGGTTTCGTGAAAGTAAGAGGAGAGCAAGCGGATCCTTATCATACAGCCCTGGCATTATGTGCTCTGGCTATACTGGTTGATAGATTTGACGCGGTACTTACAATACCGCGGAAATCACATGCAGCCAATGAGTGAACACCCAGTCCCATTTAGTACATATGAATGTGATGTCTTTGTGATGCTAGTATATCAATGGAAGGTAGTCATCATTCTGGATCAGCTGTTGAAGCTGTATTCCCTTTCGACCTGGCCGCCATACACTATTTTGATTTAATTCATTTTTTTTTGCTTTTTTTTTGATTTTTTGCTTTTTAATTTTCTGATAGTGATGATGGAACTCATATGCTGCTACTAATACTAGAATTGCATCTGATCCACGCTAATAGATCTGTTAACTGATGTATTTGCTCTACGGCATGTAAGAGTACGTGATGTATATAGGTTACGCAGTGATTTCCGATCACACTGTCCACCAAGGTTATGTGACGTGATCCCTTTAGTATTACAGACATATCCTGTTGCTGGAAATAAGAACGGAAGCTTGATACTACTAAACGAGATTGGGGTAGACTAGCAGGGAAACAAGTTCTCTCGATCACGAAGAAGCAGAG
Organism: Starmerella bombi; assembly: GCA_030579915.1. NCBI lineage: Eukaryota > Fungi > Ascomycota > Dipodascomycetes > Dipodascales > Trichomonascaceae > Starmerella > Starmerella bombi. Next base: position 34,230 of record JAKTRX010000041.1, read on the forward strand.
AGGTAAATATGTCAGGTGAGTAGACGTAAAACAGTCTAACAGTGATCAGTTCTATGCATCTGCATTGCACTGCGTAGAAACATGCTGTGTGCGTAACTTATTATACACATCCCGTGCATATATATGTCACATATACATGTATTTATTACAAGGTTTACGCTATGCCTATGCTGATCTGTGATCCGTGCTAATTACTCAAGCCTTACTGGGGTTTGCTGATTTGTCGTGTGACTTCTTAGCTTCTTCATCCACGAATTGATGGAAAGCTGTATTTTTAAATGCTTCACGCCAAGGATCCTTCGGCTTAACCTTCACGGGGGTTGTTCGGGAGTGTTCCACGTACCAGGCAACTTGCTTGGGATTACGGGTAGTGTTAGCATCATTTAAAGTAAGATCATTCCCAATATAAACGCTTTTATTAACTCGCTTCAACAGCTCCGGCTCTAAAAAGTACGGCGCATGAGGAACGAAAAACAGCACATCCTTGAGATCCTTCGGATCTTGCTGCTTCACGGCAATTCCCAAGCCAGATAGAATCTTTAAATCCCGTTTACGGAAATTGGGGTCCCAGGCGGTGATGCTCTGTGCACCCAGCGTTTCCTGCAGCCATAATGCTACCGCAGTTTGATAAGCTGGCCAGGGTGTGTCGCCAAAATTGCCTACTGCCAGAAATCTGATTTCCCGCGCAGTCGTTATATAAGTTTTCAATGTACGTGCAAGTGCAGCCAAAAATGCAGATTGGGATAACTCTTTTTTCTTTAGCTCAACATCTTCAATCAACGACTCCATGCTGACACATTACTGAATGATGGTTACGACCTACACTTGTCAGGATTCATCAAGGCCCGCCGCCATGAGCGATTTTTTATGCATGAATCTGATGTATAATATCCACTAGTTACTGATATGTAGTCTAAACTATATAAATATATACAATACTATGGAGGTTGTGGCCGTAAGCTAGTGGTTGTGCACCTGAAACTTGCAACTGAACAATAGTGTACTTATAAATAACCAAAGAGGACTAAGTTGTATTATACTCGTTGAATCAAAAATATGAACCGTGGTGACCCAGGATATCCCATAAATGAGAATAATGAAGGCATTATCATGGGAGAAGAAGAGGCAGAAGAGGGCGAATGGTGCGTCTCTTAAAATGAAGGGGGGTTTGAAAGAAACTAAAAGGAAAGAACCCGAAATAGTGTACCTGTACCCGAAATAGTATACCTGGCAGTAGTGTAAATAGTATGGGATATATCAAACTTGTCTCATCCAGGTCCCTAGTTCTACGGTGGCCCGAAATGTGTGAAAAATGGGGGCATTGAGAGATTAACAGGAGTGTCAGAGAGGGCATTTTCAAAGCAAGGGGGGGGGTATTAGAAAGTCGAGTAGAATGAAGATTTAAATATAGACCTGGAAGTAGTACAGAAAGTATGAGGCTCTATCAAACTTGTCTGGCACAAATATCCGTTTCACATATATTCGGGGGCACTGGGGGGAAGTGGAGGGGGCATTTTTTAAAATAAATGGGCCTCCGAAAGAAATCGAGGGGAATGTACACGGAACATCATACCTGGTAGTAGTGCAGAGCGTATGGGTTATATATATCCAGGTTGGTCACATTATTCACATCATGGTGACCCGAAGCATGTTCTAAATGGGGATATTTAGAGATTTTCAGGGGGTACAGGTGGGTAGAATAGGGGGCTTTGAAGGGATTTGAGGGGGACAGAAATATAATAATATACTCGTTAGTAGTACAGAATGTACAGAATGAATGAGCTATGTTATATTGGCATAATCCAAGAACTCATTTCACGAAGACCCTAAACGTGTCTAAATAGGGGTGATTTGGGATTATCGGGGGAATAAGGGGTGCAGTATTGGGGGATTTTTGAAATATGAAGGGCTTTGCGGGAATTCGAGGGGGGTAAATACGGAATAGTATGTTTGGTGAATGAATGAGCTATATCAAACTTGTCTAATCCAAGTATTCGTCTTACCATAACCAGGGGGCAGAGGGCGCAGCTTAAAAAATGAAGGGGGCTTTGAAAGAAAACGAGAGGAACAAGCGCGGGATAGCATCCTTAGGCATAATGCAATCAGAAATAGCCTTAGAAACCTCGCTTGGTCCCAATACTCATATCGCAGTTATCCGAAACATGTCAAAAATCGGGGCAATTTGGGATTATCAGGGGGAACAGGGGGCAGTATAGGGAGCAGTTTGAATTAAGAAGAGGGCATTGAAAGAAATCGAGGGGCTCTGTAATGGAATTATATAGCTAGTAGTATTTCAAACCGAACGAGCTACATGAAACTCGTTTGAACGAAGTATTTATCACATGGTGACCCAAAATATATGCGAAATAGGGATTATTAAAGGGCAGAGGGGGCAATATATGAGCAATTTTCAAGATAAAAGGGGCTTTGCGAGAAGTTGAGGGGGACAAACACGGAATAGTATCGTTCATAACTGCCGCGATTTTATGATCTGTATCAAAATGTTTTTACTGAAGTATTCGTTTCACGTATATAAGGGGCCGCAGGGGGCAGCGGAGGGGGCATTTTCAAACTGAACGGGGCTTTGCGAGAATTCGAGGGGGACAAATACGGAATAGTATGTTTGGTAATTGCAGTGAATGAATGAGATATATCAAACTTGTCTAATTCAAGTATTCGTCCTTCCATGATCAGGGGGCAGAGGGGGCGGTAAAGGGGGCATTTGAAAGAATGAAGGAGGCCTTTCGACAACTCGAGGGGGATGAAACCAGAATAGCATACCTAGTAGTTGCCCACAATGTATAAGCTATATAACATCCGTCAGATCGAAGCACTCATTCCACAGTCACTTGAAATGTGCAATAAATTGGAATAATTGGATTTTACCAGGGGGCAGTATAAGGTGCTTTTTCCAAATAATGGGAGTTCTGAACGAAATCGAAAGGGATGAAACCAGATTAACATACCAGGAAGTACTGCGGAATGTAAAAACTATATAAAACTTGTTTTACCCCAGTATTCATACCACAGTGAGCCGAACCATGTCATAAATGGTGGCAAGTAAAAATTACTAGGAGGGATTAGAGGGGGCATAAGAGGGCATTACGAAAAAAGGAAGGGTGCTTTGCGAGATATCGAGGAGGACCGACACAGAATAGCGTGCTTGGTAATTGCGGAAGATATATGAGATATGCCAAACTTGTATATAGCACAAGTATTCATTTCACAAGTATTAGTGGGGGGGACATTTTGACAATCGAAAGGGAATTTGTAAAAGTTTAAGAGGGGCAGACATAGAATACTAAATCATCTGGCATATCAATTAGAGCACTGTTTTATTTGGATGTCACTCTCAATTTCTTGGTATTCCAAAATAGTTCTTTTCAGTGAGTTGAAGGCGTATATAAGAAAGTAACAAAATCTCTTATTTAGATATATGCAGAATAGATAACTATGGATCAGACAATCTATACTCAAAGTAAATGATACACTTTTATACAAGTATTATAATACGCTATAACAGCCAAGACAGGCGCATTATGTAGTTACCTAGGGTAGCAAAGCTATGATACCGCCACCATGAACCATTATTTGTATATATGGCTGTATACAAAAGAGCATGGTGTACATATATGGTGTTACAGCCTCTCTTTTATGCATTATTACTATAAAATACCTGATATATTCCAAATTGAGTAGAATGAACTATGATTTCTGCCTAATCTGCTGGCCCGTTAACAAGCCATATGCCTGATCTATATCTACATGCTACATAGTAACTACATATTATATATATCTGTCACACTATGTAATAATAGAACTATTAAATCTTCAAGGTATGCTTATTGTGCCTTTACTTGGGGTCATTATGCAATGACACTGCTACTAGAGAACTGAGCAGTCCGAGATTAACGACTAGCTAATAGGGTATTTTGCACTTATCAGAGCCAAGAATACTTATTTATGTGTATATCGTTTGTAGAAAAATGACATATTTAAGATCTCACCCAAATGATGTATCCCCGTTTTTGCGAGAATGAGGGGAAACTATGTGTACATTTAATTGTACATAGAGAGGCACTATAACCTATTATATTGTATATTTTCATTAAAGTATGGGCTCTCTCCAAGACAGGTGCATTATGAATTTACCTAGGTCTTGGATAACTAGTATTTCTGCGTTGATTATATTGCAAGAAATAGCTAGTTAGCACTCTAGTATCTTATATATCCCATTAATTTAATAATACTAAGATTGCTCCCTTTTTTTTAATACTATACGCCTTTGACTACTTTTGGAGATAAATGTTTTTAGCGTGTATAGTTTGGAATGGGCCGAATGTGGAAGTCAACAGGCGGCAATGCCAAACGACCTAGCCCCAAACCGCCCAACCCTGCATTAATTTGGACTATTTAAGTAAACAAACAGAAGGAGTTGTACACTCCAACTTACCATACCGAGTAATAGTAGATGTCAACAAACGAGCAGTCACACAAAGTGGCTATAAAGTCTCGTTGTTACCTACATTGCCAAATACGGTGAGAATCCCTACTCAATTCCTCTGGCAGGCCAACGTGCCTAAGCCTAAGGGTGATAACGGGATGAACTGGTTCAGCCAAAAGGTCCCACACCGAGTAATGGTAGATGTCAACATATGAGCAGCCACACAAAGTGGCTATATAGTCTCGTTGTTCCCTACATTACGAAATACGGTGAGAATCCCTACTCAATTCCTCTGGCAGGCCAATGTGTCTAAGCCTAAGGGTGAGAACGGGATGGACTGGTTCGAACCAAAAGGTTTTGCGCTCATATGCTAGTGGACTATTATAGTCTCCACGCATAACTGAGCAGCAACCAGTGTCAAGGCCTGCGCTCACATGATAGTTGACAACCGCAGTCTCCAAGCATAGCCGAGCAGCAACTAGCGCCTTGACCTTATGTATCTCATTCCCCCCCCCTAGCTAGAACCATTCATGCCCGCATTACAGAGGCATGAAGAGTGAACACAAAAAAAAAGCAAAAAAAAAAGAGCAACAAGTGTCACCATATGTATCATCTCCCCCCCCTAGCTAGAACCATTCATGCCCGCATTACAGAGGCATGAAGAGTGAACACAAAAAAAAAGCAAAAAAAAAGAGCAACAAGTGTCACCATATGTATATCCCCCCTAGCTAGAACTTAAAGGAGCAGACAATAGGTCGTCCCCAATTATCCAGCGTATTTTAGCCGCACGCTTGCCTTTAGTATAGGCATAAAGACGAGAAAAAGAAAAAAAAAGAAAAAAAAGACAAAAAAAAAGAACAAAGTCAAACAAACCAACGACAATTCGTTGCCTATATAGTATGTTGCGTATTTCACCGCACGCTTGCCTTTAGTTCAGGCATAAAGACAGAGAAAACAAAAAAAAGAAGGACAATTCTTTGCAAACAATTAGATATTGTTCCTAGCGCGTTGTGGTATCACGCTTGTCCTGTAGTATAGGCATAAAGATACCAAAAAGAGCAGACGGTATGTCGCCGTCAATTATTTATACCCGGTGCCTGTTTAGCAGCATAGTTGCCGCTAGACAGGCACCTTGCACCAAAACGGCAGCTTCGATAGTTGCATGCTCAACATTGGAACAGGAAACCCACTTGTCACCCTCAATGAAGAGCTGCGCTTCGTCATGCGTCGAAGTGTTTCGAATCGATGAGAACGAACCTGCTAAACTTACTGGCAGTTCACTCAAAGAAGCTGATACTAATGTG
>JAKTRX010000042.1:0-38182 GCA_030579915.1 Starmerella bombi
TTGTGTGGCTGCTCATTTGTTGACATCTACCATTACTCGGTGTGGGACCTTTTGGTTGAACCAGTCCATCTCGTTATCACACTCAGGCTTAGGCACAATGGCCTGCCAGGGGAATTGAGTATGGACGTTCACCGTATTTTGCAACGTAGGAAACAACGAGACTTTATAGCCACTTTCTGTGGCTGCTCATTTGTTTACATCTACTGTTACCCGGTGTGGTAAGTTGGAGTGTACAACTCCTCCTGTTTGTTTACTTAAATAGTCCAAATGCATGCAGGGTTGGGCGGTTTGGGGCTAGGTCGTGTGGCACTGCTGCCCGTTGACTTCCACATTCGGTCCATTCCAAATAATACACGCTAAAAATACACATCTCCAAAAGTCAAAGGCGTATTGTGTTAAAAGAAGTGAACAATCTTAGTATTATTAAATTAATGGGATATATAAGATACTAGAGTGCCGTGTAGATACTCTTGGCAATATAATCAACGCAGAAAACTAGTTATCCAAGACCCAGGTAAATTCATAATGCACCTGTCTTGGAGGGAGCCTATACTTTAACGAAAGTATACAACATAATAGTCTATAGTGCCTCTCTATGTACAATTGAATGTACGCATGGCTTCCCCTCATTCTCGCAAAAACGGGGATACATCCTTTAGATGAGATCTTGAAAATGTCATTTTTCCTACAAACAGGTACACGAAAATAGGTATTCTGGTCTCTGAGAAGGGCAAATAGTTAATTAGCTAGTCGTTAATCACGGACCGCTCAGTTATCTAGTAGTAGTGTCATTGCACAATGACCCCACACATATATTTAACATGACCACACAACAAGCTTACCTTGAAGATTAGATGGTTCTAGTATCACGTAGTGTGACATATCTATTTAATATATAGTTACTATGTAGCGAATAGATATAGATTACGCATATGTCACGTTAACGGGCGAAGATTAGGCAGATATCGTAGTTCATTCTACTAAATTTGGAATATATCAGGTATTATATAGTGACTAATGCATAAAATAGGGGCTATAACTCTATATATGCAGACCATACTCTTTTATGTACAGCCGTACACACAAATAATCGTTCATGGTAGCGGTATCACAACTTTGCTACCCTAGGTACATACATAATGCGCTTGTATTGGCTATATAGCGTATTATAATACTTTTATAAAAGAGTATCATTTACTCTGAGTATAGATTGTCTGATCCATAGTTATATATTCTTCATATATCTAAAGAAGAGGTTTTGTTACTTTCTTATATATGCCTTCAGCCCACTGAAAAGAACTATTCTGCATTACGATGAAATTGACAGTGACATCCAAATAAAACAGTGCTCTAAATGATATGCTACATAGTTTAGTGTTCTATGTCTGCCCCACTTACACTTTTACAAATCCCCTTTCGATTGTCAAAATGCCCTCTATCCCACTGCACCCTGATACTCGTGAAACGAATACTTGTGTTATACTAGTTTGACATATCTCATATATCCTCCGCAATTACTAAGAATGCTATTCTGTTTTGGACCTCCTCGATATCTCACAAAGCACCCTTGGTTTTTTCTTAATGCCCTCTTATTCCACCTGTGCCCCTCCTAGTAGGTTTTAATTACCACCATTTATGATATGGTTCGGCTCACTGTAGTATGAACACTGTAGTATATAGTTTTTACATTCTGTAGTACTTCCTGGTATATTAATCTGGTTTCATCCTCTTAGATTTCGTTCAGAACCCCCATCATTTTGAAAAAGCACCTTCTACTGTTCCATGGTAAAATCCAATTAATCCATTTTATTGCACATTTCAAGTGACTGAGGAATGAGTGCTTCGACCTGACGGATGTGATACAGCTTATACATTGTGGGCAACTACTAGGTATGCTATTCAGGTTTCATCCCCCTCGAATTGTCGAAAAGCCCCCTTGAATCTTTCAAAAGTCCCCTTTGGCGCCCCCTCTGCCCCCAAATTATGGCAAGACGAATACTTGGAATAGACAAGTTTTCTATAGCTCATTCATTCACTGCAATTACCAAACATACTATTCCGTATTTATCCCCCTCGATTTCTTTCAAAGCCCCATCATTTTCGAAAATAGCCATTTGCCGCGCCCTCTGCTCCATAATAATCACCATTTACGTTATATTTTGAATCGCCGTGAGACGAATACTTCGACCAAACAATATCGAAACACCTCATTCTGACCCTGATATTAGCAGGTGCACCGATCCGTCTTCGTCCCCTTCAGATTCTCTCGAAGCCGCCCTTATTTTGAAAATCTTCCCTCTTTTGTCCCTGTGCCCCCTGATAGTCGTTAAACGACGACTTGAGTTGAACGATTTTGATATAGATTATAAATTCTTCGCGGTTACCAAGCATACTATTATGTGTCCCCCTCGATTTCTCATAAAGCCCCCTCAGTTTCGAAAATATCCATTTATGACACGTTTTGGGTCATTATAATATGGGTATCTGGGTCAGACAAGTTTAGTATAGTTTATGTATTCTTCGCTACAACCAGGTATGCTATTCTGTATCCTTTCCCCCTTCTTCCTCCCGATTTGTCGCAAAGCCCACTGCATTTTGAAAACTCCTCCTTATTTTTACTTCTGCTCCCTAGTACTCCCTTAATATTCCTCAATTTTCGGACAGTTCGGGTTACCCTGAAGTAAATAATACTCGATTTAAATTATATCAACATAACTAGTTTAGTTTCGGATGTTACCAGTTATATTATTACATTTTCCTTCCCCTCGTATTGTTCTAAAGTCCCCTTTATTTTTCGAAATACACCCTGTATTTCCCTCTACTGTCCCCTGCCATACCAATCCTTGTTGATCACTACAATATGATATCGCGACCCAGCAATTTCATCTTTGCTCCAATATCTTAATGATTTCAACTATATGGTACTATGTATAAGCGCGTCTTAGGTTTTCTTATGACTTTATTGTGTTTGAAGTAGCTCCTTTGTAGGGAAACCACCCTTGTAACCCCATTTGCCGCTATACACCACATTCAGAGGTACTATGTAATGATTATTACAACCGAACGACTGTACTACGGCTCAAAGTTCTTGTAGCAATAGCTGGTAAAATAATGCGGTTCCATCCTCCACAGTTTTGTCAGAAAGCCCCTTTCGTGTCTCAAATAGCACAAAAGGTAAAGATAGCACATATACTATAAAGTACATAGTTTACGGCTTACAGCGGCCGGTATACCTAGGATAAAGTACGCATTCACGAACAGTAAAGCGGTTGCAGATCCAAGCCAAGATACGTTCTAATCCCAGACCGTAGCCACCGTGAGGGAAAGTACCGTACTTACGCAAGTCGATAAACCAGTAGTAAGGCTCAGGGTCAAGGTTCTCACGCTTGAAAGCAGCCATTAACTCGTCGTAGTCACTGATACGCATGGAACCACCGACAACCTCACCAACATTCGGCAATAAACAGTCGACACTCTCAGTGACTCTGGGGTCCTCCTTGTCCTTGGCCATGTAGAAACTCTTGAGCTCCAGAGGGAAGTGTGTGAGGAAAATGGGCTCGTTGATCTCATCGGTCATGCGACGCTCCTCAGCCTCGGCGATATCATCACCAAACTTGAACTTCTCTCCGGTCTCGCTGTTAATAACACCATGGTCGTTGAGCCACTCTAATGCCTCCTCGTACTTCATGCGGCGGAAAGGCATTTTCGGAGGCTGGAAGCCAGGGTTCAGTGTCTCAATCAACTGCTTGATCTCAGGATCGCTGAGCAGAGTCTGGGTGATACCAGTAATCAGCCTCTCCAAGTGTGAAAGCAGGTCATCGAAGGTCAAGAAACCAAGCTCGGCCTCGATGTGGGTGTACTCGCTCAAATGACGGCGGGTCTTGGAGCGCTCAGCACGGAAACTCTCCTGGATACAGAAGCAGTCGCCCAATGCAGGAACAACAGTCTCCAGGTACAGCTGCGAAGACTGGGTCAGGTAGGCAGGCTCGCCATAGTAGTCAAACTTGAACAGGTTGGCACCACCCTCGACCATGCTCTGGACCATACAGGGTGGTGTGACCTCGATGAGCTCCTCAGAACTGAATGCGTCACGCACACGCTTGAGCAGAGCCGCTCTAACCTTCATTACTGCACTGAGCGTGTCGCCACGGAGGGTGAGGTGACGCAGATCCATGAGAACACTAGGTCCAGCCTCCTCCTGGACTCGGTTGCTCATAGCCTCGTCTCCACCAGGGGCGAGGCCATAAACCTGGTAGTAGTCAACCACCAACTCGTGTCCACCGGGTGCGGTGTGGCCCTCCGGAACCGGCTTGAGCTCACCCTTGATCTGCAATGTTGACTCCAGAGTAAGCTGGGAAGTCTGGTGGGCGTTGGCGAGGTCACCAGTAAGGACACACTGCAAGAGACCGCTACCGTCACGCAGAACAATGAAAACAAGGCCCTTCTGGCTGCGCAGACGGTGAACCCAGCCAGAAACAGTGATACGCTTGCCGCGAAGCGCAGCAGCGTGCCCGATCTTGGTTTTTGTGGACGGAGCACCGGAGTCAGTAATCTTGATCGCCTTGGCAGCCTCGAGTCTAGCCTCCTCGGCCTGGTTCTTAGCAGCCAGCTCCTTCTCGGCCTTGGCAGCCTTGGCAGCCTTCTTCTCGAGGCCATCGGCGTTCTTCTTGGTCTTTTTCAAAGCGCTAGCAGAAATGAGCTCGTAGCCAGCGCCCTCCTTAGCAGGCACATAGATCTGCTCGCTGTGGGTCTTCCAGAAGGCATATGCAGAGCTGGCAAAAGGCTGCTCCTCGGTTCCGGTTACTTCAGGAGCATCCTGCCCCTTCTGCTCGTTCACGTAGACCTTCGTGGCCACGGAGAGCTGTGCAGTTTGTTGGTCAAGCGACATGAGGTGTGAAAATGATGACTCACGCTAACGTAAATAAATGGGGTCGCACCTGACGATAGTTAGAACCCCCGACTATTTTAAAGTCAGCCGTGTATGGAAACAGTCATTATAACTTATTTGGCTTGCATATTTCCGATGAATCAGTCATAGCCTGCCGGGGCTTGGCGAGGCAACCTGATCTCCGAGGGTTGATCGGGAATGTAGATATTATATATTACGTAGCAGCATATTTGCTTAGTCTTCGGAGTGCAGTTAATGGTCGTATCTGTTCGTTCTGGTGAGTTCTCTGTTTTATCAATGCTGTGACATTTTTTCTGTTCTTGATGTAGTGATGTGGTGGTGTGGGTTGGGTTCCTTATCTTCAACTTTTTCACATGGCTCTCGAGGAAAAAGCCCAGAAACTCAACATCAAGGACGAGAAGAAGCCTGCTAAGAAGGCTGGAGGCAAGCAAAAGGCTGGCGATGTGATCATCGGCATCACCGCCGACAAGGAGACCGACTTCCCCAACTGGTACCAGCAGATTGTCACCAAGGCTGAGCTTCTGGACTACTACGACGTCAGCGGCTGTTACATTCTGCGCCCTGCATCATACTACGTTTGGGAGCAGATCCAGGACGCTTTCAACGCCAAGATTAGGCCTATTGGTGTCAAGAATGCCTACTTCCCTATGTTCGTGAGCAGTAAGGTTCTGGAGAAAGAGAAGGACCACGTCGAGGGCTTTGCACCTGAGGTTGCCTGGGTCACCAGGGCCGGCAGCAGCGAGCTCGAGGAGCCTGTGGCTATTCGTCCTACCTCGGAGACTGTCATGTATCCTTACTACGCCAAGTGGATCCAGAGCCACCGCGACTTGCCCCTGAGACTCAACCAGTGGAACTCGGTTGTCCGTTGGGAGTTCAAGCACCCGCAGCCCTTCTTGCGTACGCGTGAGTTCCTGTGGCAGGAGGGCCACACTGCCCATTTGACCCGTGCTGGTGCTGAGGAGGAGGTCCGTCAGATCCTCGAGTTCTACAACGAGCTCTACCGGGACCTGCTCGCTGTCCCCATGAAGATGGGCACCAAGACCGAGAATGAGAAGTTTGCTGGTAGCTTCTACTCGTTGAGCTGTGAGGGCTTCATTCCCTCTACTGGCCGTGGTATCCAGGGTGCTACCTCGCACTGCTTGGGCCAGAACTTCAGCAAAATGTTCAATATTTCCGTGGAGGACCCCGAGAAGCCGGTGGGCTCCAACGAGAGGCTGTTCGTGTGGCAGAACTCCTGGGGTTACTCTACGCGGTCCATCGGTGTGATGATCATGGTTCACTCCGATAACAAGGGTCTTGTTTTGCCTCCCCGGGTCGCTCACACCCAGGTTGTGGTTATGGCGGTCGGCCTCACGAAGAACACGAGTGAGGAGGTACGTGCCAAGGTCATGGATGCATGCCACGCCGTCGAGCGTGACTTGGGCAGTGTTGGCATTCGCGCTACCGGCGACTACCGCGACCAGTATACCCCTGGCTTCAAGTTCGCTGATGCAGAACTCAAGGGCGTTCCCTTGCGTATCGAGGTCGGTCCTAAGGACGTCGAGAAGGGTCACTGCGTGGCCGTGCAGAGGTACAACGGCGAGAAGAAGTTCCTGGGCCTTACTGACTTGTCCACCTCGGTCCCACAGTTGCTCGACTCTATCCACGATGCCATGTACGAGCGTGCGAAGCAGCAGTTCGACAGCCACATTGTCACCTGCACCGATGTGAACGAGATGGCTAAGCCTTTGAATGAGAAGAACGTGCTGTTCATTCCATTCTGCGGCGTCCCCGACTGTGAGGAGCAGATCAAGACTACCACCCAGCGCCAGTCACAGGAGGGTAATGAGGACGAGCGTGCCCCCTCCATGGGCGCCAAGTCCCTGTGCACTCCGTTCGAGCAGCCCGAGCTTAAGGAGGGCACTAAGTGTGCTAACTGCAGCTCTCCGGCGCGCCACTGGACTTTGTTTGGTCGTTCGTACTAGATAACCATCCAAATAAAAGTTCCAGAATGCACCATTATATAGTAGTTTATTCATGCTAGTAATAATATGTGTTGTTTTCTGAAGGTTTCATTGTAGCATCCGCCGAGTTACTTGAAGATGTAAGTACAATGTTCCAGAAGAGTTATTCGGTTATTTGCCACTCACAGGGTGTATTCCACTACACAGCTACTACTAATTTCCGAATCGCGGAAAATACTTTGTCACCCTATGAAGTAAGTGCAGCCGGCGGATATATAGCTACTTTCCCCATCGGGTGCCTACTCCCTAACCTTTTGCTTATTCTAAAGCCGATGCAAGCTTGTTAGAACATGGACGCTGGAATTTAGTTATACAAACTCTTTTACTATAGCGGTATGTGTGTTTCCACGATGCTGATTCCACTATGGGCTTGTAACTGTGCAGGTATCTCTAATACCAGGATTGTCCTAACAAGAAACATAAACACTGACCTGCAAAACGTGTTTCAGATAGCTGAGTTGTGATATATGTATCTCTATTATAAGAGGGATCGAGGGATCATAAAAGTCTCGACTGTAGAGGTGTCATATATGTCTCGTCTGGCTGGTACTACGAACTGGCGATCAGTCACTGCATAGATACCTGAAGTGCCAGAATTACCGTATAAGCTGCGAGACGTGAACCTGCAAAGCGTCTATCAAATAGGTTATTTATGGTGTGGGTGTCTCTAATGTTATAGGAGGTCGCCATGTCATGCTAAAAAGGGAGGGGGAGGGGGATCTGTTGTATCAAATCTGGTGATATGGTAACACCTTAATGAGCTGACTCCACTGCAGAGTTGCATTCAGTCGCTGCAGGCCTTTCTAAGGTTATATTTCGTCTTCGTACCGGAAGTTGCTGTAGCTCTAAGGGTGGGAGGGAAATGTAGCGGATATCCTAGGTATCTCGTATTGCTGACACCTTAATGAGCTAACTGCACTTGCAATCAGTCACTGCAGGCCTTTCAATACCGTCTTCATATCAAAAGTTTCCAAACTAGAGCCCGTGTGTATGTTAATTAGATGTCGTGGAATGCGAACTTAATGCCCGTCTTACCTCCTTATGTCGCTTTTCGAGCTCCTCAATCAGTTCCAGTCCTGCCGCTGCTTGAGTCTGTGGAGATCCTCCCAACGATGCTATGTCTGTGTTCTGCCGGGAATGAATACCCTCCACTCGGATCAATTGGCTCACTCGTGGTACGCCAGAGTTTCCCAGAGCCTGTGAGGTCATAGAGATATTCGTAGCCTGCCAGTCCGGAGATATCGATTGGCAGCTGGTGATCTTTTGCCCAGACTCATCAAGGTCCACTAGCACGGAAATATCACCAGGATTCTGCTCAGCAGCATCGGCTTCAGGATGAAATGCATCATCTGAAAACACGTAGCGCACTTCGGGGTAGACCGTTTCCTCCCCACTCTGCAATATCACGAAGTACTGATCCATGGGGTGTGGACGGTGGGCAGGGCACTAAATTAAGGTGTATATGTAGATATGTAGGCGAGAAGGGTTGGAGGTAAATGGCGGGACATCTCTGATAAATAAGTTCTAAAAGCCTAGGCAGCATAATCTGCACCAACTACGTTCGTTAGTAACACTTCCTTCGGGGATACTATATTATATACCCCCACCTCGCATGCACCGCGTATGACTGCAGCTGCTGATATATGACTGCAGCTGTTGATATAGTGAGAGTAGGGTACGTGTTACGGAGTCTCACACATACAAATTTTACCATGTTGGACGTGTACCAGTTTATTGAGGACAAAGGCGGAGACCCTGAGGCCATTCGACGCAGCCAGAAGGCCCGTGGCGACAGTGTTGAGATTGTAGACGAGATTATCGCCGAGTATGGCGCTTGGGTGAAGCTGCGGTTCGAGCTTGACGAGATGAACAAGGCCCAGAACAAGGTCCAGAAGGAGATCGGGTTGAAGTTCAAGGCTAAGGAGGACCCCAGCGAGCTCCTGAAGAAGAAGGACGAGCTTATCGCCGAGAAAAACAAGCTCATAGAGCGCGAGCAGGCTGCCGACCTGCAGCTCCGTCAGAAGGTCAACACTGTCGGAAACTTGGTCCACGAGTCCGTCGTGGTCAGCAATGACGAGGAAAATAACGAGCTCATTCGTACCTGGGGTGAGCCCACCAAGGTGAAGCCCCGTTTGTCGCACGACGAGGTCCTCACCAGACTGGATGGCTTCGATGCTGAGCGTGGTGCTAAGCTCGTGGGCCACCGTGGCTACTTCCTGAAGCAGTACGGTGTCTTCTTGAACAACGCCTTGATCCAGTACGGCCTCGACTTCCTGGCCAAGCACGGCTACACTGCTCTGCAGGCCCCTGTGATGCTCAACAAAGATGTGATGGCTCGCACTGCCCAGCTCTCCCAGTTCGACGAGGAGTTGTACAAAGTCATGGATGGTAAGGACGAGAAGTACTTGATTGCCACCTCCGAGCAGCCGATTTCTGCTTTCCACTCCAACGAGTGGTTTGAGAAGCCCGCTGAACAGCTTCCCATCCGTTACGCCGGCTACTCCTCGTGCTTCCGTCGTGAGGCTGGCAGCCACGGTAAGGATGCCTGGGGCATCTTCCGTGTGCACGAGTTCCAAAAGATCGAGCAGTTCTGCATCACCGAGCCCGAGAACTCGTGGATCGAGTTCGACCGTATGATCGACCTCAGCGAAAAGTTCTACCAGAGCCTGGGCATTCCTTACCGCGTGGTGGGCATTGTCAGTGGCGAGCTGAACAACGCTGCTGCCAAGAAGTACGATTTGGAAGCGTGGTTCCCCTTCCAGCAGGAGTTCAAGGAGCTTGTGTCGTGCTCCAACTGCACTGACTACCAGTCGCGTAACCTAGAGATCCGCTGCGGTGTCAAGAAGATGAACGAGCGCACCAAGACATATGTGCACTGCCTCAACTCCACTCTCTGTGCCACTGAGCGTGCCCTCTGCTGCATTCTCGAGAACTACCAGACTGAGGATGGTTTCAAGGTTCCCGAGGTTCTCCGCAGATTCCTTCCTGGTGAGCCCGACTTCTTGCCTTTCACCAAGGAGTTGAAGGTCGAGAAGAAGGATAAGAAATAAGCTGTGTACCTAACTAATACATAAACTGATCAGATAATTCTGGCGAGTGCATAGCCGGGTATGTGCAGTGAACTCGTACAGCTCGGCATGTGCCAGGAACTCGTTCAGTTAGGTCAGGTAGTGCTGTTTTGCCGGCAACGCCATTATTCTATATGTTATATTACAAGCCACCAGCGTACTTCCAGCATATATTTTCCAGACATCAAGTAACGAGCCTTCTAGGGTATTCGGCACGATCCACTGCCTCGTGTGGACATGCCCAAACCTCCAGTGCCTTAAGTCCCGACTGGCAACCCTGCGCCGCTGACACAACACGGTTGTTATCTCGTACTAGTCGAGTGTTACTATGTCGGCTTCAAACTCGAATGGAATCCAGTCGCTTTTAGAAGCAGAGAAGACCGCCCAGCAGTCAGTACAGGAGGCCCGTTCTTTCCGTTCTCAGAGAATTAAGGCGTCGAAAGCTGACGCCGCCAAGGAGATCGACGAGTACAGGAAGAAGAAGGAGAGCGAGTTCGCATCCAGGACCTCGAAATTCGAGTCCGAGGAAGGTAAAGCCGAGTCTTCCGCCGACAAATCGGCCCAGACCGACATCAATGCTCTTAAGGCGAGCGCTGATAAGGGCAAAAACACTGTGGTGAACTACCTGGTTGAACAGGTCACTTCTGTGTAACTAAACTCAGTTTCTCCTTGACTTCGTTAGTTTTATTTTAATGTATGTATGTAATTTAAAGTATCGTGACGCAATGCCCGTCTGTTTGCAGCAGCGCGTATACCATCTGATCCAGCCGGCTCCACAGCACAACCCAAAAAACACCTCGTCGCGGTATTGGCTGCGGATCTTCGGCCGTGTATGAAATTACCTGGGAGAAGAGCTCATGGTCTCGGCTAATTTTGCTTAATCCCCATTGATAGTTCAGAATACTGCGGATTTTCCGCCGTATTTTGTCTTCCAGTTGGTCTACGGTTCCAAACCCAATAAACTCTATGATCCGGCACACATCGTCGAAAGTGGCATAGCTGGTACCTGATTTGCTTTTTATTAGGGAAATTCGACATAGCCCATCCTGGCCACAGTCGACGGCGTGTGGGTCAGCTACCCAAATACTGACTGCATCCTCCTGGTTGTCTCGCGCCAATTGCACGATTTTCCGACTGCCTGGGGCTATGGAGGGGGTATCTAGGCTGGTGAGACTGGTCTCTATTATTATGTCTAGCAGATCAAGTGCGAGACCCAGTTTCTTCGCCGCTACAGGAGGGAGAGCCATGGTGGTTATGCATTTCCGTTCAAGACTTTGGGAGTTCCTGGGTTTTACAACTTCATTCCCCTTGAGCAATCGCTCATTTTCACTTACTCTCCTTGGTATTTTCACCTTTTCATCCTCCAGAGATACTGCAATATACTTTGGTGCTACCTTTATCCTTCTCCTAGGTAGCATCATTCTCCTCCCTCCTTCCTCTACGAGCAGTGCGTTAACCAGGGGACCCGTACCCAGAAAGTGCAACCACCACTATACTGTAGCGCATTCAGCACATTACGCGCATTATGGGCTGAATTCAATAATACGGACGATTTATGCTGAAGAAAATGCTAATTGTGTGTTTCATATACCGTCTAGATTAAGATTAATAGAGTTGAAATATGAAATCGGTTGATATCAATGGTCAATACATTGGGAGGGAGGTTCGTTACACCACTACATATCTACCAAAAGACAACTAATCTTAGTATTTCGGGGTATTTCGGGGTATTATATACATATATACATATATATATATATTTAGCAATGTCAGATAGTATTCTTATTGAGCCACCCCCTCCCGTATGGAAAGCGGATTCCCAGGTACAGCGGCTCCCACGGGGTTAGGACATGTGCACCTCTTGTCCGTAAAATACTCCACACCGTCAAGGGTATCGTACACCCAGATTGCTAAGCTTGCACACCTCATGGCCGACTCCAGCGATGGTATGTCCTATGCAGCTATAGCATCACTTACACTGGAAGCTGTGCTCCAGACAGTGGTGGTATGTGTCATAGGCTACTGGGCATCCCGTCAGGGATATCTGAACCGAAATGCGCAGCGAATGATCAGCCAACTCAACGTCATGGTGTTTACGCCTTGTCTGGTTTTTTCTAAAATGGCAGCACAATTGAGTGTCAGTGCTTTGCTGGATATCGCAATAATCCCAGTAATCTTCGCTATCAGCACTGGCATCTCGTATTTGTGTGGTAGAGGCTGTAGCAGACTCCTGAAACTCAACCACCGGGAATCGAACTTCGTGGTGGCAATGGCTGTGTTTGGTAACTCTAACAGTGTTCCAGTGTCACTATTCTTAAACCTGGCTGCTAGCTTACCGGTTTTGCAATGGCCCGACGTCCCAGGCGACAATGCAGATAATGTTGCTAGCCGTGGTTTGCTGTACCTCTTGATCTTCCAGCAACTAGGCCAGATGCTGAGATGGTCGTGGGGATTCAACACATTGCTTGCCCCTGAAAGGCTGCCTGTAGCCGAGGGAGATAATGCACAGCAACCCGACTCAGCTGCGGAACCTGCAAATACAGTTGCGACGAACGACGATCGCAGAGCGAAGCAACCTCTTATAAAACTCATATTCAGTGAAGTCAAAAGCTTCATGAATCCCCCGCTGTGGGCAATGCTTGCTGCCATCATTGTGGCCTCGTGCGCTCCTCTTAAATCGTTGTTGTACGGTGAAAATGAGGGGTTCATAAACAGAACAATAGGCAGAGGCATCAAGCAGTGTGGATCCACAGCAGTACCGCTCATTTTGGTCGTCTTGGGATCTAATCTGGCCCCGCCTGCTCCAGAGGAAGAGCACCTACAGCGAAAATCGCCAAGATACGGTAAGATGATCGCTGCCAGTTTGGTCTCCCGTATGATCTTACCTTCATTACTGCTATTACCCTTGATTACTTTGGCGGTGAGGTACTTGGGAATATCGATTCTTGATGATCCAGCGTTTTTGGTTTCGTCTTTCATCTTGACAGCTTCCCCACCGGCCATCCAGCTGTCTCAGATCTGTCAGCTCAACAACGTCTTCGAGGCAGAAATGGCGGGCGTCTTGTTCTGGGGTTACCTGGTGCTCTCGTTACCATCGGCTATCCTCATTGTGGTTATTGCGTTGCGAGTACTGGATTGGACAAATCTATCAACTGATTCTATTTCGGGTGCTTCGCACGCTGTCCGAACAGTTGCTGAGTATGCAGGATGGAGTTGAAGGTATCTAAAAAAACATATACATATTGATGGATACGAAGTAGTTAATGCGTGGGGAAAGGAAAACTTATTTGCAATATTTAGGGACGATTTTAACTATAAGCTTCGAATATAAATATATGACGACAGACTCACAGACTCACGATACATTTTGCAATATTGTAGGCACAATTTCAAGACAACCTTTATCATCTAAAATAACAATTTGACATGATACACTATCGCTCCACTCTACCATATTGTTGGCGCGATTTTTAATACAAACTTTATCATCTAACATAAATATAGATGTGATATTTATAGAGTGTTTAGCTATTGTGGGCTCGTTTACTGGGTGCTCATTTACTGGGTAGTGGGGGTCGCACAAACGTGCAAAATGCAATATATATTTAGAATAGTCATAACTGATGACGTATTGTATGTATTGGCTCGTCTCTTTGGTATATAACACTGCAGCTTCTGGGGATATATTACTAGGAACCTTAATTTAAGGTCTAAATACATAAAACGGATCGAGTTTGCGTTGCGTTAGAATATGCGGGGTACATATTCTATACATATCCACCCAGAATCCGCAGCAAAAGAGCTAGACGAAGATAACAGATAGCTACTGAGATAAGGGTAAAAGCTATGACTGCATATTCGACAATACCCTAATATTCCTAAGGCTATGTATAAGTATTACATGAGCCCATCTAATTTTCATACTCTTTTAGCAGGCTCTATCGTTTCTACCTTTTATAGAGGGAGGAATTAGCAGACGCTATATTAGCATTCACAACAAGAAGAATAGCAGTTCGATAGAGAATCAGCTGCTACTATCGTGATCACAGAGGGGATTGTTTGTTTGTTAGAAAACACAAAGTAATCACCTCAGTTCTCGTGTTAATACACTAAAACTACTCAGAACCAAAAGCGTGTCTAAGCAGTCGGATTTTAAGTTTCATTTTTACCCTACAGCTCCTTCAAACCCACAGGACCTGTCAAACTTATTTTCTGAATCTAACTTAGAAATCAACGCTTATTCGAACGAAGTATTTGATCAACCATGCAATTCTTCTTCAACAGTAGTAAGGGGCTTCCTTACACAATGCGAATTACAATGCCCTACGTCACAATTGTATGATTTGGAATCATTATTATTTGACCCAAACTTAGGTGACTCTTCTCAGGAGTCTCCTGCTACTCCTACACTGGTTCACTCTCCTGATGGCGGTTGTGCATCTATTTCGTCAAATTCGGTATCTCCAGAACTGAGCCTCGATGCGTCTGTGGACCTCGGGGCTCCTCACTTCTCTGACTTCCGTGAATTTGGCGATCTTAAAAACAGCAACTTGCTCATGAATGAACCTCTGTTAGAAACTGATGATATCGGTCTCTTTCGTGACATCTTTGATCCTATTGCGGCAAGCGATGCCTTGAAGCAGAAGCCGCAGCAGACAGTGCTGTCAAGCCCTGCTGTACCGACTTCATTACCTCCCGTTGAGAACTCCACACCTTCCGTCCAGCAGCCAACTGCCTCACCTCAGCTGGCTCCAGAGACCCCTGCGTGGATGCCTTCTCCTCCTCCTCCTATCAGGGTAATGGCAGATAGGGTAGCGAAACGCACCAATGCTAAGGCCTTGGAACGGAGAAGGAAGAATACTGAGGCAGCTCGTCGATCCCGGCAGCGCGCCAAAGATCGGATTGAAGAACTTGAAGGAATAGTGCAGAAGCTCCAGAACGAGAACAAAGCTCTTAAGTCTGGATTGAGTACATAGTGATTTTATCTACATATAATTCAAATTTACACACACAATATTTCCCGAATGTTACATACTATGCAATGTGATACTACATATATATATTGCTCATTTATTTATAGCTTCAAAATTAATATATAGAGCATAAACATTGGGCCACAAACGGGCTCGGAATAGTCCGGCCCAAAATATAACTCAACCCTTTATTTTCTGTACGAGCGAGTTGGTTGGGGAGGGGAATTTTTTTTACCAATATTGTTTAGTTGGGTTTGGCTAATTTCAATCTACAGCATCCCAAAGATGAGTGTCATTCATACTAGGTAGTCTACAGATTAGTATCTTAAATAATGAGAATGCAACAGAATCATTACCATTTTTGGGTTGCGGGGAAGATGCATATGCTATAAGCAACCCGACATCGACTTTCATTGATAGATAACTATTGAGCAGAGTGAGAGAGAGAGACCCATGCACGATAAACTGAGTTTAGGGTATTACCCCATTTGCGTAAAACCTTTCCCCGCACTGACGTAGCGACTATTGACGTAGCGGCTATGTTAGCTCTCTTTCAGATTTATAGTCCTAAATAAACAGTCTCGATTTTTATGGCTTAATTTGTATATACTTTTTCTCACCAGAGGAATTCTAATTTAATGTATAATTTAAATGAAACAGCCCAAGTTATCTAAGTAAAGTAAGTAAAGACACATTAAGTCAGCAACCAAAAGACACTTACCTGCTTTGAGAACCTCAAAGCTACAGGACTGTTGCATATATGCAGATGCGTGAGGGGTTTTGCCCCACTATGAAAACCTTGTTAATTTCTAATAAGCGGAGTATATCAATTCTTAAAATATATATACCCTTCTATATCATTCACACTTTTCTCATATATTGCTTTTTAATTATTGGAAAGTTTATTTACTTTGTGAAACAAATACACGCCAAGAACTAAGACGAAATAAATTCCAGCTTATCAGAAGAATATTTTTATACAGTGAACAATGAGTGCGCTAGGTGGTTTAGGTGGAACCTCCGGTAATGGCCTTTTGGGTTCTTTAACAGGAATGGCAGCTTCTGCTGATGGGTACAAGGGTGTTCCTGACACTGGCACAGGCGTTAAGGAAGTAGTTACATGGGCAAGTAAGAACCATTTGCTTACTGCAGATACACTAAACGCCGTGATTCCTGAATTGCCGGGTGTTTTCGGTGGTTACCCCCAAAACCAGGGTATTGAAATCGGTCCTGATGCTTTATTTATTGCCTGCTTCGCTATTATGATGCTGGCTAACCTTGGTATGTTCACCAGAAACACATTGAGAAAACACAACTTCCCCCTTCAACTTGGTCTAGCTTTCTTTTGCTCGCTTAAGGTAGTTGGTTTTGCTTGCCGCTTGGCTTGGGCCAAGAAAGTCTCTAACATCCCATTAGGAATTTCATCATTGGTTTTTACCCAGGTAGCTCAGTTGGTTCTTCAGAGTCTCAACTTAGTTTTAGCTCACCGTGTGTTTACTTGGCACCATCCTCAAACTGGACTTCGCTGGTTCATCGTATGGCCCATCAATTTCCTTTACCTCATCATGCTGGCTATTATCGCTATGGCTATTATCGGCCAATCTCTTCCATACTTATACTTCATGACACACCATCACCACAATATTTGCCGTAATGTCATGAAAGCTGCTGCTGTTTTGAACCTTGTGTACTCAACATTCCCATTTCAGTTCCTTCTACTTACATATGCCATAAAGCCCGGCTCTATTGTGAAACTCCCTAAGGTGTTTAACCGTCAGACTCAGCAGGCCGAGACGGTAATGCCTGCTGTCTACCAGGCTACTTGGGTGAAGAGTGCTCACTTGTTTTACTATCCCGAGCACAATGCCCAGCTGCAGGTATATAAGGGTGAGCCACTTGATGATGCCATTAGAATCATACCATCTCGTGAACCACCAAAGGTCGAACACCGAAGAATTAGTGAGAGTGAAGTGATGCATCCTCATTCACCCCGTTTTCACTGGGCTGTAGTTACAGTCATGGTTTCTAGTGGTATTTTGGTACTAAATACCTGTTTCCGTGTCGCTGCTTGCTTCAGAAATGGCCCGTACGCTGTTTTGGAGGGGACTAATCACTGGAAGGTCAACTTCTGGCCTCACCATCCTTATGTCATGTTTATTTTCTATGGCGCAACAGAAGTGGCTATTCTCGCATTCTACCTTCTCATGAGAATTGATCTTCGCTTTTATATTCCCGATACTGTTAGAGGTGCACCTAGTGCTACTCCTGGTTCAGGACAGCCTTTATCGCGTGAGGACAACCCAGTGTCATGGGCTGGTGGTGAGTTAGAAAAAGATTCAGACTCCCATAACCGAGATTCTACATCTCTTTAAATATCATCACTTACATAGCTTTTAATCCAGTTGCATCGAAAAGAATGTGAAACTATCGTTCATGCTTTAATTTTGATATATTAAATATACATTATTGGTGCGTGTAATTATCCCGCTGAAATCAGACAATAATACCTCAAGGTCCGGATAGTATGACGTGAAAAATCGCACATAGTGCAACATGTTCGCAAAAATCAGTGCATTGTGTTGGGGTAGAGATCAAAATTCGGATCATGATGCTTATACGATGTGAAATGAACCGCGAACGTTCATGTAGCGTATGATATATTAAAACTATCTTGTAAAAGTAACTATACACCAGACATAACACGGTCTTAGAAACATGTATCAGAAAAAAATAGAAAGAAGAAGCTGTAGAGTTACTACATTTAATCCAACTGAACGTAGAGTATGGTATATTCCGGCAGCACTATATATGCATACGCATGCTACTTCCAAACAGACTTTCATGCTTCGCTGTGTTCAATATATATATGTAGCTTGAAAGTGCGCTATGGATAGCCAGTTAAAGTATACTAGTAACATTATAGAGTACTATTCTTAAATTATATAAGCATTTCTTTTCTTTCAGCTCCTTTTTTTGCAATAAAACCACTTAAAACACAGATTGCACCCAAAATAAACGAATGTACGCATTCGCGATTAATTATTAACCTCGCTTATTCAAATACAAACCAATCTAAGACCTATGAACCCATACCCATTGCATGTTTGAAGTGCGTACCCCTGTAGAACCTTGTTGTCTGTGTCAGAAATCAATATATATAATGCATATACGCGACAGATCTAGGCCTAGTGGGTTTGGTGTTTCTCGAATAACGTGAGGTGTCCCCGTGATATCTCAGGTCAATATTTCAACTAATAATAACCCGTATTCATTTTAAGAGATATGCAACCTCACACTTATTATGCTACTATCATGTTTAAAATTATGCGGTTTCGTACTTACATATCTGATATATTCGTTGTCCCACGATTCCGTTAACTCTTTATCTATGATTTTCATGCAGTACCTTTATTAACCCTTACCATATAAATTTAGATATCCTCGTATGCATCACACTTTACGCGTGCACGCGACATATTTACGAATAAACAGCTATGTCTCGTGGTGTAATATTTCTTATTATATCAAAGTTCACCTTCCCAAATATTATTTTAAAGTACGTATAATAAGGTAACTAGTAGGTAGTCATGGTGGCTAAACTTAATACCTTAATAAAGCTGGCTCTAACTTTTTCTCTTCTAAGCAACGACGAAGCATATACCCTCTGGTATGCACATGGAGGAGGGGTAAGATTGACTTTGCCCCTCTAACCGCAACCCAAAAGCAGATGGCTGTACTAGGTGTTGCGGCAGCTAAGCCTTCAAATACAAATAATTCCTACTTTTCTATAGTATAGTAAGCACGATACAATTAGTACCATGTAAATAATAGTTATTCATAATGAACAGAAAGACTACCTATAGCATAGATACCTTTTTGTATGACTGGGTAGATACATTCACATGACATACACGCACCACGGTTAAGGGTAATGCGGGGGTCCCATTGACATAACCCTTGTCCTAAGGTGACGGACGATGCTAATGGGGGAACGCGATATAAAGGAGATCATATAGGGTCCTGATCAGAAAAAAGTATTTATACTTGTGGATCACATATACTTTGCAACTAGAGTGTGTTCTAAGTGTGGTGAATAGAGGACGTTCACTAAGTATAATCAACCAAATTGAAATAGATCTACACCATAAAGCATCACCCTTCCTAGATCCAATTACTATACAGATATGCTCTCTACAGCACACTTGGCAGCTATTCTTTCATCATTTGTAACGACCGAGGCCAGGCCTATGCCTCGGGATATTACTTCTGTTCCTGGTTTTAATTATGACAATGAGAAGGTGCGAGGTGTTAACCTTGGCGGATGGTTCGTTCTTGAGCCTTATATCAACCCCTCTAAATTCAACCGAAATTGGCCTGCTAACGATGTACCAGTTGATGAATATCACTGGACTCAACAAATGGGCAAAGAGGAGGCCGAGAACGTGCTCAATGAACACTGGGCCACTTGGATAACAGAAAAGGACTTCGCTCAGATGGCTAGCTGGGGCCTTAATTTTGCTCGAATTCCTATTGGATACTGGGCAGTTGTTAATCGTCCTGAGGATCCTTATGTGCAAGGCCAGATACCCTATTTTGACCAGGCACTTGAGTGGGCTCGAAAATATGGAATTAAGGTCTGGGTAGATCTGCATGGTGTGCCTGGTTCCCAGAATGGATTTGATAACTCTGGTTTGCGTGGTGGCCGAAACTGGCAGACCCCTGAAAATATGCAGGGTACTTATGAGGCATTGACTATTCTTACCCAGAGATACGGAGGCCCCGGATACTACGATGTTGTTGCTGGAATTCAGCTCGTGAATGAGCCATTTTACGCGAATATGGATGAGTTGCATGACTATTACAATAAAGGATACGGTATTGTTCGTAACCAGGGTGATCAAGGCGTAATTATTCATGATGGGTTCACTCCTGTTGGCTACATGAATACATGGCTCGACACTCCTGACTACTACAATGTAGTAGTTGACCACCACCACTACCAGGTCTTCTCTGTCGATGAGGTTAGCCGCAGTATTGACGAGCATGTGAAGTATGCGTGTGGTCTGGGTCCTGATGCCAAGAATGTAGACAACAAGTGGCACGTATTTGGTGAATGGTCTGCAGCACTTACCGACTGTGCCCCTCTTGTTAACGGTGTTTACCGTGGCTCTCGCTACGATGGTACATATGATAGCGAGGCCGGAGTTGGGTCATGTTCGGGCATTGGCAACATTGCTGAGTGGAGCGAGGAGCAGAAAGTGAACACCCGCAAATACGTCGAAGCACAGCTTGATTCATTCGAATACGGCTCCTCTGGTTGGATTTTCTGGACCTACAAGACCGAGGACGCCATTGAGTGGGATATGGAGAAGCTGATCGACTTCGGCATGTTCCCGAACCCGGTCACTTCACGACAATATGAAAATATCTGCGGCTACTAAAACGATATAGACCTTATTTATTACTCAATTAATTAATACTAAAATAGTTAAGTGATATACATGTATTTCAAGTGAGTTTCATTAAAATTTTTTATTGTTCTGCAACCGCAAAAATAATACGCTGGCCACAAAAACAATGTGTGTCAGAACAATACATAGCGGGAAATACCGTCAACAGAGCAAACCCCCCAAGCAAACCTACAAATCGCGCCAACGAGTGAAGCTTTGAGTAGACAATTCATGCTACAATACAGCGGCAATTATATAGGCCATCGTGTAATTAAATTATTTGCGCCGCTGCTCGGTCTGCCCACGCGTTAAGCTTAGGGCACGGAGACAAGCAGAGATGGAATATTGGTACACGCGTTTTGTTGTTATGCTGCTGACTACACGATACTCACGTACCACGCACCAAGCCATTACACACACGTACGCAGTGGAGACCCTTTCTAAACCACATTTGTAGTAGTCCGAACTTACGCGGCACATTCGCGATTGTGTTATTAGCCGAAGTAAAAAGCATAATAACCATGGACTCTACGCGAGTACGGCCCGATATTCCGGATCCAGGCCCCCCGCGCAAGCCTCCTCCTGGCCTGCATCATCAGACCTCGGTAGCTGACTTTCACGGGGTTTCTGTGGCAAAAACTTACCCAGAGTTACATGGTGCTGCATCTATGCCAAGTTTTGGTGCGTATGACACGTATAATAGTACCCAAATTGATAACGATATGCTGTCGGGTGATCCACTCCTCAACGACCCGTTGATACAGTCGTTCGACCCGTTGCAGTCATTTGAGTTACAAACACCGGAAGTTGATCCGCTTAGCCCTACATTTTTCGATCTGCAAACAGTACAGACGCCAGAACTAAGTAACTCGGTGGGATCAGCTGGCAGCCCTACCCGGCACCAGATGCCTCCAGGGGTTGAGGGGCTTGGAATCGCAGAGTCGTTTTCACGTTGGCAGGTGCCGTCTCCAGAGCGACGAACCAAGGTTACCACGCGTGGTGTCACTAAGAAGCCCAGCAAATCTACATTGAAGCAACGGAAGTCGCGTGCAAGCTTGAATGAAGAGCCCAGCGCAAGTGCTAATGGATACAATGGTGCGTGCACAAGCCCACCTTCATCGCCACTTCGCCCGCATCAGCAACAGCCAATACAACAGCAGCCTCAACCGCAGCCGCAACAGCTACCACCGCCAATACACCAAGCTCAGCGATTACAACAGTACCAACAACAGAGACCTCAACCTCACCTCCAAACGCAACTGCATCCTCAACTCCAACCAAATCTTCAACCGGTACCTACGACCCCTGCATTGAAGCAAAGGAATCGTCTAGTGAGCCCAGCTATGAGATCACCACTTCGTAATGGTATGAAATCACGATTACCAGCAGCAGCAGCGGCTACTGCACTTTATGGTAATCCCGCTTCGCAGCCGTCATCATCGCAACCTCGGGGAATGGCAGCCGCAGCCGCAGCCGCAGCAGCGGGCGCTGCATCTATGCAGCCACCAGTCACACCACTAACAGATAAACTCTCTAATCGTGTCTCCCCTACTACGCTAGTGCTATCCAATAAAGGTGGTAGTACTGGCACTAGTAATCAAGTATCTACGGCCTCTCCTACCCCAGCTGCACGCATGCAGTCGAGTAGCAAACTGGTGGCTCACGCAAGTGACAGTAGCCCCGCAAAGGGGATGTGGCAGCAGGCACCCCGACCACCTCTATCGTTGGCCGAACTCCACCCACCCGTAATATCACCCCGTAAATCGGCCTCTGCATTTAATTTACGCAGTGACTCGCGACGTAAGAACCCCAAAATCATCCCAGAAATGTCCTCTAGTTTGAATCAGTTTCAAGTGGAGTTACGACCGAGAAGATCGATGCAAAACACCAGGCTACCGCCTCCCAGCAAGACTGTTCCCAAGGTAGCCAATTCTGCTCCCGTAATCGCTGCACCCACCCATGCTGCAACGCCTATTCCCCAGCCTGCCTCATTGAGACAAGCAAACGGTATACACAGTGGCCACTCCAGTAGCATACACAATAATCATACGCAGAGTATGCCGATAATGCCGCAAAATATATCTCATGGCATGCAGCAAAGCGTGCCAGCGGCCATCCCACAGGGGATGTCCCAGAACATGCCTCGGGGAATGCCTCAAAATATGCCCCAGCGTATGCCACAGAGCATGCCAGAGTGCGTACCGCAACGCATGCCACAGGATATCACTGGCTATGAAACACTGGAACTTGACGACGGATTAGACTATAGCATGTTGACGTATGACACTTCGCAGTCATATCTCGAGCCCGAACGGAGCAGTTCTGCAGTGCCTCCTATTCCGAATGGTTCGATGAATGGCATCACTTCACCCACTCCACCATCTAATAATAATACTGCGTCGCTTTTAGAGCACAGTCAAGTCCAGCCTCAAGGAGAACCGCCTCAGCATGTGTGGGCTTCGCGACCACAGCCACAGAAACGAAGGCAGTCGCTGAACAAGAAGAGAGTGGAACAGGTACCTGTAGCAGTAGCAAACACAGCGGCCCAGGTGCCGCTTTCAGTGAATCAACCATCCATGCAGCAGCCAATGTACCAACCAATGCCTCAATACCCCATGCAACAACGCCACCCAATGCAGCATCAGCACCAGATGCAACCCCAGACTTTGCCGCGACAGCATACCATGCAGCAGTCGCATCCTATGCAACGGCATACTTTGCAGCCGTCGCAGTCGATTGAACAACCCCAACCAACGCCCCAGATGCAACAGAGAACGCATCCTCCGCCGGCATCCCAAGAGGAACAACCTCAGGTACAGCATCAGCACCCCATAAACCCAAACCAGGACCAGTCGGATGATTTCATGTCCGAGTTCCTGAACGACTGGGAATGGGATTTCATGGACGCTTTAGAAACGATTTAATCTATTTATTCAAGCATGTAACATAGTATGTATTCACATTTATGCATTTATTTTTGTATTCATTTAGGCCAACACACACACATATATATCTACATGTATCTATAAGACGATCCTCAGTAAAGCAAATTCGCAACTCGCGTACAAATTCACACACACAAAAGTCACATTTATAAAGTCGCATGGGCACGCTCTTATATTACTGTTTACGCGTATGTTGATCCATTCATACTTACATATCTACATGTATTTGCATTAACACATCACTCATTCATAGAGATATCCGGGGTGGTCGCCATTAAAGTGATACAGGTGATTACAAATCTTCTCATTTTTCACCATGACTGACTCGATGCCGAAATGGACGGCGAAGCAGGTACGCCAAACATTCATCGACTATTTCTGCAAGAAAAATGGTCATAGCTATGTTCCTAGCTCATCCGTTATTCCCTACGAGGATCCTACCCTTCTGTTCGCGAATGCCGGTATGAACCAGTACAAGCCTATTTTCCTTGGCACCGTGGCTCCTGGGTCCCCGTTTGCCACTTTAAAACGTGCTGCCAACTCACAGAAGTGTATTCGTGCAGGTGGCAAGCACAACGATCTGGAGGATGTTGGCCGAGACAGCTACCACCACACTTTCTTCGAGATGTTGGGTAACTGGTCATTTGGTGACTACTTCAAGAAAGAGGCCTGCAAGTTCGCATGGGAGCTGCTTACTGACGTTTACGGACTTGACAAGGATCGCCTATATATCACCTACTTCGGTGGCGAGCCCAAGGCTGGTCTGGAGCCTGACTTGGAGGCCAAGCAGATTTGGCTTGATCTGGGTGTCGATGAGTCTCACATCGTAATTGGCAGCTATAAGGACAACTTCTGGGAAATGGGTGACCAGGGTCCCTGCGGACCGTGTTCGGAGATCCACTACGACCGTATTGGTGGCCGTAACGCTGCCAGCTTGGTGAATATGGACGACCCCAATGTGTTGGAGGTGTGGAACTTGGTTTTCATGCAGTTCAACCGTGAGGCTGATGGTAAGCTGGTATTTTTGCCTGCTAAACACATTGACACTGGTTTGGGCTTTGAGCGAATGGTCAGTGTTCTCCAGGACCGTACTTCGAACTACGACACTGATGTTTTCCAGCCTCTTTTCGAGAAGATCCAGGAGATGACTGGCCAGCACCCTTACACCGGCAAGTTCGATGCTGAGGATGCTGACGGTGTGGACACTGCCTACCGTGTCCTTGCTGATCACGTCCGTACCTTGGTGGTTGCCCTGGCTGACGGTGGTGTCCCCAATAACGACGGTCGTGGATACGTTCTTCGCCGTATTTTGCGCCGTGGTGCTCGCTATGCCCGCAAGAAGATGGGATACACCAAGCCCAACTTCTTCTCTACTTTGGCGCCTACTCTGATCGAGCAGCTCGCACCCACTTTCCCTGAGATCTCTCGCAACCAGCAGGCTGTATTTGAGATTTTGGATGAGGAAGAGGCCAGCTTTGCACAGACTCTCGACCGTGGTGAGCGACTATTCGAGCAGATGGCTGCTAAGGCCAAGGCTTCTGGCTCTAAGCAGCTCGTTGGCAAGGATGTCTGGCGTCTCTATGATACCTACGGATTCCCTAGCGATCTTACTAGGCTCATGGCCGAGGAAAACGGTTTGGAAGTAGACGAGCAGGCGTTTGAACAGGCCCGCATCGAGTCTCGTGAGGCATCTAAGGGTGGTGCTGGAAAGAAGGCTGCTTCGCTGCTGAAGCTCGACGTCCATCAGATTGCTCAGCTCCACAGTGAGGGCGTCCTCCCTACTGACGATGAGCCCAAGTACACCAAGCCTGAAATCAGTGCCAAGATCCTGCGTATTATCAGCAGTTCGGGTGAGTTTGTTGACCACATCGAGGGTGTCACTGGCGAGATTGGCATCCTGTTGGACAAGACCAACTTCTATGCAGAGTCCGGTGGCCAGGAGTACGATATCGGCCAGCTTCTGGCTGAAGGTGACGAGAGCGCTGCCTTCAAGGTCACTAATGTTCAGTCATACGGTGGATTTGTTCTGCATACTGGTGAACTGAAGTATGGTGAGTTCAAGTCGGGCGATCAGATCGTGGCTCAATATGACGTCGAGCGTCGTTCGCTGCTCAAGAACAACCACACCGGTACCCATGTGCTGAACTACGGCCTTCGTGAGGTTCTTGGTGACGGTGTTGACCAGAAGGGCTCGCTTGTTGCCGAGGACAGGCTTCGATTCGACTTCAGCCACCGCCAGGCCGTCACCAAGCCTGAGCTCGAGAAGATCGAGAAGGTGTGCACCGACTACATTTTGCAGAACTCGAAGGTATACTCGGAGGTTGTTCCTCTTGACCAGGCTCGCCAGATCAACGGTCTGCGAGCGGTGTTCGGTGAGACGTACCCCGATCCCGTGCGTGTAGTCAGTATTGGGGCTCCTGTTTCTGAGCTTCTCGCCGACCCGACCAATGCCAAATGGGCCAAGTACTCTGTGGAGTTCTGCGGTGGTACTCATTTGACTCAGACTGGCGAGATCCGGGAGCTCGTTGTCATTGAGGAGAGTGGTATTGCCAAGGGCACCCGCCGTATTGTCGCTGTTACTGGCTCCTATGCCCATGAGGTCCAGCGACGTGCTCACCAGTTCTCTCAGAAACTTGACGAACTGGAGGCTAAGCCCACCGAGGCTGAGGCCAAGAAATTGGGCGTCGAGCTTAAGACGTTGGTGGTCAGCGTGTTGGCCAAGCACCAGCTCAACGAGCGCTTCACTGCCATTCAGAAGAAGCTGGTCGATGCTGCCAAGCAGCAGCACAAGCGTCTTACCAAGGCCATCACTGATGAGATCGACAATACCCCGGCTGAGGGTACCACTCCTCTGGTGCTCAAGGTCACTGGTAATGCTAAGGTTTTGGCTGAGGCTTTGGGCTACGCCAAGAAGAAGAACCGCTCGATTTACCTCATTGGTTTGGACGATGATGGAAAGGTACCCCATGGTGCTTTCTTCACCGAGGGCTCTCCTCAGGAGCTTGCTGCTGAGGTTGCTACTCTTATTGGTGGCCGTGCTGGTGGCAAGGGACCCAGTGTGCAGGGTGTCGGTACGGAGAAGGCCAAGATCGATGAGGCTGTCCAGTTGGTTAAGTCCAAGGTTGCTAGCAAGTAGTGCATATATACCAGACTTTTATTAACTCATCAAATTAGAGGCGTTTCGAGCATACGAAATTCAACTATGTACTTGAGAATTGTCTAGTTAGACTGCTTAGTTGGGAGTAACACGGTTAGTTCTCGAACAACTGCTGGAAAGATTGCCCAACCAAACCATTGACATCAGTAGTAGCCATAGCTCTGCCGTGTTTCTGGAATGCTAGTCGAGAAGCACCTCGAGCCACACTGCTAGCACCCCAGGCAGCAACCACGTGCAGATCGCTATCTACTGGTTCAGTATCCCATAATTTATTTTTGTAAGCCTCGGTCCAAGCCACGAAAGTTGCAAGAGCTCCGCTCAAAGTGTCACCCTGTCCACTAACTCTGCGGTTGCTACCTTGCTCCTTACCGAGAACGAATTCGGTACCGTTAGTGATGATATCACTTTCACCCTTCACCAGAATTGTACAATGGAGGTGCTTAGCCAATGCATGGGCCTGCTGTTCAGTGTTATCCCCGCTATCCGTTTTGGTGGATTTGGTCAATCTACCGAACTCCACTACATTGGGTGTAAGCACGGCGCGATTGTGAGGGTACTCCGACACAACCTCCGGTTTTTGCTGTACCAAGTACAAGCCATCGGCGTCAATAACTAGGGGGAGATTGCGTTTGCTACACAATTCGATTACTGTTTCAACCTGCCTGAGTACCTCTACATTGCGTCCCAAGCCAGGACCAATCAACACAACATGCATTCGGTCCAGCAATGGAGCGACTTTTTCACTGAGCTCAGTAGTATCGTCTTCATCGTGCAAATACGGATGTACCATGATGTTTGGAGAGTAACTTTTGATAACCGTGGCTGCCGATTTCGTGCAGAGAATGTGCGACATGTCAGCTCCAACCAATGCAGAAGCCATTGCGGCGAAAAATGGGGCCCCAGTATAGTCTTCAGAGCCGCCAACAACAAGAACTCGACCAGCTTGGCCTTTGTGTAGCTTAGGGAGAAGTGGTGGGATAATTGCTTTTACTTTGCGGATCATGGTGTTGTGTAGAGAATGGGGCTACACGCAGGTTAAATGCATCAGGGTAGGAGTAGACCACAGCAACCAGGGACCCACAGCCATTAGCACCACATCCACAAATAGAGTATGCCAGTCCAGGGTTGAGGGTGGCCTGGGGGATTCCTGCGGCTTTCGCAACTCATTTCTTACCTAAGTGGGGATCACGAAATCAGCCAAGTTCCCTACTGTATTGCGCGCCATCATGTGCCAGGTTCGTTTGCGGTTACCCGCTAGCACTTGATTGGGCGACTGCCGTTATGTCCCTGACCCAGCCGTTAGTTGCCCTGATTCCCTCGCTTCCCCGTCTCCCCGCACCTCCTGACTATATATATACATAAGCTGAAGAAGCAACCTCAGGACTACATTTGAATTTTGTGCCAAATTAGAAATATGTTGCGTTCCTTCTTTGCTAAAAAGAACTTTCCCATCTACTCTGGCCTCGCCATTGGTGGTGCACTGGCCTACTATTTGAATGCTGGTATCAGCACTCAGCTCAGAGCAGACGCCCCCGTTGCGGCGCTCGACCCCAACAACTTCCTGCCTCTGAAAATTGCATCCTCGAAGTATTTGTCGCACGACACCAAGGAGATTGTGCTTGATCTTCCCGAGGACCACAACCTTGGCGGCAAGACTGCCTACATGGTGCTTTTCAAGTACGAGAACGAGAATGGTAAGAACGTGATTCGCCCTTACACTCCTGTTAGCACCCCCGAGACTGTTGGCTCGGCCACCTTTGTTATCAAGGCCTACAAGGAGGGTAAGATGTCGAAGCACATCCACGGCCTCAATGCTGGCGACAGTGTTGATGTCAAGGGACCCATCCAGAAGTATCCTTTGGAGGCAAACCAGCACAAGAAGATCGGTCTGATTGGTGGTGGTACTGGTATCACCCCGCTCTACCAGATTCTTCAGCGTGTTGCTGACGATCCTAACGACAAAACCGAGGTGAGCCTCTACTACGGTAGCAACACCCCCGATGATGTGCTGATAAAGAGTGAGATTGACCAGCTTGTTGCCAAGAAGCCCGAACAGTTGAAGGTTGTCTACTTTGCTAGCAAGGCCAACAAGGACTGGAAGGGAGAAGAGGGATTTATTACCAAGGATTATCTGGAGAAGAACCTGTTTAAGCCCAGCGAGGAGAACGTTAAGGTGTTTGTTTGCGGACCCCCGCCTTTGTACGAAGCCATTTCTGGCAACAAGGCCTCTCCAAGCGACCAGGGTGTCCTCACTGGCGCTCTGAAGGATCTGGGCTTCAAGCAGGAGCAGGTCTTCAAATTTTAGATGTACTATATTCATTTCTGATTTAACCAGGCTCCCAATAGATTCATACACTTAGATATTCATGTAGACAAACTTATATTGTTCTTACGTGCGACATGGGACTACCGTGATCACTTGAATTGTGGTCGGCCAAGTTATGGTTGGTCGACTTGTGGACAGTTCTGTTGTAGACCGTTCAATGTGACTTCCATGGTCAATAAACTTGTGGGCAGCAACTGCACCTTTCTTAGGCCGCTGCATCATTCATCTATTGAACAGTTCTGTTGTGTACAATTAATGTTGTTGACAGTTCAATTTTGTGATCAGTTGATGGTTTCGACTGGTCATTTTGATCTAAACATATGAGAACAATCACTAAATACCTGCTCGTAAATACATTAAAGTATCATTTGTAAAACTTTATGAACTATCTATGGCTATGAATAAACCTGGTGATACTAATTAGAGATGATATATGTGAACCATCAACTGCACTCCACAGTCTGGCTATATGGCTATATGACAGTTATAATATAATTCTGAAAACTTCATATTTATTAACGATAATTTGACTATAAATAATACTGAATTTACTTGTGAACAGTTGAGTGTTGCGATTAGTCGAATGGTAACCAGTCATGACCAGTGAAATATTTCTAGGGTGGAGGATTTCACCTGATCCAACTACCAGGTAACAGGGGTGCAGCTATCAAATAGGCTATGTAGAAACTACCAGATTGCAGGGGTGCCACTATCAAATAGGCTGTGTAGAAACCTAGTTGAAGGCATGCACACCAACAATTGAGAGGCAGGTGTATAGGCGTGTGCCATACGCTGGGTCTGTGTCAGCATGCGGATCGCCGTGGTCGGGTGTGTGCATGGCAACTTGTCAATGGCCTACGCAGCTATCCAGAAGATCGTGCCAGCTCCCGAACTGGTAATCATGTGTGGCGATATACAGGCCTGCCGTAATCCTGCCGATATGCTTGGCATGAGCATTCCCCAGAAGTACCGACGGATGGGTGACTTCCACAAGTATCACAACGGCACAAAAAAAGCTCCTATCTTAACCTTGGTCGTGGGCGGGAACCACGAGGCAAGTAGGAACATGCTGAAGTTCAGCAGTGGGGGTGGTTGGATCGCTCCCAACATGTGGTATATGGGCGACTATAGTTTGGCTCGCGTGCGAGGAATAGTGATCTGTGGGATCAGTGGAATCTACTACGAGCCAGACACCGAGCTACCGAGGTTTGAGCCGCACTTGTTCGCCACTAATTACTCGGAGGCTTGCAACTCAGACGCCCGGTTCTCTGCGTACCATGTGCGGCGGGCCACCACGAACATACTGTCGAAAATCCCGCCTGATATAGTCGATATAATGGTCACGCACGACTGGCCTGCAGGCATCGAACGGTTCGGAAACTTGGATAAACTGCTCAAGGAGAAACCGTGGTTCGAGCAGGACGTCAGCTCTCGTAGCTTGGGCAACCCGTTGACGCGCCCGTTGCTCGACACGATGAAACCACGATGGTGGCTTAGCGCCCATTTGCATGTACGATACACGGCCAGATACCGACGAACACGGTTTATGGCTCTGGATAAGGTAGTACCAAGAAGAAGGTTCCTTGAGGTTATAGACGTAGAACCTGGGAAGAAGGCCGATCTGCATAACTTAGACATTCCTATAGTGGATCTTCCATAGCACGCTGATGAAACATGGGTGTTGGGGGTTGTCTAAGGGTCTATTCTTAGCTGCGTATATTCTAGCAACAGCATCAGCACTCATGCAATTTGCATCCAAGCCATAAACTGTTTCAGTAGGAAATGTAACCACTTAATTGCTTGGGCTAAATTGAGAGTTTCTGGGTCACAAGACTCCAATTGCGTCCCATCAAGGATGACCTTTGAGGGAACTGCCTGTAAAATAGATTTAATTGTTCTTTTATGGTAAATGTTTAGTATGTACATACTGGAGCTACGTTTATTGCCCGCAAGTAGCCATAAATTCTAGCTGCGATGGTGCAGCGAATTCAAGCAGATGCGAGCCTCTTCTGGATAGCCCGCTGGACCGCCGTGCGCAGCGCGTTGATGGCCTCGCGGGGCACATCGGCACCGTAGACACCAGTACCGGAAACGATGACATTTGCACCTGCGTCAGCAGCACAGCACACGTTGTCCGGGCCCAGACCACCGTCGACCTCGATGTCGAGCTTCGGGGCCAGCTTGCGGATATGCTCGACCTTGGGCATCATGTTCTGCATGAACTTCTGGCCACCGAATCCAGGCTCGACGGTCATAACCAGGATCATATCGACCTGATCCAGGTATTTCTCGGTTACCTCAGCTGGAGTACCCGGCTTGATAGCCATTCCGGCACGCATGCCATGCTTCTTGATGAGCTGGATGGTCTCAGCAACGTCACCGTTGGCCTCGTAGTGGAAAGTGAACTGGTCAGCACCAGCATCGGCCATAGGTCCAACCCACTGCTGGGGGTTGGACACCATCATGTGGCAGTCGAAGAAGGCCTCGCCCTTGGGGATGGTCTTACGGACAGCCTTGACGACCGGGGGCCCGAATGTGAGATTGGGGACGAAGTGGCCGTCCATAATGTCCACGTGCAGCCACTCAGGGCCGTTTGCCAGCATCTTCTTCCAGTCATTTCCGAGCTGGGCGAAATCGCCGCTCAAAATTGAAGGCGCAATCTTGGCTTCCATAGGTAGAGATGGCGCTGCTTCCTAACCGCCGTGTCCTTTTATATGGATTAGCGAAACCGCCCAGACTCTACCGTTAGCAATACTAGCCGTACAATGTGGTGTAAAGGTACCATGTAGTCTATCGGTACCGTGTGGTGTACCCGTATATGGTGGCAAGCCGCATCGTGTTCCCCGCGGTTCACTCACTAGATCGTGGAGGCGTTGTTTGGTTGCCACCACCATGCCGAAGGCCGACTGGGAGAAGTACAAGCCCCCCGTGGACAAAGAAGGTGAGCCTGAAAAAGAGATTGTGCCCCTCTCCGAGAGTGACATCGAAGTACTGAAATCCTATGGCGCCGGTCCCTACCAGCAACAGCTGAAATCCATCGACGGCGACATTGCTCAGCTGCTGAAGTCCATCAAGGAGAAGGTCGGCATTTCCGAAAGCGACACCGGCCTGGCCCACCCGAACCAATGGGACTTGATGGCGGATACGTTGAACATCAAGCAAGACCAGCCTCTCCAGGTGGCTCGATGCACCAAAATCATCCAGGACGAGGAGGACGCCGATAAGGCCAGCTACGCCATCGACATCAAGCAGATTGCTAAGTTTATCGTGGCTTTAGGCGACCAAGTCTCGCCCACGGATATAGAGGAGGGAATGCGTGTTGGCGTAGAGCGCAACAAGTACCGAATCATGCTGCCGCTGCCACCTCGCATTGACCCCACCGTCACCATGATGACGGTCGAGGAGAAGCCAGATGTCACATATGGAGATGTCGGTGGCAGCAAGGAGCAGATCGAGAAACTGCGCGAGGTCGTGGAGCTCCCGCTGCTCAACCCAGAGCGCTTCGCAAACCTCGGTATCGACCCTCCCAAGGGTATCCTGCTGTACGGTCCTCCTGGAACGGGTAAAACGCTGTGCGCACGAGCGGTGGCGAACCGCACAGATGCCACTTTCATCCGTGTGATCGGTTCCGAGCTTGTCCAGAAATACGTCGGTGAGGGTG
Organism: Starmerella bombi; assembly: GCA_030579915.1. NCBI lineage: Eukaryota > Fungi > Ascomycota > Dipodascomycetes > Dipodascales > Trichomonascaceae > Starmerella > Starmerella bombi. Next base: position 32,493 of record JAKTRX010000042.1, read on the forward strand.
CCCGTATGGTGCGCGAGCTGTTCGAGATGGCCCGCACCAAGTCCGCGTGCATCATTTTCTTCGATGAGGTCGACGCCATTGGCGGTGCCCGTTTTGACGACGGTGCCGGTGGAGACAACGAAGTGCAGCGCACCATGTTGGAGCTTATCACCCAGCTCGATGGTTTCGATCCCAGAGGTAACATCAAGGTGATGTTTGCCACAAACAGACCGAACACTCTGGATCCTGCTCTGCTGCGTCCGGGCAGAATCGATCGTAAGGTGGAATTCTCATTGCCGGACGTGGATGGCCGGGCCAATATCTTCCGTATTCACTCTAAGAGTATGAGCGTCGAGCGCGGGATTCGCTGGGAGCTCATTTCACGTCTTTGTCCAAACAGCACCGGTGCTGAGCTCCGCTCGGTTTGCACTGAGGCAGGCATGTTTGCTATCCGCGCTCGTCGCAAGATGGCCACGGAAAAGGACTTCCTGGCTGCTGTCGATAAAGTCATTAAGGGTGGCCTCAAATTCTCCAGTACTTCGCAGTATATGCAGTACAACTGATATGTTTTATATAGCCTAATCTGTTCCAAGGAATTCTGTTCTGTGTCAACTGATATTGGGCGCGCTGCTTATCGCCTCTAAACGCATCTACATATGTATTTCGATTATGATTGAAGCCGTAACATTTCTGTCAATAATTTTACATAAATGTGAATCCGGATAGTGAATCATTAATATAGCGTACTCAGCCGTGTAACCTCTGGAATGCGGCATGGTCCTGCTAGAATGCGGCACGACTGTCTTGCTGGAATGTATAATTGGTCTCCCCTACTAGAGTGAGGCATTGGTCTCCTGCTGGAATGTTGTATTACTCCTGCTGGAATGTGGCATTACTCCTGCAGGAACGAAATATTACTTTCCTACTTACATGTAGTATTGGTCTCTTGTCGTAATGAGACATGACCCCCCGGCGGGAATGTGGCATGGGTTCTGTGCTGAATTTGGTGTGTACAAGCTTGTCTATATGCATGCCCATTTAGAGTTGTGCTGGAGGGCATACAATTTCATAAACTGGACGAGTTGTATATCTAAAACATAGCAATGAAGTAACTGCGGCTCTTATGCATGGTTCATAATACATTCCAAAGAGCATTGCTTTAAATGTACGAGCTGTTGGCGTGACCTTATATTCCCACGATGAGTCTTAAGCCTAGAAGTGTCTGATCAAATATATAGATCGTCAAGGATTTTCACCATGGAAATGGTGGGGATCCTCACCAGGAGCCTCAGACGTGGAATGCCGTATCCTTAGAAGGCCCATTTTTCTTAATAGAGAGGAGTTGCTCGAATTATATGTGCGAATATGTGGATAAATATGTATACATGCATTTGCTATCCTTGGTCTATATTCACATGTATACCTGATCGGTATCTATGGCATACGTTGATGTTCTTGTAGGTTACTAGCAGTTATTGACACTAAGACTGCGTTTTCACTTTATAACCTTAATTAATCTATATACTTAACGACTGCTAGGGAAGTTACTTGGTTTATGTGCGTAAATATTGTACATGCACGGATGTAGCCTGCTATGGCTTTCGTCTGCGTATTCAGCATGCCTACCTGATCGGTCTTTATGGTATATATTGATGTTCCCGTACTATAATGGCAGGTGATTACAGTAACACTACACTTTCACCTAATAATCTTATTTAATCCCTATACTTACCTACTATCCTCTGCGCTCTCTGCCTATATGTGATGTGTCGACCGCGATATTACATAACTACCCCACGGATGGACTGGCTTGACCGCCGTGAGGAGCTTATTGCGGATATCGCTAGGCATGTACACGTAGACTTCCAGCTACATGACAGTCTTGTTGTTTCTAACCCCATTACTGGAAACAAAGACACGGTTGGCGAGCTACTAGAGGAAATAGCAAGCCGATTGCACCAGCATGATGAGCCACCATTCACATATCAGCGGCTCGCAGAGTTGTCTCGTATGGAGCATGCCGATGATCCACTCTTAGAAATTCCCAAAGATGTGGAAATGGACTCTGTGAATGCAGAAAACAATCGTGACATGGTGAGCGTTGCAACCCTCCGAACCCAGCACGGAATATCGTATATTCGCGCCGCTATGCAACTAACTCAGGTCAGTTCATGTGCATCTGTATTCGAAGATTTTGAAGATCTCTTAAATGCTGCCCCGTCGTTGGATATTAAGCTAAAGCCACTACATTGGGCTTCATCCATCAATGTGGAGTCTATCCCTATTGAAATCACACGCATGCCACCCAGTCCGCATATACAGAGCCCGGTCGATTCGCTGGATTCTTTTGAAATTGCTCCAGGCCTGGAATGGTCTAGCTAAACCTGTGCCTCCCCTTGGGCATAAGTTTCCATTTCATCAATTAAATGCATATTCAGGGTACGGGTGAGAGATAGACTCCATCAAGTACATCCCGCAACCGTGCGCTATTAGCCCAGCCTGAGCCTAATACACTACAATAAACCACACCGCATACATACATATCCATTTGAAGTAGAATTGTGTTTATCCCGCTCGTGTTAAGGTGTTTTGTGTGGATCGCACAAAAATGTCCGCTGATTTCATGGGACTAGCAAAATTGCCGACCCACTGAACCAAAACTAAATTCAAAAATAAATGGTATTTCGATGGATTAGAGAGGATTTTGTAATAATATATCTGGGGATATAAATGATTGAATGTTTTTATCATATTACCATTGGACGAGGACTTGAAAGGTGTCATATATGGGGGAAGGCATTTTTCGACTTTTTTCTAAAATTTAATGGGACCTAGGTAGAAATTGAGTGAAGTAAAACCAGAATTTTATTTTGGGAAGAATACTACCCGTTAGAACTAAATTGGCTCTAAGTATCGGCTCTTGGTGTCAGAATATTTTTATATTTGTAGGAAAAGGGAAAGTTAGGGTGGTTAATTATCTATGATCAAAATGGCAAAACCTTTCGCTGATTTAGTAGATAAGGGGAAATATACATGACTATTGATCAGTTCTTAATCGCGGGAAGTTTGCAAATATTACGTCTTTGCGACAAGCCAAAGGCTTTATGTAGTTACCCGGTGTCGCTGAGCCGTGTGATTCTGCTACCATGAACTACCATATGCATGTATATAAATGAACAAAATTGAGTATGGTTTACACACACGGAGCAAATCTTGCTCATTTATGTGTTAGATGCTTTATTATACGTGATAGGATATTAATTAAGTGATAGAAACTAAGATAAATCAGATAAATCAGATAAGTGAATTCACCATATATCTACTGATCTGTATCTATACAACAAACCCACTATCGTATAGGTATGCTACAATATCTGAAACTGAAAATATGAAGTCTTCACAATAAGCACTTTATGCTTTTAACTGGAGTCATCGCACGATGGTGCTTCATATAACTCTCGGGTCTATGGTTAGCAACTAGATAGCGGGGTATTACCAGATACCAGCTTAAAAGACCTATTTACTTGTTTATATGTATTTTACTTGATAATCAAGCACTATATGTAATATATCACCAAGACACTCTTTACTTTCAGTACTCTTGTGAGCTTGAGAAGTCATAATATACACAGTTAGGTGCATATATAAATATATAATATTGTGTATATCTACTATGGTATACAATGCAGGAAACATTACAATCCGATTATAGCATTATGCTTTTCACTTGAGGTAACCAAGTAATGATGCCAGTACGCAGCCGCTATTTGTGTATGGACAATAATTGAAACTGAATTTAATCTACAGATACAGAATATGCATGCCTCAATTACATTTCACTCTATCGTATATCAGTTAAAAGATAAAATTAAGTACCAATAGCCACGAATTCCTCGAATTCAGTGTATATACTCATAGATCCTTTGAATTAACTATAAATTATCGTTATTTAAATTGAATTTTTCTCTTAGAACGATTGGCTATCATAATAATGCACAACTATTATCACTAGTATCACAGTATACGAAAAAAATGCTTATTAGAGTCTTTTTAATATATATATATTGCCGTTAATCTATGTACTCGTACCGGCTATGTGTAAATAAAATTAGACCTGAATTTGAGCGCTGGCTCGGCCTCTACGAACACCACTATTACAGACTTTTATAGAGGATATTTTAAGAGATACATACAATTCGGAGTTAGGAGAAGTGAGGTTACATATTTTCACAGAGAAAGCAGAGTATTAGTGACCTTGAGCTATAGATCATGGAATTATAAAAGCACAGAAAAGAATGACATATTTTGTGGCCTTCATATAATCACTATGTTATATTGGTTGATTAACTCTTCTAACTAAATTTAGGTTTAACGTCTGATGAATAGTAAATAGCCTGATGTCTTAAATAAAAAGTAAATAATATTGTAGCCAGTAATACTTTTGATCTTATTATTGTAACCTCCAATATAATTAATTGTAGTTATTCGTATAAATATAGTTAGGGAAATTGCCACGTGAGGCTATCGTTGTCATGTATTTTGGTATTTTCCTTCTCTCTTGTTCGGATGCACCTATCCCTATTAAGGGGTCTCTCGGGTCCAGGTCTATGGCATGCGAGAATAGCAGGCTGTACCTCATGTTCCCCACGAAACGGTCGAAGTGGGGGTACGCATTTTGGAGTTTGGTGTACCCACACTTGGTGTGATGATCTATTCTGCTGAAACACATTCGTAGTTAGTAGTATACGAAAGTCTTCCTAGAAACTGTAGAGAATTTCTTTCAAGGCTATATTGACCTTGTGCTTCATTTGCTTATGTATTGGTTTACTTTGGCTTAATGATACAGTAGAGTCTTTCATTTGGTCCACAATATCGTCCTTGACCTGGCTGGTTGGGCTCATTTCCTTAGTGGGTGAAAGAACCTCGGGGACCTCGGTAAACACAGTGTTCTCCTCCTTCAAGCATGGCTGGAGGCCATCCTATTGCATTATAGGAGATTCTGATGAGCGTGGAGAATCAGTGATATAATTTTCACTACTTTCTTTAGTGAGCAACCTCATATCAGATGTTACTGCCAAACCTGACATTCTTAAGCCAGTCAGCTTCTTTGAGTAAATTTCCAGTAACTTCAGCGGGTTCATTCTCGTCGATTCGAAACAATTTGGTGCATGGCGAAGCGCAGCTCTTCATTGTGACAAGTGGGCTCCCTGTTCCAATGATGAGCATGCAACCATCGAAGCTGCCGTTTTAGTGCAAGATGCCTGTGTAGCGGCAAGTATTCTGCCAAACAGGCACCGGATATAAATAATTGACGGCGACATACCGTCTGCTCTTTTTGGTATCTTTATGCCTATACTAAAAGACAGGCGTGATACCACAACGCGCTAGAAATAATATCTAATTGTTTGCAACGAATTGTCTTTTCGTTCTTGCTTTTCTTTTTTGTTTTTTCCGTCTTTATGCCTGAACTAAAGGCAAGCGTGCGGTGAAATACGCTGGATAATTGGGGACGACCTATTGTCTGCTCCTTTAAGTTCTAGCTAGGGGGGATATACATATGGTGACACTTGTTGCTCTTTTTTTTTTTGCTTTTTTTTTTGTGTTCACTCTTCATGCCTCTGTAATGCGGGCATGAATGGTTCTAGCTAGGGGGGGGAAATGAGATACATAAGGTCAAGACGCTAGTTGCTGCTCGGTTATGCGTGGAGACT
>JAKTRX010000043.1:0-24508 GCA_030579915.1 Starmerella bombi
GGTTCAGTTACAGTGGTAATAATGCCGGTGCTAGACGGGGTCAACACCTCCACAGTGGTAGCAGGCACAATAGTGCCGTTAGTTGTCACAACACCAGTCTCGGTAGCGGTGCTGGTGAAAGAACCAGTCCAAGGTTCAGTTACAGTGGTAAGAACACCAGTGCTAGACGGGGTCAACACCTCCACAGTAGTAGCTGGAACCACAGTACCATTGCTAGTAACAACACCAGTCTTAGTAGCGGTGCTGGTGAGAGCGCCAGTCCAAGGTTCAGTTACAGTGGTAATAATGCCGGTGCTAGACGGGGTCAACACCTCCACAGTGGTAGCAGGCACAATAGTGCCGTTAGTTGTCACAACACCAGTCTCGGTAGCGGTGCTGGTGAAAGCACCAGTCCAAGGCTCAGTGACCGTGGTGATAATTCCAGTGCTAGATGGGGTCAACACCTCCACAGTGGTAGCAGGCACGACAGTACCGTTAGTTGTCACAACACCAGTCTCAGTAGCAGTGCTTGTGAATGTGCCAGTCCAAGGCTGAGTGACAGTGGTGATAATTCCAGTGCTAGACGGGGTCAACACCTCCACAGTGGTAGCAGGCACGATAGTGCCGTTAGTTGTAACAACACCAGTTACAGTGCTAGTGGTAGTGAAAGCACCAGTCCAAGGCTCAGTGACTGTTGTGATAATACCAGAACTAGACGGGGTCAGAACTTCGACTGTGGTAACAGGAACGGTAGTACCATTGCTAGTGACCACATCAGTTGCAGTACTAGTGGTAGTGAAAGCACCAGTCCAACGTTCAGTGACAGTGGTGATAATACCAGAACTAGACGGGGTCAGAACTTCAACTGTGGTAGCAGGCACGACAGTGCCATTACTTGTAACAACACCAGTCTCAGTAGCGGTGCTGGTGAAAGCGCCAGTCCAAGGTTCCGTGACAGTGGTGATAATACCAGAACTAGACGGGGTCAGAACTTCGACTGTGGTAGCAGGCACGACAGTGCCGTTACTTGTAACAACACCAGTCTCAGTAGCGGTGCTGGTGAAAGCGCCAGTCCAAGGTTCAGTGACCGTGGTAATAATGCCAACGCTAGACGGGGTCAGAACTTCAACGGTAGTAGCTGGAACCACGGTACCATTGCTGGTGACCACACCGATCTCAGTAGCGGTACTGGTGAAAGCACCAGTCCAAGGCTGAGTTACAGTGGTAAGAACACCAGTGTTGGACGGGGTGAGCACCTCCACAGTAGTAGCTGGAACCACAGTACCATTGCTAGTAACAACGCCAGTCTTAGTAGTAGTGCTGGTAAAAGCACCAGTCCAAGGCTCAGTGACAGTGGTAATAATTCCAGTGCTAGACGGGGTCAACACCTCCACAGTGGTAGCAGGCACGACAGTACCGTTAGTTGTCACAACACCAGTCTCAGTAGCAGTACTGGTGAAAGAACCAGTCCAAGGTTCAGTTACAGTGGTAATAATGCCGGTGCTAGACGGGGTCAGAACTTCGACGGTGGTAGCAGGCACGACAGTGCCGTTAGTTGTCACAACACCAGTCTCAGTAGCGGTGCTGGTGAGAGCGCCAGTCCAAGGTTCAGTTACAGTGGTAATAATGCCGGTGCTAGACGGGGTCAACACCTCCACAGTGGTAGCAGGCACGACAGTACCGTTAGTTGTCACAACACCAGTCTCAGTAGCAGTGCTTGTGAATGTGCCAGTCCAAGGTTCAGTTACAGTGGTAAGAACACCAGTGCTAGACGGGGTCAACACCTCCACAGTAGTAGCTGGAACCACAGTACCATTGCTAGTAACAACACCAGTCTTAGTAGCGGTGCTGGTGAAAGCGCCAGTCCAAGGTTCAGTTACAGTGGTAATAATGCCGGTGCTAGACGGGGTCAACACCTCCACAGTGGTAGCAGGCACAATAGTGCCGTTAGTTGTCACAACACCAGTCTCGGTAGTGGTGCTGGTGAAACCCCCAGTCCAAGGTTCAGTGACAGTGGTGATGACATGTTTGCTGGGAGGTGTCCGGACCTTTACAGTGGTAATAGGTATGATAGTTCCGTTGGTAGTCATAAACCCACCCTCAGTGACCGTGGTAGGAGTGCCGTCCCATTGCTCGGTAACCGTCGTAATTGATCCAGTTATAGATGGAGTCAATACCTCTATAGTTGTTGCTGTAAGAGGAGTACCACTAACTGTGGTAATGCCCAATCCAGTCGTTGTGCTCGTGAATAATCCTGTCCACGGCTTCGTAACAGTAGTCTCAACACCATGCACGATGGGAGTAAGATGGTCAACAGAAGTCATAATACCGGTCTTACCGTCTGTAGTGTACGGCACGGTAGTAGTGACATCAGTAGTCTCAGATCCGGTCCATGGCTCCGTGACGGTTGTGTTAGCTCCAGGTACGGTAGGAGTGAGGTGGTCGACAGAAGTCATAATACCGGTCTTACCGTCTGATGTGTACGGAACAGTAGTAGTGACATCAGTAGTCTCAGATCCGGTCCATGGCTCTGTGACGGTTGTGTTAGCTCCAGGCGCGGTAGGAGTGAGGTGGTCGACAGAAGTCATAATACCGGTCTTACCGTCTGATGTGTACGGCACAGTTGTGGTAATATCAGTGGTTTCAGACCCGGTCCAGGGCTCCGTAACAGTTGTGTTAGCTCCTGGTGCGGTAGGAGTGAGGTGGTCGACAGAAGTCATAATACCGGTCTTACCGTCTGTAGTGTACGGAACGGTAGTAGTGACATCAGTAGTCTCAGATCCGGTCCATGGCTCCGTGACGGTTGTATTAGCTCCGGGTGCGGTAGGAGTGAGGTGGTCGACAGAAGTCATAATACCGGTCTTACCGTCTGTAGTGTAAGGCACGGTAGTAGTGATGTCCGTAGTCTCAGACCCGGTCCAGGGCTCCGTGACGGTTGTGTTAGCTCCAGGTGCGGTAGGAGTGAGGTGGTCAACAGAAGTCATAATACCGGTCTTACCGTCTGATGTGTACGGCACAGTAGTAGTGACATCAGTGGTTTCAGATCCAGTCCACGGCTCCGTGACGGTTGTGTTAGCTCCGGGTGCGGTAGGAGTAAGGTGATCGATGGACGTCATGATACCGGTCTTACCGTCTGATGTGTAAGGCACGGTAGTAGTGATGTCCGTAGTCTCAGACCCGGTCCAGGGCTCTGTGACGGTTGTGTTAGCTCCAGGTGCGGTAGGAGTGAGGTGGTCAACAGAAGTCATAATACCGGTCTTACCATCTGATGTGTACGGCACGGTAGTGGTGACGTCGGTAGTCTCAGATCCAGTCCACGGCTGTGTAACAGTAGTGTTAATGCCCGGTGCGGTAGGAGTGAGATGATCGACGGATGTCATGATACCGGTCTTACCGTCCGTTGTGTACGGCACAGTAGTAGTGACGTCGGTAGTCTCAGATCCAGTCCACGGCTCTGTAACAGTAGTGTTAATGCCCGGTGCAGTAGGAGTGAGATGGTCGATGGAAGTCATGATTCCCGTCTTACCGTCGGTAGTGTACGGAACGGTAGTGGTGACGTCGGTAGTCTCAGATCCAGTCCACGGCTCTGTAACAGTAGTGTTAATGCCCGGTGCAGTAGGAGTGAGATGGTCGATGGAAGTCATGATTCCCGTCTTACCATCTGTAGTGTACGGCACGGTGGTGGTAATATCAGTGGTTTCAGACCCGGTCCATGGCTCCGTAACAGTTGTGTTAGCTCCGGGTGCGGTAGGAGTAAGGTGATCGATGGACGTCATGATACCGGTCTTACCGTCGGTAGTGTACGGAACGGTAGTGGTGACGTCGGTAGTCTCAGATCCAGTCCACGGCTGTGTAACAGTAGTGTTAATGCCCGGTGCAGTAGGAGTGAGATGGTCGATGGAAGTCATGATTCCCGTCTTACCATCTGTAGTGTACGGCACGGTGGTGGTAATATCAGTGGTTTCAGACCCGGTCCATGGCTCCGTAACAGTTGTGTTAGCTCCAGGTGCGGTAGGAGTGAGGTGGTCGATGGAAGTCATGATACCGGTCTTACCGTCAGTTGTGTACGGCACGGTAGTAGTGACATCAGTAGTCTCAGATCCGGTCCACGGCTCTGTAACAGTAGTGTTAATGCCCGGTGCGGTAGGAGTGAGATGATCGACGGATGTCATGATACCGGTCTTACCGTCCGTTGTGTACGGCACAGTAGTAGTGATGTCCGTAGTCTCAGATCCAGTCCACGGCTCTGTGACGGTTGTGTTAGCTCCGGGTGCGGTAGGAGTAAGGTGATCGATGGACGTCATGATACCGGTCTTACCGTCGGTAGTGTACGGAACGGTAGTAGTGACGTCGGTAGTCTCAGATCCAGTCCACGGCTGTGTAACAGTAGTGTTAATGCCCGGTGCAGTAGGAGTGAGATGGTCGACGGATGTCATGATTCCCGTCTTACCGTCTGATGTGTACGGCACGGTAGTAGTGACGTCGGTAGTCTCAGATCCAGTCCACGGCTCTGTAACAGTAGTGTTAATCCCCGGTGCGGTAGGAGTGAGGTGATCGACGGATGTCATGATACCGGTCTTACCGTCCGTTGTGTACGGCACAGTAGTAGTGACATCAGTGGTTTCAGATCCAGTCCACGGCTCCGTGACGGTTGTGTTAGCTCCGGGTGCGGTAGGAGTAAGGTGATCGATGGACGTCATGATTCCGGTCTTACCGTCGGTAGTGTACGGCACGGTAGTGGTGACGTCGGTAGTCTCAGACCCAGTCCACGGCTGTGTAACAGTAGTGTTAATGCCCGGTGCAGTAGGAGTAAGATGGTCGATGGACGTCATGATACCGGTCTTACCGTCGGTAGTGTACGGCACGGTAGTGGTGACGTCGGTAGTCTCAGACCCAGTCCACGGCTGTGTAACAGTAGTGTTAATGCCCGGTGCAGTAGGAGTGAGATGGTCGATGGACGTCATGATACCTGTCTTACCGTCGGTGGTGTACGGCACGGTAGTGGTGACATCGGTAGTCTCAGACCCAGTCCATGGCTGTGTAACAGTAGTGTTAATGCCCGGTGCAGTAGGAGTGAGATGGTCGATGGACGTCATGATTCCGGTCTTACCGTCGGTGGTGTACGGCACGGTAGTGGTGACGTCGGTAGTCTCAGACCCAGTCCACGGCTGTGTAACAGTAGTGTTAATTCCCGGTGCGGTAGGAGTGAGATGGTCGACTGATGTCATGATACCGGTCTTACCGTCGGTTGTGTACGGCACGGTAGTAGTGACGTCGGTGGTCTCTGATCCACTCCAGGCCTGTGTGGTGGTGGTTGCAATTCCAGGCGCCGTTGGGGTTAAATATTCAACAGTGGTTGCTGGAACAGTGTTTGTTCCACTAGTATAAAGACCATAGACAGTGGTTACAAATGTAGTTGATCCTGTCCAAGGTTCTGTAACAGTAGTTAGATAATTTCCAGTGTATGGGGTTTTTACCCAATCTACTATCACAGGTTCGGTTCCCCCATTCGTGGTAATGTATGATGTGCTTGTTGTAAGGGTTGTGTAGCTACCGGTCCAAGGAATGGTTGTTGTTGTGGAAGTACTCGTCGGTGTCATCAGCTGAATTTCTGTATAAGACGTAGCCGAATTTGTGCGTACCGTTGTAGTATCGGTAACATATGAGCCAGTCCAAGGAACGGTAGTCATTACTGGACAGTTTCCAGTTGTATCTACTTGATACACGTTGGAAAAGTCTGTTGTTATAGATCCATCAGGTCTAGTGACCTCAATTTGGAGGACATGACTACCAACAGCATTGAAGTAAACGATTCTCATAGGATAGTAGATTCCTGCTTCTAGGTGTACTGTGTAGGTGTTTCCTCGGAATGTTACTACGGAAGTAGCTGAATTGAATGGGACGCCGTGTGAGGTAGAGACCATCTTCAACGTAGCTACATCACTCCTAAAATCACCACAGCAAGAACTTCCGCGGCCAATTTGCAGACTAATTTGATCGTCAGCAGTCATGTTGAATGTGTAAGTACCACTTTGAGGAGGTAAGTAATATCCAAGATATTCGGTAGAAAAGTTGGTAATGGTAATAGTCTTGCCATAAACCTCACCTATATCGACTGTTGGTGCAAAAGACCCAATGTAGACGAAATTAATGTCAGTTACACCATCGACCTCATCAAACTTTCCACCTTGTTTGGCGTAGCCTTCGTAGACAAAGTCCTCATTAATGTTTCCTCCATCGAACCCTGCTAGTGATTTCCAAGGATAGCGATAAAAGTTCACATGGAAACCTTGAGCTGTTAATTTTGGTGCTGGACAACCTGCCACATAGTCAGAGGGGTTAGTGGGAAATTCCGGTTCAGAGTCACCGGTAAACCCACTAACCCTTGATATTAGCGGTATTAGTAGCGGAGAAAATCTCATTCACTAAATGAGGTCACTTAGAAGAGTATGTTGTTGGTTACTCAAAAGCAGGGAAATATGGAGATCTATATAGTGTTTTTCATCTGCAGGTTTCAGATTAAACTTGCTCACATGCACCACCGCCTTGTATTTATTAGGGTTTATTGCCTAGCTTTTATGCCGTATACAGGAGTGTCTGTGCAGAAGGCTGTGTATTGATAGCTCAATAACGCAACTCTTGCTGCAATGCGTTGTAATGTAACATACAACCTTGCATTAGCGTGGTAAAGATGTTAGGTTATGTATGTTTTATATTAGTCACCCATGCAGAGACCGAGGAATCTCTTTGCTTGCCCATGATGCACGAAAAACGTATACCCGAGTTTATTGTAGCTTAGGAGTTATAAAGTAGTTAAATTATGCTGTTATTTTTGTAAGACTTCATGCTCCTAGTTTTGCTTGAGCATTAAGCGATCTTATTTCATCATTTCGATTTACAGTTACATGCTTCATATCCTGCTTTGGGCAGCAAATGTCATGTCGGGGTTGAATCTACTTCTTTCATTAAGATAAGTCTTCTAATCTTTCATAGAATACTATGCAATTCACATCAGCGCTATTGCTAATTATCCTATAAATTAAAGCAGTTACATATATACGGTAATGTTGTTACTCAAGTCTCATTATAATCCACCATCTAATCTATATGACATTTCTATTGCCAAGATCTATTAATAATCCATAGCATCTACACGGTGGGCCTTGTTTTTTTTTTATCACCAAGGATTTCGTAACGATTTTTTCCCAACCTGATATATGCATATTAGTCATACCGAAGCGCAATTTTACACGTGAATTGATAATATATGCATGTCTCATCGTACAGAAAATTACTTTGATAAAGAGTGAAGATATCAGAATTCTATACGATACCCTAACGCAAAGCAATATTTTTGATAATTGTGTTATAAAGAACAGGATATGAATACTCTAGTATATATTTTACTTTCACATAAAATGATACTATATCGCAAATTGGTACCGCGAAGACCCTTGTTACTTTTGCCCAGGTTAGGAACCCTTAGTTATTAGCATGCCCTAGTTAATATTACCACGGATATATGAAACATGCAGGAGTTATTCTTACGGAGTAGTTCAAAATACATATTTTCAATAACAATGTGGTTGTGGTTACCCCCTGTACAAAAGACATCGGCGTTAATTTACATTTTCTTCATATGGCACATCATTTGTTGGGTTTCATGGATGATTCTTAGTCACAATACTATGTATATTTTATTCTGTTTTTGTCGACAGTTAAGGTACGGGACACTGTGGTAAGACTCGTGTAAATTATCCGTGCCCTATATGTGCCCTATGAATTGTAATTTGCCATGTCCTGTGTACCGTAATATCGTGTAGCTCTCTCGGAGAGGTCAGACCCAAATTAATGAGAGATGGTTGGGTTTATATAGAGGTTAGGTTATGTGTTTTTCGATTAAAAACCATCTTCAGGAATTAGTGTATCGAACCATTGTAGAGAATTATTCACATGATAAGACGATAGTCTCTCTCTGCATGGACGAGCATGATGTAGATATTCATGTCATTCATATATGATCTAAACACATGTTTATTCTAATAAGTTTATATAGACACATTTATACGTTTCTCCACTAAATTGAAGTCCATGTAAGTTTTAGTGGGCCAGCACAATGTCTCTTGTTTACCGGGTAACGCCCAGCCTCTTGTTGACATTCATTATTTAGTCTCACCTAACCCATGTTTTCATATGATTGCATTATATCCACTAGCGCCTCTAGCGCCTCTAGCACAAACAGTCCCTGGTAAAAAAGGAGCTTAGATTATACAAGTGTTAATAGGTCGCGTTATGTTCTTGACACTCGTGATATTTTAGAGTTTATTGTGTAAAAATATTCACAATTACTCCAATTAGATTATGATTTTAAAGAAAATTGCGTGAGAGTATAACAAAATAAGTATCTCATAATTGCTATTTAGATAACCCAATATATCTTTACTGTTTTGGAGATTCTCCATTATTCGCTTTACCAATTTCTGATTTCCCTAGACAGTTAAGCCTGATATTCATAATGCGGTTAATATCTGGTTGGGCCTTGCGGATCGCAGTAGCAAGTTTGGTTTCCCTATTACCTAGGTTGAAGAAATACGTCAGAAGTTGTTCTACCTCTTCAGGTGTTTCATAATAGCGCCATTGATGGGGTAAGAGAACATTCTGCTTGTCTTCAAATATACTTAGCAAATCAAGCGGCCCAAGTTGCTCTTCTGTTTCCACCGGAGGTGTCCTTTCATAGTCCACTATATCAGCATCGGTAGTCGCTACACCAGCATCAGTTTTATCTGAGGGCTCCGTAAGGCCTGGTTGAATCTGTGTTGAAGTCTGTTCTGTTGTTGGAATTTCAGGTTTATTTCCACGATTAGAAATTCTCTCAGTAGTAGAGGGGTTTAGGTATTCTGAGTTGGGTAGAGGTCTCGTGCTAGTTTCAATTTTAACTCCAGTAGATTTTTCATGTTTCTGCACCCCCATGGTCTTCCCTTCTATTTCTTCTTTCGGAACTCCAGTAGTAACAGGTTTAGCTACAACAGCATGCTCGTCTTGCACTTGTTTTGCTGGTTCCGGAGATGTTTCCTGCTGGTGCACTTCAACTGCTACTGATGATGATTCTGTGATTTGTGTAGGTTGTGCCGCTGCAACTACTGGCTGAGTGACTTCAGTAAGTGGAACCTGTACTTGCGATGCCTCAATCGGGAGTTGTATTCCCTGTTGAGGTTGTTGGGAAACGTGAGGCGAGATTTGAGCTCCAAATGACTGTTGGTACGCTTGAGGTGGTATTTGAGGTGCCATATAGGGCATCATTAATGAACCATACTGCCCCGGGGGTGCTATATAGCCGGTACCATAGTGTAACTGCTGTGTCATGTATGCTTGCTGCATACTGAGCTGTTGTAAGTATGCATGATAGGCATCACTATTTTCGGATACCGGTGGCGGTGTATTATACTGCTGCATCAAAAGCTGGTACTGTTGCATCGGGATTGCATAAAGCATTGGTCCGTGTGTGGTTTGCTGGACAATCCACTGCATGGGCTGCTGAGCTACATTTGGTGGAGGTGGGTAGCTTGGGTTGGCATATGAAGCAATGTTGGTCGCCATTTGTGCTTGTTGTAAAGATGCCAACTGGTATGGGTCAGCAGGTACATGTTGTTGCTCAATAATTCCCTGATCTATAGTCGGCACAGAGGGGGTAGTTTGGGACTGATCCGTGAGCGAAACAGGTAATGAGGTCGTACTGCTCTGGTAAGGTTCACAAGTAGCCAAGGATGCCGGCTCAGTTGATTGCTTGCACGAAGGAAAGTACTGTTTAAACCACGAAGAAAGTCTGGTAATGATTTCCTCTGATTCAGCCAACTCACGAACAGTTTTTTTGTTTGACGGCACAATTCGGGATAAGTCAAGACTATTGATTCTTATAATCTCTGCTTCCAACTGTCTTAGTTCAATAGTTTCATCCGCACTAAGAAGATCACCATTCTCTTGGCTAACACCGATTAGTTCTCTGATACGTTTTTCGATGTGTTTCAAATCATTAAGAGTGGCTGTAGTTTTCGCAGCATGAGTAGTGTAATCTTCCTCTGTCAAAATGGGTTTCCTTTCCGCCAATAAAATCAACTCGTTGGAATGGCTACGGCCTTCATGGGTCTCATTTTGCTGCTTGATTTTCTGTAATTTCTCTTGGCGTAACTGTCTTGCCAATTTTTCACGTTCTCTTCTACGTTCTTTAGCTTGTTCTCTGACGCGAGTGACTTCTGCTGTAACATTTTTACGAAATTCGATAAATTTATCAGCATAATGGGATGATAGGAAATATTCAAGGTCTTCAGGAGATGGGCCCTGAACCCATAGTCTGCCCATAAAGAACTCCCCACTTTGATCAATGCCGTTACTATCCATCCACCAATATCTATTGAAAAACCTGTCCTTCCCCAAAAGACGCATTCGCTGGTTATCCAGTCTCGCTATGGTCGTTGCTGCCTCTTGTGATTCCTTTAGCTTTTTCTCACTTTGATCTTCCAAACTCTTTATTAATTCTTTCAGTTGAACAACTGTAAATGATGAGTCTAGTTTCAGCTCAGATACCATATTTTTAATCTGATCAGTGGAGGTTATCGTAGCATCATCGTGATCAGTTGTCATGCTGAGAAGTTTTTGAGCGGTTTTTAGTTCTTCTCTGGTCTGTTTCAACTCTTTCGCTAGTGGCTTTCGCCTTAATTTACTAGCTATTTCGTACTGACTGTCCAAAAACTCGCGCAACTCATATGAATTGTACAGAAGACGAACCAGCATCATAAGCGAGTGCACTCGTTCAGGTAGTGGTAACTCACTGTATGCTTTCTGTGCGAAACTGTTAGTGAATTCCTCATGTTCAGGGCAAAGAAGTTTAATTACCTGGCAAGTATCAGGGTGCCATTCACGGACATGACTTAATTTAGCGAGAATCTCAGCCAGGATTTTCTGCCAACCTCCATTAGCAAAATCGCGGCGGCCAATTTGTTCAATCCAAGCAGGAATCTCTGATATCTTTTTGATGACTTTGTTCGGCTTTTTTCGTTTTGCGGGAGGGGATTTATCATGATTATTGTCCTCATATTCATCTTCTTCTCCATCTTCTTCTCCATCTTCATCATGTTGTATAACTTTACCTTGTTTCCGGTATTCTTTTTTATGCTCTTCCTTAGGTTCTTCGTCCTCTTCAGCTTCATCGTCGTCATCATCATCCTCAGCCCCTCCCTCATCATTCCCATCTTCCTCCTCTTCCTCTGGAAGTGGGATAGCCAATTCTGTACCACCCTCGGGGACAAGCATCTTTAAGATAGATTCATGCAGTCGTTTAACTGGTAATGATACTTCTTTTGCGATTATCCCATCGATAAAGTCGTCGAACGTGGTTAAACTATCGGAGAAACCCAAAAACTCACTAAAGAACTGAGAAAATAGCCATATTTCCAGCAAATGATTCACCTTTTTGGACTTCTCAAGGGACTCAAGACGACTGTCTCTGTGCCATTTTGGCCATGGTTTATCCTTACATCTTTCATTTATGACATTTTTCAGTGGTTCTTCGCAAAGGGCCAGTAAAAATAGGTCATCTTGACGAAACTCCGGAGCTAAGTGCTCTTCAAGTGATTTTGCGGCTTTATTACGGGAGTCCAAATAATTCTGGGTTAACTGCTTAAAGTTTAGCACCGTAGATTGACCCTTATGGTCTTTCCCAGATGTAGCTGATGGAGTAGATCCATTGCTACCACTTGCACCACTTGCACCACTTGCACCACCACTTGAAGCCCACCCTCCAGCAGTAAAACGCTCAGATTGGGCTTTCAACATTTGAATGTCCGAGGGAACATCTGTAGAAATTCCATACTGATCTGCATATTCAGTCTTGACCATCCACGGAGCACCGAGCCATGGTTCACGGTAAGCACTATGTTTGACAAAAGCACGCAATGCGGGTTTAGATAAAAGTTTTCGGTCACGGATTAACTGTGAGCTGTCGCCCTCTAGCACACGTTTTCCGTCGTCTACTTGGTACAACCCCTTACCATGATCAGCCTTCACTACTTTAGCTCTGACACGCTGTTCTTCAAATCTGACTGATACATACTCTCCAACAAAGTATTTTTCCTTAACTGTGGTATGGATTTCGTCTACAAGTTGGTCAAGCCGGGTTGTCTGCGAAAATTGGACCATTCGCAGAATCGGCTCTTTTAATGGTTCAGGGAAAAACCTCAGCACATTTTTAGTCTCTTGCAATTCTCTTTTACGAGCATCAAAATATGTAAGGCATGAAGCACCGCTAAGTTCGCAGATAAATTTCTTTTGCTGGTAAAAGTCCAATCTTGTCAGATATTCATCGTAGGTACAGAAAAACTCATTTGTTTCGGGAATCACCCATACTGGTTGTTCCTCATTTTCAGGAACATATTTTGATTCAGGTATTGAGACTCCTTTTCGCTTGAAAAGAACCATTGAGTGACAGAGAGTTGCTTATTGATAATACCTCGAGTGCAGAGTCTAAAGAATATTTCAGGTTAGTTGTGGGTTTCTTCGTAACTGAATTATTGGTAAGTTGGCAAATTCGAACGCAATTAGCAGCTTAAGCGACCGCTACCTATTGGAATTTCGTATTTTGGTTATTCCTAACTATCCAAATAACAAATTTTAGGGATAGGGATTGAAGCGTATTGTGTCTCTTTCTATTAGTCAACGCTATAAAAATATACAGGCTCAACTGACGAAAGTATACATTCCTAAATATGTTCATCACTGAGTTACTGCTAGCTGTTTAGTTCATGAAATTTATAATGTATATAAGGACTAAATCTTAAGCCTGTTAGAGAATGTACGACTTATGTCTACATACCTGACATTTAAACCTCCATTGTTCTTAGTAATACAGGGAGGTTGTTTCCCCTGCCGGTCTACCCCAATATAATTTAGTAGTATCAAGCCTCCAATTCTCACACCCGAGCAGCAGGATAAATCTAAACTTGAATCAGTATTACGTCCCATAACATTGCTGGACGGTGTGGCCTCTCTAACAAAGCCTAGTCTTAACATATATGGAGTAATCTAGGCTACTTGGAAGGTGTCTTTAATAAGGCCGGCCACGATGTAAAATGATCGTGTCTAATGCAGCAGTCGAGAGGCGGAATATTATTGACAATTAGCACACTTAGAAGTCACACAAGTAGAACATTTTGATCGTAATATAGAGTGAGGTGTCCATTGATATAATTACTTATTCTATTACCCTGGTCGAGACTTAGAGATTATACCCTCTTTAATTTCTATCTTATCTTCTCGTCGTTACAAAAACACGATATTGTGAAATTTGACAAAAATAAAACCTGCCTCCGACCGGAATCGAACCGATGATCTCAGCATTACTAGTGCTGCGCCTTACCGCTTGGCCACAGAGGCTTAATAATTAACGACGTCTGTCTCTTATTATAATTGAATCATAGTTGAAGTCTTGATACCATTCGTCTTGGCGGATGTTTAATGGTTGTTCTAGGAACACCGTATATATAACTTATTAGTTATAAAAGTATTATATTAAATAAGGACAGGATTCTAATTAATTAGCCTCTGCGTAACACAATTATTAATATATTCGAGGATACCACCTGGTGCCCTAAATCAATTATACCACTTTAGGGCAATGATATCTGTCATAAAATATTAGTGAATAGATCTAGAAACTAAGAGACCTGCCACTTTCCATAGAGTAGCCTCTGTGGCCAAGCGGTAAGGCGCAGCACTAGTAATGCTGAGATCATCGGTTCGATTCCGGTCGGAGGCAGGTTTTATTTTTGTCAAATTTCACAATATCGTGTGTTAATTAGATGTAAAACTATTTCTGAGTATAATATATGGGAAACCTGAATGGGGAGACATCCGTCTATAATTATTGAAGTAGATAACTCTCGTCGTAAAATGCAGTACAACAGTCCCAGTTTGTTACTTTATTTACTCTTGTAGTAGTTGAATTATTTTACGTCGATTATAGACTCTTCCTGAGAATGCTGAGCAATAAAACTTTTTGAAGTAATATATGTAATTAGAAGAGATCATCACCAGGCCTATTTATAGCTGTAGAATTGTGTATTATATGATAGATATCATACACATATATTAATATATTAGAATGGTTCATTATCTATTATCATTACTACTCGATCTAGTTACTAAGTAGATGTAGAAAATATACTGACAGTGAATCAGGCGAAAATCGTAAAAAGTGATATAGTATTTGGTTAAGCTAACAAGTCCCTGCTGTGATTCACACACTTGTGTGTGTCTCTTGGCACGAAGGGTTCTTAGGTATACGGCTCCTGCATATTAAAACGCAAGCAGAAAGAGTGCATATGCCTATGCACGATTCCAGTCTGGTAGTCCGTATATTCCATATGGCCTCTACTATTACTCTCTACCGAGTATGCTATTCAGATCAAATATCCAGTTATCCAGTTATTGAATCTTACATTACCTACCTAGTGATTGTCTTACATAAACCTGCTCGTGTATGTTCACCAACTAGTGCTTGCTATCATTGCTCAACGCTCCATGCTCAGTAACATCGCTCAACTATCATAGAACGATAAAATTTGAAATACGGTTATCATTTATCACAGGATCGTAAGGATGTTTCTGCCATCATATAAATCCCGTCTATAGTAGCTGGTGCTCTATAATACTCTAATCGGTTCCAGTGCGTCGCAAAAAGGATATCTTATAAGTTTCCGGCGGATTATGTGGCTAAGTTAACTTTTTTGATTTCTCCAACTAGCTACACTAGAGTTGAGTCTTGGGATTCATTACCCTTGGAGATAGGTTCGTCAATATGAACAGAGGTAAAACATTTTCTCTATGTTGTGTATTTTCTGCATATACTCTATGTTGATATTGTCTAATATCTCGAACCTGGAGTATTTTTCCTAAATAAGAAAGTGCGACATATGTATCTCTGACCTAATATAGATCTATAATCTCTATTGAACTGTCTCTAGAAATATCAAATTTAAATGTAGCAGCAAATGTGTAAATAATAAATGTAACCCCTCAGGAATCTGTGAAAGGATGGGTATATAGGAGTATGTGAATAAAGTGTAATCGGTAGTGGAGTAATAAGTGCTTGTACATTATTAGGGAGAATAGCATGTAAATAATATTTTAAAATAATATAATGCGAAAATAAAATTTATGACACCAGTAGAATTTTTATGTTAAACATCACTTTCCTCGGTCTCGGTGCCAATTCTAGGGATGGATAGGGTTACTCTGTGGTATATAAATAGCGTACGTAATAGAAGTTAAATCCTAACGAGAAGAAAAAGGCTGCAATGAATATATAACTTATATAAAACTAATGTTAAAAATTAAAATAATTACGTGAAAAATGTATAAGCCCAGAACTAGTCTGAAGACTCTCGGTTAGGAAGAACCAGACGCCAGGCAATAACTATATTTTTACAATGAAAACTATAGCTCGATATTGTGTTGATGTAACATTTTCTCGAATACCTTTCATGACGTGCTGAATTAAGCAAGGTAGTCCACCAGGTCACGATCCAATGTGTCGGTGTTAGAGTGTATAGATAAAATGTTAAAATAATTGACATGATACGCTTATATTTGACAAGATATAATGTTAAAAGGCTATAAGAAAAGTCACAATGAGGATATGTTTACAGGTGTGAAGGATGTAATTATTGATTAACTATACAGCTGGCAGTGCTAATTCTTGCATATAACGAACTAAATAGTTCCACTGTCGGATAGTATTAGATAACGTTTTACGTTTTTCACAAAAAAACTTAACTTTAACCTCAATAGAAATAACATCATATTCAGTATATGTTTTTGGTAAAGTCGACTGCAATAGCTTACTTCATGTTCATATTAAGATAGCGTTAAATATTAACATGTAAATTTTCTTAAATGCATGCACTTTTGATAAATCACGAACGCAGGAATTATTAATTTCTTTTAATTGTTTAAACTTGAATGTATTTTTTGAAAATATATCATAATTAGTTTAAATAACACAGTAGTAGACTATGCTTAGAAATAAATGTTGAGTACTTTCATTATTTAATTTTGTATTTCTATTAGTATAACGATAAGTGATTAGAGATAAACTATCAGGACGTGAAAGCTTTAATAATAATAAATGTTAATTGTTACCTATTTGTGCCTGTATGTAGGTATGAAGTATACCTGCTTGACTGAATGCTTTTCATTTATCCTAGAAGTCACTAGGTACGGCACTAGAATATATTTGTTTAATAATATATTGTGATTACTATTTTGTAATAAGCTATGTAAAAAAGTTTGTTTAAGTAGCCCGTCTTTTATAAACAATACCATATTAACATTGATCATCATCTTATGGCATCAAATATAACTGCATTTTGTTATCCATTAACTCCTTAATAGTGCCAATTATCCAGGTCTGCTATTTGTTTTATTAATATATTAGGCGGTGTTACGTTAACCACCAATGATAGGTGGATAAGCTCATCCACATTATGATATGTACACTACTAGCCTAAGTAAAGAGTTAAAATTTAGTCGGAATACATACTAAATCGTGGTTTATTTGCGTATTCTAGTAAATGCAGTAGACGAGGTCTATACATGCTTGTCCTAATGCTCAACAGATATACACCTATTATTCTTAAATTTGAGGTTTTAATTACCAAATTCATTGTAATGGTAATATTCTCATATATTAGGAAAATGTTGATTAATGTGCTATTTGTTTTTTAATAGTTCCGAAAGTAGCCAAACTTAGTGATCAAAGTTAAGATCCTGAGAATGGCCTGCTAACAAGATTAATACAGTTTCTTAAGATTGACGCATATGCTACAGATGAAGACGTGCAAGCTTTAATATGTGTACAACCTACTATGATATTATATGTTCTAAGATAGTACGCGAACAAGGAATTTGGCGATATGTTCTATATTTAGAAGGATTAGTAATTTTATGTGTGGGGAAGCAAGGGTGCTCGAGCTGAAGATACACCTCAAATTAACTTAGTCATTGTGTTAAATTGGCGGTAATAAAATTTAACTAAAGAGAGTGATATTTATAGGGCCCGATGCTCATTACGTATTGTAAGTACGCAGATAAACATAAGCTTTACTTCTATATATATATATATATTTGAGGAGCCAGCTATTACTATATAATAGGTCTGTGCAAAACATATGTGTTATCTAGGGTAATAATATATGAAACATAGGGTTATATGCATAATTAGCATGAATAAGTAAAGCGCAAAATAGGTGATGTTGTATATACATGCATAATCACATGATGTGTATATGTGGGCTAACTTACTAGCCGTAACACCCTTGCTTTGCTCTTTCCTAGTAAGGTAACAGCCTACTGTGGTTACAAAAGGGTTAGGTTTATTGTTGTACATTCCGTAAATACATAAAAGCCATAATGTGTTTTATACATTGCTTGCTACACTGATACAATATAATTTGCATTATAATACCGAGCTTGTTATATGATAGAAATAATCAATAAATGACAGTTTCAAATCTGTTACACAATTTTTTTTTAAGCATGTGAAGCATTCTTAGCTTGCTTGCCATTCCTTACTAACTTTGGCTTTTAGTTTTCCTAGACTAGTACACCCCTGAAACATGAATATAAGTTTAATTTTACTAGAATATGTTGGAAAATAGTATATATATATATATCTTTTGTACTATATTCTCCATGAATCATTGGTTCTAATATGTTTTTTTGGGCTTTAGAAATAATAGCTAATCCAGATAAGTGGACATTTTGAACCACTACGATATATATAATAGTTGATTTCTTAATTTGTTTTTTTGTTTCTATTTTACTTTTCGTATTTTAAAGCAGTAATATAATTAGTATATGATCACTGTAACGATTGCTACATTAACGTAACATTTTTGATTTTTTACCTCTTAAGCTCTATTCTTACCACACATATAAATTCTGCCTTCCTTCCATGCTAGTAGAATGTAAATTCGATAAGAATATTGACTTTAACTATTTCATGGTCCCCATAGAGAAAAAAAAGGTTTGATATAGTTACTTACTGATTTTGTGAACCTTAAAGTTCATTGTATATTTGACATAAATGAGATTCTAGAAGACATGGCCAATAAAATGCTTTAGTTTTAAAAAGTATCAGGGGATAAATATGAGGAAAAGTAATTAATTCCTTGCAGAACGAACTGAAAGGTTATACTGATACTATACTTACATACATTCGTTAAAAATAGACATTGTCAGAGGTAATGCCGTCCACCAAGGTCATAGAACGTAGTATTCATTCTTATTGGATTTATTCTGTTGCTCGGGCTTAAAAGCTGGATGCTTGATACTAGTAAACTATATCAGGGTAGACTAGCAGGGGAAACAAGCCCCCCTCCCTGTATTACCAAGATAAGTGGAGGTTTAAATGTCAGGTGAGTAGTAGACGTAAGCCCTACATTCTCTAACACTACTGAAGACAGAAGACCGATCAGCATCTATCGCCAAAGTTGTCTTCGATAATATATGCTAAGCACTGTAGGTTTCTAATTACTACATGTGTCCTATAAATGAAGCTCGATACCTCAACTGGAATTTTTTCAATGGACAAATCAGTGACCTACTCTTGGCATCATTGAGTACTATAGTTTTGGGACTATAATTCAGGAATAAATTATAATGAGTATATGCAAATAATATTGCTACATGTCGAGACTACATTATATAGTATTATCAATAATAGCTGGTGTCACGAATAAAATAAATTAGTTGCAGTTACAGTTACGTTCATTTGTTTTTATCCGTCACTATCCATAATGGATATAACCTACTGAAGACCCCCAATTGTCATAATACAAAGAAGAAATTTGCAATTAGAGGGTGATATATCTTACATACTTGAACAAGTGCTGAATTGTCAAATTATGAAGAACCATTTCATGTCTCTCAGTGATCGAGGGACCAGAACGTAGGACCTTCTATGGTAAATATGTAAACGCATCACCCCAGCCTAAAAATACAATTTCCTCTGAAAAGAAGTGAATGGAAAATTTTTATGGAAGATTCTTTTTTTCCTGTAGCATCTCTGCATCTAGGGTATTATCCAAGACACACTTTAAAGTACTTGAAGTACTTGAAGAATGACCTAGTATAGCACATAAAGTTAACATACAGAAGCGTTCACAGTTTCACACTATGACAGGACTGCAAAGTAATAAATTCAAAAAGATCTCTACTAATCTGCAGTGTTAGACATGGAAAATATCTAGGTTAAAGATTATACCTTAATAAGCGATGATTCCTTGTTTCATTCTGCTATATAACCACTATTTAAGGTTATGTGTATAATGAATACATTCAGCTTCAGCTCGATGACATAGTGCAATAAGCTGATATAAAATATCTACAGACCCGCGAAGACAACCTATGAGCCATAACTTTGTATTGATACGATGAAGTTAGAAATTTCAACAGTACACAAGATTTGCCATGTTATCAATCACCCGCGGGGAGTTTTGAGTATAAAAAAGAGCAACTTGTAAATATCAAATATTCCTACTATAAATTCATCCATTACATATTTATACGGGTGTATGGATATAACTACTCAACAATATACCCACTTGCTGGTCGCAGTGACTTCTATGTCCACGCCAAGAAAACGACAGGGACTGTATATGCGTTATACATCCATGCTTCTAGGGAGCGTAGTTGGCTGGGAAATTCCAGTCATTCACAATAACGCTTCAATATGTAGCATGTTTAAGCATAACTAGCAGCATGAAAAGCTTCAAAATGTAATGTGTGCTGCTAAAATAAGCATGTCCCCAAGGTTTAAATTAAACTGTCATGTATGAATCATTGTTGGTATTGACTGCACTGTTTCATTACCTTTACCGACTGTTTATTTTACACAGATTTTATTAAGGCACTACTCAGTTCTACTTACATCTTTCGGGCATCTCGTTGACAATAACTTAATTGTCTTACAACAGGTATAAAATTATATTGGTTCCTCTAAACCAACATAAACTGTCTGTTACAGTATAACCACATATCTTGCCTTAAAAAAATTTAACAAAAAATTCAACGAAAATTGGCATGGCGTAAAAGTTTACATTTAGATGAATTTAGACAAGCATTTCGATAAACTTTGTAATAGTAGTGTAGAAGTTCTGTTCATTCCAAGCTTGAATAGCATCAATTGAAAAATAATGGCGTACAGCGGTGCTTCTCATAGTAACATGTCTTGTAAGCTCTTGACACTAAATAAAATACAAAAGAATAAATTCATTATTATACAGATTTTACTAGATAACATAACCTCCAACACTAACTATATACAAAAAAAACCACATCGTATACTCGGCGGTTAATATAAGTATGCTATGAATCCAGGGGTCATAACTTGCTGCCTGCGCATATATATTAGGGTAAAGTGGTAACAATAAAATATTACTCAGATATCCTAAATGGTCCTTTTTTATTACTAAGGTTGAAAGATGGAATTTAAACTACATAATAGGTTAGGTTAAGTTAAACATATGATATTTATTAAACGAATATTAAATAACAAAATACCCGGCTAGGATGATACCTTTTAACTTCTTACAATTTAAATAAAATATAGATAATACAAGGTCAAATTATACCTATGTCATAAGATACAAATTACATGTTTAGATATGTTGTGAGTTTGAAATACTAACATCTTCAGATTGCACGATAAGTGTAGCCTGCGGAAGTTTTCGTGGTATTGTTGATAGGGTATTCGTATAGATTACTGGAAAATACCCAATCAGGTAGCGGCGGTTAGATGAAGCGAGGCTTGATCAAAACACATGATCCCTTACCTGCATATGATTCCGATGTATTGTACGCATTGTTATGTAATTCGATCCAAAATGGAATTGCTCTAGCACAAGCGCCATCATTACTAATTATACATATATATATCACAGGTCACCCAGAGTATATTTAAAACATTATTCTGCTGGTTTACACCATTTATGCAAAATAATACGCCTATTATAATTTAAAATAGCGCCAGGAGCTTAATTTAGTGGGTTTTTGTGTGAAAAACTGTATGAAATACGTACAAACTTGATCCCTTTCTTGTGATGATTAAAAGTGTAAAAACGCAGGATTCCAAAAATAGATACCAAAATAATAGGGTATGAGGAGTGAACGGTAAATTCCATCACTGTATTCCGGGAATTACATTTTAGTTATTCTCTAGACGCCTATACGAAATTTAACCTTCATGACCAGTTAACAGTGAATTAATGTATCCGAATACTGATAATAAAAATGTCATCATGTGGTTCTTACCAAGATAGAATTAATAGTGTAACTTCTCCAGAGCATTGTGGGAGTACCTCGGAATTTATGCAGGCTTATATTTGACATGATACGTTTATATTATACAAAGTAAATCCACTCAGTTAATGCATGCGACCTGCATGCATGTAGAATAACATATGACTTTCCCTTAAAGTGGTAAGGGGATACATGGCACATGCTACTCTATAAAAGGAGGCCATGTTTCCATATACACACAGTAATTGCAAGTTCTACTCTTTACAGTATTTTAACTATACATGAGGATCGCTGCATTATTGGCTTCACTGGTAACCGTCGTTAGCGGGTTTGCTGGGGAAACAGAGCCACTATACCCTACAGCCCCAGGAGACTATGTGGCAGGTTGTCCACCTCTTGAAAGAATTGGACAGGGTTTTAACGTGAACTTCTATCGTTACCCTCTGTTAACTCTCGGCGGATTTGACGTTGGTAGGATAAGCAGTGATTTCGTCTATAATGGATATGCTTCCTATGGAGGTAAGTTTGATGAGGTTACAGGTTTAACAAATATTACCTTCGTTAATATTCTCTCTACCAACGAACCAGCCGTTTTCTACTCCGATGTTTATGGTCGAAATATTACTGCTACAAATTTCACAGCTGAGTATGTCGGCTACTTTTACGCAACACAAACAGGTTTATACACATTTAACATGACTGCAGATGATGAGATAAGTCTTCAATTTGGCCGTGGAGGCTCCTGCTGTGGTGAATTGCGATCTAATATTGTGACTTCAAAAATCGTGTCATCGACAGAAGGTGTCCCATTCGAGTCTCGTGTCGGGTTAGTTTCCTTCAGAGGAAATACATACACAGTTCATTTGGAGTCTGGTGTCTACTATCCAATCCGATTAGTATACTTCACTACAGTTGGAAGCAATGTTCTTGATTTGCAACTAACCATGCCAGATGGAAGTATCACGAGGGATTTCTCCAATGTTTATCAACTTGATACAACTTCATCTTGCCCAGAAGTAACCACACGTCCTTGGAGCGGAACCTATGTTACTGATTCTACTACTACACGAACTCTTCCTTCAACAGAAGTCACTGAAATTCAATTGCTAACGCCAGTAACCACATCTACAACTACTATTCCGTGGAGCGGTACTTATACTAGTACATTTAGTACTGGTAGCACTTATACCCCTGTTGCCAGTGGAACAGAAGAAATCATTATTGAATGGGTAGAGACCCCATTTAGCGGAGTAATCGTTACTGAAACTCTCCCGTGTGATACCACTGCCCCTACTTATACTGAGACTCATGTTGTTGTTTTCAACAGCCAGACCATCCCCATTACCACTGTAGTTGTTGCCACTCCTAAAACGAGCCCAAGTGGTATTATCACCACGGAGACCATTCCCTGGACTGGCACTTTCACCTCTACTTACACTGAGACTGGCGTTGTCACTACTAACGACCAGACTGTTCCTGCTACTACTGTGGTCATTGAGACTCCTTCAACCAGCCCGACTGGTATTATCACTACGGAGACTATTCCCTGGACTGGCACTTTCACGTCTACTTACACTGAGACTGGTGTTGTCACTACTAATGACCAGACTGTTCCTGCTACTACTGTGGTCGTTGAGACTCCTTCAACCAGCCCGACTGGTATTATCACTACGGAGACTATTCCCTGGACTGGCACTTTCACGTCTACTTACACTGAGACTGGTGTTGTCACTACTAATGACCAGACTGTTCCTGCTACTACTGTGGTCGTTGAGACTCCTTCAACCAGCCCGACTGGTATTATCACTACGGAGACTATTCCCTGGACTGGCACTTTCACGTCTACTTACACTGAAACCGGCGTTGTCACTACCAACAACCAAACTGTTCCTGCTACCACTGTAGTAGTAGAGACTCCTGGTACTGGTATCATCACCACTGAGACCATTCCCTGGACTGGCACTTTCACGTCTACTTACACTGAGACCGGCGTTGTCACTACTAATGACCAGACTGTTCCTGCTACTACTGTGGTCATTGAGACTCCTTCAACCAGCCCGACTGGTATTATCACCACTGAGACCATTCCCTGGACTGGCACTTTCACGTCTACTTACACTGAAACCGGCGTTGTCACTACCAACAACCAAACTGTTCCCGCTACCACTGTAGTAGTAGAGACTCCTGGTACTGGTATCATCACCACTGAGACCATTCCCTGGACTGGTACTTTCACGTCTACTTACACTGAGACCGGTGTTGTCACTACCAATAACCAGACTGTTCCTGCTACCACTGTAGTAGTAGAGACTCCTGGTACTGGCATCATCACCACTGAGACCATTCCCTGGACTGGTACTTTCACGTCTACTTACACTGAGACCGGCGTTGCCACCACCAATAACCAGACTGTTCCTGCTACTACTGTGGTCGTTGAGACTCCTTCAACCAGCCCGACTGGTATTATCACCACTGAGACCATTCCCTGGACTGGCACTTTCACGTCCACTTACACTGAAACCGGCGTTGTCACTACCAACAACCAAACTGTTCCCGCTACCACTGTAGTAGTAGAGACTCCTGGTACTGGTATCATCACCACTGAGACCATTCCCTGGACTGGTACTTTCACGTCTACTTACACTGAGACCGGTGTTGTCACTACCAATAACCAGACTGTTCCTGCTACCACTGTAGTAGTAGAGACTCCTGGTACTGGCATCATCACCACTGAGACCATTCCCTGGACTGGTACTTTCACGTCTACTTACACTGAGACCGGCGTTGTCACTACCAACAACCAAACTGTTCCCGCTACCACTGTGGTTGTTGAGACTCCTGGTACTGGTATCATCACCACTGAGACCATTCCCTGGACTGGTACTTTCACGTCTACTTACACTGAGACCGGTGTTGTCACTACCAATAACCAGACTGTTCCTGCTACTACTGTGGTCGTTGAGACTCCTTCAACCAGCCCGACTGGTATTATCACCACGGAGACTATTCCCTGGACTGGTACTTTCACGTCTACTTACACTGAGACCGGCGTTGTCACTACCAACAACCAAACTGTTCCCGCTACCACTGTGGTTGTTGAGACTCCTGGTACTGGTATCATCACCACTGAGACCATTCCCTGGACTGGTACTTTCACGTCTACTTACACTGAGACCGG
>JAKTRX010000043.1:24723-37736 GCA_030579915.1 Starmerella bombi
ATTCCCTGGACTGGTACTTTCACGTCTACTTACACTGAGACCGGCGTTGTCACTACCAACAACCAAACTGTTCCCGCTACCACTGTGGTTGTTGAGACTCCTGGTACTGGTATCATCACCACTGAGACCATTCCCTGGACTGGCACTTTCACGTCTACTTACACTGAGACCGGCGTTGTCACTACCAATAACCAGACTATTCCCGCTACTACTGTGATTGTTGAGACTCCTGAGGAAGCTTCAAGTGGATATATTTCTACCAATATATCTGTATTTGGACCATCTACTGCAGTTATTCCAGCAACACCTACGGTACCGCTTAGTGCCATTGTAACTACAGTGACTATTCCTTGCAGTGGATCATTCACCTCACCCACTACACAAACTGGCTTCGTTACTAGTAATGGCCTTACTATACCCGCTACTACAGTGTTAATTCCTACAACAGTTGTGGACTTGCAGGTAATTACTGAAACTCAGTTTTGCTCTTGTTCTACTTCAGAGACATCTACTAAGACCGGAGTTACTACTTCCAATGGTATCACTGTCCCAGTGACTAGTGTAGTTGTTATAATACCCAGCACCACTGCAAGCTCTTCGGGTTCCTACGATACTGAGTCTAGTGCTGTTAGTGTTACTTCTACTCGCTCTTCGGCTCCTTACAGTGCTATCACTATTAGTGAAACCTCTCGTAGTTCTTCGGTTCCTTCTGATGCCGAATCTACTGCCATTAGTGCGACTTCTACCCACTTTTCAACATCTCATGGTGCAGAACCTAACACTGCTAGTGATTCTACCATCTCTTCAGCTTCTCACGTCACTGAGTCTACCACGGATAGTGAAGCCTCTGTTAGCTCATTAGCTCCTCATAGTACTGGAGTCACCACTAGTAGTGAAATCTCTGATTGGTCTTCGTCTTCTCGTGGTGGCCAGCCTACTGCTACTGGCGAGACTTCTACTCGCTCACCTACTCCTCATAGTGCTGAGTCTACCACTATTGTTGAAGCCTCAACTAGCTTTTCAGATTCTCATGGTTCACATACCACAGTTACTGAGGCATCCGGCAGCTCATCCACTTCTCAACGCATGGATTCTACTGCTTCCGCTACAGCTTCTTCCAGTTTGTTAGCTCCTCATGGTGCGGAGTCAACCACTACTGATGTGATCTCTATCAGCTCATCCACTGCTCACGGTGCAGAGTCTACAACTGCTGGTGAGAGTTCTGGTATCTCTTCAACTCCTCAAAGTGCTACAGTTAGTGAGGCCCCTACCGGATCGTCAACTCCTCGTGGTGCTGCACCCACTGCTCATGGTGCAGAATCTACAACTGCTGGTGAGAGTTCTGGTATCTCTCCAACTCCTCAAAGTGCTACAGTTAGTGAGGCCCCTACCGGATCGTCAACTCCTCGTGGTGCTGCACCCACTGCTCATGGTGCAGAATCTACAACTGCTGGTGAAAGTTCTGGTATCTCTCCAACTCCTCAAAGTGCTACAGTTAGTGAGGCCCCTACCGGATCGTCAACTCCTCGTGGTGCTACACCCACCACTAGTAATGAATCTTCTGGAAGGCCATCTGCCCCTGAGGGTGTAGAGTCTATCACGACCGGTAGTTCTTCCGGTAGCCCATCTACTTCTCATGGTGCTGAGTTTACCGCTTCCAGTGGTAGCTCCAACGTTGTTTCGAATGGATCAGTGAGTCCTAATAATAGTAACTCTACTACTTCCAGTACTATCCCCTATTCGGAACAAAGTAGTCCAGTTATTCCTGTCGCTACTAGCTTTGGAATACCTTCTGCAGCTACTTCATTTAGCGCCAGTGTTTCACTTTCTAATGATGGATCAATGCATCTCCCTGGGTTTATTTGTGGATTTGCAGCGGTGTTAGCCTTTATTCTCTGATTAAGTTCCGTTTATATACCTGATTTTTATATACTTTAAAGATCATTTTACCGGACTTTCGGTATATACATTTTTTTGCTTGTGTAAGTGGTTGATAGATTATAGATTCGGATTACTATGGAATTTGTTGTATTGGAAATACTGATTCACTTCACTGTGGGTATATTGGAGAGGGTTTAGACTTCCGCGGAAAAAAATCCTGGAAGCATGAGGATTCGAAATTTTTTACCACTGAACATACAGCAACACAAAATTTATGAAGAAATTGGAGTTTTCTGTTTTGAATAATTCATTAATGTTATGTACAGCTTTAGATGATTGAACCAGTGTCCGAGAATATGAGAATATCATTGATATGAAGACCTATATATGTCTAGATTCTATTAATTAAAAATGAGAGTGCGTTCGGTAAATATGTATTTGAAACATATTTCTAGATTTATGGCTGTGGGCCATTCAAAGTGGAGCTTGATTCAGAGCATAGTGTGGTTTATTAACTTCACCTATCATATTCATTGTTTTTTTGAGTTCATTCAGCTTACTTCCGCATTGAAGTCTAAAAGGTTTGAATCAACAGATATTTATATATGCTTGATATAAGATTTACGGGCTGTATATACTGACCTCACTATTTAAACACCTCAGGGCTCCTATCACGGAGCTCACATTTATAATAGGATATACTATAGGGCTGTAAGATTGAAGAGGCAAACAGCCATAACCCTACAACAGTTGTAGACCAGAATGCCAGACTCACGTGCCATTTACTTACATTTACTTTGGACAGCGTGATCTCTGATATACATCACTACATGTAGGCGCATACAGTGACAAGACCGTCATTGTAGCTACATGTATGAAGCTTTATTCATTACTAGCTGCACTATCGACTGTTATTAGTGGATCTGGGGACGACTCACCGAACCCTACAGACCCCGAGGATTATGTGGAAGGCTGTCCATCAGTTCGAACTTCCAGATGGGGGTTCATGTATTCTTGTAGGACTCCATTGAATTTGATGGTGGGAGTATCAGCTCATAATTCGTAATAAGTGGGTATTAGCTCTATAAAACAAAGTTAGAAAAGTTCTCAGACGCAACAGATATTTTATTAGCTTTGTTAACATTTTTATACTGTCAATCCTGATATTTTCTTGACTATGTCTATGGTGTTAATACTACTATTACCGAACCTCACTGCAGAATATACTGGTTACCTCTATGGGTCACTAGTGGGTAATTACACATTCAATATTACTGTCGATGACGGTGCAAGTCTGCAACTCGACTGTGGGTTTAACTGATGTGACGATTTCCGAACCAACATCATTAACGAGAAGATCGTTTACATATATTGTACTACGAGAGTCAGTAAATGATGTAGTAACTTTCAAAGGTAACTAGTATACATCTAGTTACAGCAAGGACTCTACTATCCAATTAGATTGGTATATTTAACGCAGTGTGATGCAATGCTCTAATATTTCAGATTATTTAACCCCATGGAACAACAATAACGGACTTCTCGGAAATGTGCCAACTGGATACCATTAACATATATTCAGAAATAATTACAATTCCCTGGTGTGGCAGTCACGTTACGATACCAGGCCTAAATGAACACTTTAGTCTACTAAATTTAGCGAAATACAGGTTCCAGTACCGTCATCAGCGATTGCCACAACAACAATTACATGGTATGATACTTACAGAACTATTTTAGTACTGCCTCCAGTTATACTGATACTAGTAGCGGAATGGAGAAAGTTATTATTCTATGGGTTGAGACGTTACGTGCTATCATTACCACGGAGACTGTGCCATTAACTTATACTACTGCTAACACCACAGAGACCGGAGGTGATCACTACCAGTAGTGTGACTATACCCACCACTACTTCAGTAGTGGAAACACTTGATAACGGTATAAATATCACAGAAACTGTTTCCAGATCATATACTACCACCAGTAATAATGATAATTGTGTACCAACTACCAATGACCGAATTATTCCTGCCATAGCAATGATAGTGGTGATCCAATCTAGTTGTAGAAATGACATGATAACCACGGAATCGATTTCTTGGACTGGCTCGTTCACGGAACTAGTGCTATTGAGACAGGTATGATTACTACCAATGGACAGATTAGCACTGTGACTACTGAGATAGTTGAGATGGTCGCTAGTGATATAGTTACCATGGAAACTCTGCTGTGTACCGGGTCGTTCATCACTATTAGGGCCACTCAGACAGGCATCGCGACCGTAACTATAGTAACTATTCCCGTCACTACTGTGAAGCCCCTGTGAATGGTATTATCACTACTGAGACTATCTCCCGTACCTGTGAACATTTACGTCTACCTATACTACTGCTAGTTTTATTAGTACCAATGGCCAGATAGTTTCTTCCAAAGCCATAGTAGCGGAGAATCAGTCAATACCTTTTAATCTGACTATTAATACCAGTACCATTCCCTGAACTGGTGTTTTCACGTCAACTTACACCGAGACCGGTATTGTGACTACAAATAATAAGGCTCCAACCCCAGTAGAAGAGAAACCATCCATGTCATTATTAATAAGGTGAGATTGTCCTGCACTGGAATGTTTACGTATACTTATACCGACACTAGTATTCCAACTACCGATGGTCGATATGTATCGTTGAGTTAGTTCTGTACTTAGTGGTACGGCTATTTCAGCGAGCTCAGTGAGCTATTCCGAAAAAGGTCGACGTTCCTTTTCTCCGCATTCTCGATCTTTATAACCTTTTCAGCTTCCGAGATAATGCAGCCAGTATTTTGATAGTAGTTGGTATCAGGAAGTATATTGGGAAAGGATGAAAGCATCTATTTCACATTCTTCCCTGAGTCAATTGTTAAGGTACCGTACATACGAATGAGGTGAAATGAAAGGATGCTCTCAGGACAACCGGAGTATTAGGTTTCAAAGGACTCGCTGATGCGATCTTTGATTTAGGCGGCTTCAGTAGTTGAGCCGAAAATAAAGAGAATGTGGTAGATATAAAGCACGAGGAGGGTTTTCAAACCGCCTGCCAGTCTGCAGAATTGATCCGAGTTTCAGACGCGTGCCTGAACCCGATGTCATCTGGTTTCACTTTCATAGTTCTGTACCATTCGAGAGGTGGGGCTATACAGAGCCTTGTTGAGTTTCCATACTCGGTTGGCTCCATCTTCAGTTAATCTCGGCCAGTTTAAAGAATATTGCTTCACACATTTCGGCACACAGGACTGCTGAATTGATGTCCAGCTGGATGATATTCCGGTCATTCTGGACTGCTAAGCACAGTGTAGGAGGACTAGATCTATTAAGGCAACTTCACTGTATGTTTCTTTGTAATCTTTACCTTGTTGCTGCAGGAACTATTTCACTACCAGGCATGATTTCTACTTTATCTCGCTTCCAAGAATATCGGATTTGGCCCTGAATACACACCTGGTTCCCACGGTACTTGCGCCTTTGAGCAGGTCCATAAAGGTGTACACATTTCATTCTTTAACGGATTCGAGTTCTAGGTAGGTTGCCCGTTGCCACTGATCGGCGTACGGACGTTTCATTGCTTCTTTTGAAGATTTGTGTCTTCCTGGATTCCTGATTCCTGAGTAGAGATTGAGTCGTCCACTTGAGTTCTCAGTGACTCCTACCCGTCGCGGTAGACTTGGGGTGTAGTGAGACGGTGTCTAGATAAGGTATGCTTTCCATCCGCGCAGCGATATTGGTCTGTGGATGAGGGAGCAGGGAGGTCCGAGGATACCGAGATGTCACCGTTAGACGAGACGCCTCATGCGATGGAGCTACGAGGCTCTGCGTCCTTCCCAAGAACCATGATCGGTGGGAGAGCAAAGATACTTCCTAGGATAAGTGATCCCTAAGGTGTGAAATGCCGAGGCTAACGCATTCCTTCCACTGCAGTAGCTACCGAGATGCTTGGTACTGGTATTATTACCACTGAGGTCATTCACCAGACCGGGGCATTTATGTTATCTTATACTGACACATTATTGTAACCAATAGTGTTCAAACTGTACCAACTTACCACTGGAATAGTTAAAACACATACGAAAGG
Organism: Starmerella bombi; assembly: GCA_030579915.1. Lineage (NCBI taxonomy): Eukaryota > Fungi > Ascomycota > Dipodascomycetes > Dipodascales > Trichomonascaceae > Starmerella > Starmerella bombi. The sequence goes on from JAKTRX010000043.1 coordinate 30,714, forward strand.
TATTAACTCCACAGGAACTGTACTTTGGTGTGGTTCACTCACATCCACTTACACGTAGACTGTACTAGTAACTACTAACAGGATAATTATTCCGACTATTACTGTGGTCGTTAAAAATCCTTCATTTTCAGCTGCTAGCTTTATTTTAACATCACGAGACCCACTACTCTTTCAATAGTTATCTCTACGGTATCACAAACGGTAATTATTGCTATCTTTACTCTTCCAAGTTCTGAGTACTTCTCGCACTACCCAAACAGGTCACGCAGCAGTGAATGATCAACGACAGTTCTTGTATCTATCACTGATGCAGATGTAGATATAGTAACGCGAACTAAGGTTTGTTCTTGTTATACTTCCATAATATACACTAGAACCAGCTGTACTGTTTTAAATGGTAACCTAGTAGATCGATACGTTACCCAAGATCTGCGTAGCACACTAGCACTGACAGAGTTATAAGCAGCTGCCCTAAGCATTCTTTCCATTGATGTTGAGCAATAAAAGGCGGTCGCTATCCTGCAGCTGTTTAAAAGCGGCCGCATCATGGCAGGAGACGTTAGCCAGTAGTTTAACCCAGATTAAAGATCGCGGCCTTGACCGGCATCGCCAATAACTGCATCACCCACGGTAGTGGTGCATGGGGCAGCGAATACATTGCGGTAGAACTGAACAACGTGCAGTGGCCCACAAGATCATGAAATCACCAGCATTTCCGACGACAGAGGTACGACAGAAATAGGATAGGAGAATGGTATGACAGAATCATACCCAACCTTGCTAGTATTGATGAGGGATGCATCATTGTTGGTGTACTACGGACTGGCACTCCTGAGCAGTCTGCCAGCAAGTGACGGAGGAGTGCCGCTCGCATCATGCCTGATCTGGGTATCCGGAGACTGTAGTGGGCTGAAGTCGTAAGGCAGTAAGGCAGAAATTTAAAGGAATTGATAGAGGGGCACCACCATGGGTGTAGCCTGCGGCATAATTTGACTCAACATTGGGAAACTCACCAGGTCCAGGCTTCTGTGGGATTAACGTATTGGTGATGCTTTATTATTGGAAGCGTAGCGTTGCAATATATACGTAACTGGTATTGTTCTTATGGTACCCAATATCATCCTACTAACCGAAACTACCCCAATCAACAGTGTGGTCGGCAGTTGCTTTGTGCCCAATAGCGTTTTCCTTAAATATAGTGTGATTTCCGGTCATGATTCTGTAAAAATAGTTGGCTATCACTTACCAGAAAAAATAGGCACTACCCCTTGTGGTATCAGATGGCGATCAGTGCAGCGTTCTAACAGTATTCTGATATGACTTATCAAATCCTCATTTTCGGAGCCAGCATCTCTTCCCATGAAGTGCTTTAGAAAAGTTGTGAAAGCCGTTTAATCTCCGAAGAGCGCGATCGGCCTAGTTACCGCATTTCTGACTCGGGCATATACGTGTATTATGGAGCTGCATGGTTCCACGATTGCAATAACAATGAAGTAGCACACTTGGATACAGGTAGCCGTCAAGCCATATCTGAAGATGGGCTGTTCGATACACCTTGAAAGACCCGTTTGACCAGGCCTTGGTGATTAACATTTCGGAGCTGTTCAAGAACTGTCGCTTCTGAATGAGCCCGCTGATAATTTTGTGACTACGTTGGGAACTCCTGAGGAATGGTGTGCATTTGAGGTTATTAACTGTTGACTCGGTTCAACTAGGCAATGGTATCGCTACCGCCCTGACCGGTACCCATTTCACTTATCGTGGTGACAGGGAAAAGGCAGCTAAAGTCGGTACCAATAGGTGGTTCTGATATTCTTGCCAAGGACGTTGATTTGTAGTTATAAGTTCTAACTGCGTCGATGTTTATGATGTGAGTACGTCATTTTTGTGTGTCCTATCCGTTTCCTTCTCCCTTATTTGACTACACCTACTCCTATTGGGGCAGGTTATTTAGGTACAGATCCAATCTCTAGCTTGTCTGCTATGATGGTGACTGCGATTTACCAACAGGCATCGGCATCATGTGTATATCCACCCGGAACTTATAGTAATCATCATTATGACAGTTCCAGATGGGAACAAATTGTTTTAACGGGAAGATTCAAGAGAGTCGGTTCAACAGTTCAACACACATTGTTAAGAATCTTGCATAGGCATACTGCTCAGTTCTCAGTGGTGCGTAGTCCGGGTAAGTGGGTCTGTTATGGTTCCACTTTTTGCCAGCGTAACTGTGATTGATGCCGCATCCAAAGTTAGCCATGATTGTCTGATTTGACACTACCGCTCGTATAGGTCCCAGAACAACTGAAGAGCTGCAATAAGAACACATGGTAATGCAATTGCTTCGTTAGATCTTCGTGGTAATAGCATCGCGCATTCAGCTTGCAGAAGGATATAAACCACGAGAAGCAGGGTCACGAGGTAACTAGATGAGAAAGTATTCCACATGTTTATACACTTGAGGCCAGAATTACTGTTGCTGCCTAGTAAGAGACCATTTCTAGTGGTTTCAACCTACCCCATTTCACATTCGATCTTATCGTTTTTTCTTTCTTCGGTGTGTAAGAAATAACACTGAGCTCACCAATGTCGCGTTTAGAGATGACGTCTGAGAATTTTCCTCGCTCTTCACTTTGTGCTCAACTGATCTTAAATTTAGAAAATGCGTTTTGCAGTTGTTTCATCAAATTCAATGGTGTATTCAACGCATCAGTCTTCCGGAATAGAGGAGCAAACCAAAGGTACTTCGTGTAGCGGTCTTTATCAATCAAAAAAGACGATAAGTAAAGGATCGCCTTTAGCCTTCTTGTCAGACATGTAGTTACTAGGGCCAATAAGCCTACGTGCATCTCATGATATGTTGGTCTCGAAGAATGAGAAGTAGCTTGCTTTTAAGAATTATACTAGGGACAGTCGATGATATTGTTGTCATCAGGTATAGGCTTATCAATATTTTGAGTAATACCACTACTATATTAGGGTTGGCAAGCCAAGAAGCTAATGCCAATATTCCAGATGAAAGCGTGTAGAGATACTGCTTGCATCTCCATATCATGAAGTATAGTCCGTGTGTGGTACCGCGGCTTACTTGGACTGGAAGCTTTTCACAGGAAATACCTGGCGATCGCAGTTAGTTTCGTATTATTGGATCGGTTGTAAAATAGAACCGTCTATCTTTAGCGTTAAAGAGAAATTTGAAATAAAACATGTTGTGCAATATAAAACGAGATAATAAATCGATCGTTGGTGGCACAATGTAAAGATCCACGATATTTCAGAGAACGACCATCTGTAGCTTGAATAGAACGTATGATTCTGCGTTACGGAAACACGTCGTTGATGACCATGCCAAGTATACCCGAATATCTTCTGATTTATGTAATCTCCTGTGCTACATGCAGTTGCTACCGGAGCTGATTAGCCATGCAAACATACTAGAACTCCTAGTCATTATGGGCGATGCAAAGAATGCTTGTATTAGCTGCTAGGTGCGATCCTTCGCACGCGTGACCCCTTCCTGATTTATAGTTTTGTTTGCAACGCAAGATAGCACCTTTTGTATTTGGCTTAGATTCTTGAGGAGTTGTTGCCGCTAGTAGACTTGAACGATTGGAAAGTTCGTTTATCACGGAACGATGTTTTTGTCCATATATTTGCTTTGTCCGGAGATATGTTGGTTACTCTGTATTCAAATGCAAGACATTACTGATGGCTGGATCCTGTAGATAATGTGGAAACATGAATGTTACAGAAAGACCTGCAGATTGATTGATGGCAGAAGTAGCAAATGCCACAATCTGTCATGCAGGACGGTGGCCTTTCGTGAAACTAGGGGGTAATTTTGCGGGCAGTCTCTACTCTGAAAATTAGCTGTTACGCTTCAGTAAATCGTTGTGTCTGGGCAGTTTCAAATTCTCATTGCCCCAGTTCGCCGCCTGAAGTTACAAATTCTCATCGCTCCAGTTCACCGTCTTAGGATTGAAAGGTGTATCCAATAATCGTTAAAATTAGTGATGCCAACCGTATACGCCTGGAATAATTGAAGTGGTGCTACATTTCGATGCTATGAAATCGTCTATTTCTGAGGACAGTCGTTCATGAAATCTCCAACAACACGGCGGTGAGTGTTGAACCTCGTTGATCCATGGGTTAGGCTTGCAGGTCTTCAGGTGATCAAAGATGTAGGGTTCGTTATTATCAGTTTGCTGTGGATAGACTGTTTGAGCACGGACTATATGAGAGAACTACCCTCAAGTGTTTTAAACGCCCCGACGCATTTGTAGAAAGTAAGATTTTCACCGGTTTATGCCGCAGCAGAATTCGAAAAACTGATAAATGACGAACAAAGATTTTTTTCACTCGGGTAAAACGTAGTGGTAATGTTTAAGTACTCCCGTGGAATATTAATATAGGAGAATCAACGCACTAGTGATAACCAGTCCGCAAAAAACTAAGCGCGCACAGGGTAAGGTCTGATATTTGTCGGAGATCATTCTAGAAAAAGATTCATAACGAAAGGTTATACCAGTCCAATAGCCTACAGAACGTCTTGAAATATGAATATTCTGGATGAAATGGACCTGACGAATAATACTGAGAGGAATGATTAGACATAGAATCATGAATTGATGGAACCTGCGGCTAGCCTTCTAACGATCAGGGTAAAAGGGCACGGTTTAAAGTCCCGATATGGTACCACTTAAAGAAGATGGCTAAAATGGTTCATAATAACTCGTTTCTTTCGGTATTAAGAATGGGCCATTGCCAAGCACTCTAGAAGAAATACGCCAAACATCTTTAAGTTAATACCACTGGCTCGTCTCTACCCCATAAATACACACTATCGTCAAGATAAAGGCGACTCCTCGGATACACATCGTATTCAGCTAATCTCCTATGGTTGGTACATTTTGTAGCATCTGGTTACGGGAGAACTTCGAATCACATTGCATACTCCACCGTTTTCGCTAGATTATCCGCAATCATGTACTGGCATTCGCTAGTACCCGTAGAAATATAATTGTGGCAAGGATTATAAACGATTCCATATCTTCTTGATAGAGTTGCTGAATACACGAATCGCGTGCTGTCACAAGTATGAATATCTGCTGAACTTCATCTCGGGGCCACGCTGCTCGCCAAGGTTATGGGACGTGGTCCCTTAGTATCACATACATATCCTGTTGGTGAAAATAAGAGCTCACCGGAACTTATAGGCTAGATGGGTAGATGCAAGCTGTAAATCCTCCAACAAGGACATTTATCGGTATAATACCGCCTTGCGCACGGCGGTTATCCGCATCAACCAAAAGTGATGTTACAGCTACCACAATGATGGATATTCTCGCCAGGGTAACGCTAGTATCGCCATGTTTCCTCTGACTGTTTTATAAAGCAGAGTAGCGCTGAAGTTGCCTGAGCGTAATAGACTTCCACCATTGGCAGATTCAGTGGGTCAGGTCAAGAAGGTATATCTCACGTTTCCCTGTATATTCTGGGATGATATCATCTTCGTACTTGCTTTTAGTGACGCTAAAGAGCCAGGTTTGATGTGGAGCTTCTGTGCGATGCACTTGGAGAGTTCTGCTGGACACATATTGGTGGAATGCCTGTTAGTAGACTGCGTTGGCTCGGGTCAAAAGGTATATCTCATGTTTCTCTGGATATTCAAGAATGATAGCATCGAGCTTGCTATTAGTGATGCTAAAGAGTCAGTTTGGGTGTGGAACTTCCGAGCTGGTCCCCGAGTAGTTAGGCGGGACACACATCGGCAGTTACAGAAAAGATATCCAGAAACTGGGGACCGTTCCTCCTGAGCATCTCACGCTTCCCAAAGCAGTTGCTACTGGCTATAACCGAAACTGATATCCCTAAGCCTATCAGCGACAGTTTCGCTGAGTGGTCCTGGTGTAAACCTTTGGTGTAGTGCACACAGACAGTTTCAAGAGAGAGCAGAGAAACTTACGACTGTTCCTCCCAGGCTCTATCCAGTCTTGTTTTTCCATATATCAAGTTATCGCCAAACCTAATATTCATGTGCTCACTAGCAGTTGCAAGAAAGGGCCAAGAAACTTGCGATTGTTCCTCGCAGGCACCATCCGATCTTGTCACCTATTCCTCAGGTTATGGTCAAACCTGGTATTTCTATGCCTATCGGCGGTTACAAAAGTGCGCCGAGAAACTTAAGACAGTTCCTTACAAGGCTGCATCTCATCCTTTTTCCTAAGCTTATCGCCCAACCTTCATTTTCCTGTGCCCACTGGCATTTATAAGGGCCGAGAAACTTACGACAGTTCCTCCCAGGCTCCATACGATCTTGTCCTTTCTATTCCCAAGGTTATGGCCAAACCTGATGTTCCTAATCCCATTAGTGTCCATTCCTCGAAGCGAATTGCTAGCAAATTCAGCTGAGGTTCTCGTCAATCCTAGTGTGGCACTGGGCAATTTTCTCTTCCTTGGTATACTCCTTCGGTCCTTCTTTGATTTGTTTTTTTACCCATACTAAGAGCAAGTCCGCGCCAAAGCAACGCTTTCTACTACATACTCGAACAAGAGAGAGCCTAGAAACTGGAGCATGTTTTTTCTGAGGCTGCAATCCGATCTTGTTCCTTCTTTTTCAAGGCTATGGCCAAACCTGATATTCCTAATCCCAATAGTGTCCACTCCTCTAAGCGAATTGCTAGCAAATCCAGCTGAGGTTCTCGTCAATCCTAGTGTGGCACTGGGAAATTTTGTTTTCTTCGGTATACTGGCCTTCTTTGATTTGTTTTTTTACCCATACTAAGAGCAAGTTCGCGCCAAAGTAACGCTGGATACTACTACATAAGAGACTCTTAGTCTGGTTTTTTTTTGTTTTTTTTTTTTGTTTTTTTTCTTTTTTTTTGGGCTCGTCTTCATGCCTGTCCTAAAGGCAAGCGTGCGGCTGAAATACGCAACACTACTATATAACCAACAAATTGTCATTGGCTTGTTTGTCGAGTATAGCGGCCCCGACCCTTGTTACTACTCGGGCATGCATGGAGA
>JAKTRX010000044.1:0-37590 GCA_030579915.1 Starmerella bombi
AAAAAAAAAAGAGCAACAAGTGTCACCATATGTATATCCCCCCTAGCTAGAACTTAAAGGAGCAGACAATAGGTCGTCCCCAATTATCCAGCGTATTTCACCGCACGCTTGCCTTTAGTTCAGGCATAAAGACGGAGGAAACAAAAAAGCAAGAAAGAAAAGACAATTCTTTGCAAACAAGTAGATATTGTTTCTAGCGCGTTGTGGTATCACGCTTGTCCTTTAGTATAGGCATAAAGATACCAAAAAGAGCAGACGGTATGTCGCCGTCATTTATTTATACCCGCTGCCTGTTTGGTAGCATACTTGCCGCTATACAGGCATCTTGCACTAAACCGGCAGCTTCGATGGTTGTATGCTCATCATTGGAACAGGCACCCACTTGTCACCCTCAATGAAGAGCTGCGCTTCGTCATGCACCACATTGTTTCGAATCGATGAGAACGAACCTGCTAAACTTACTGGCACTTCACTCAAAGAAGCTGATACTATGGGCTTGAGAATGTCCGATTTGGCAGTAATCATCAGCTAATGAAGCGCAAGGTCAAATATCGCATTGAAAGAAATGTTATTCAGTTTCTGGGAAGACTCTCTTGATGAACATGAACTGCCAGTGTGTGTCCCGTCGAGCTGCAATATCACCAAGTGCGGCTCCACTAACTTACACCGTGCATAACACGACCTCCACTGGTCTGTGGAGAACAGTGAGTATGTCCCGTAGATCTTGTACATTTCAGTATAAAGACGGAGAAAACAAAAAAAGCAAGAAAGAAAAGACAATTTGTTGCAAACAATTAGATATTATTCCTAGCGCGTTGTTGTACCACGCTTGTCCTTTAGTATAGACATAAAGAATACACCAAAAAGAGCAGACAACATGTACCTGTTTGGCAGCATACTTGCCGTTACGCAGGCATCTTGCACCAAACCGGCAGCTTCGGTGGTCACATGCTCACCATTAGAACAGGGACCCACTTGACACCATCGATGAAGGGCTTTGCAACTTCGTCATGCACCACTATCTTTGGAATCGATGAGAGCGAACCTGCTCAACTTACTGGCAACTGACTCAACGCAACTGATGAGCTTAAGAATGTGAGGTGTGGCAATGAGCTCCTCGAATGATCCAGAAACCCACTAGTGACCTATCAAGCGGTCCCTGGGAGTCGTAAAGAACCGAATGGATGGAGCCAAACAGAAATTTCAAGTATCTCTACTCGTCCAATTGTGCAGCTTCATTGCGGCAATTAACCTTGCTCCTACTCCATGTGTAGCCATGAGTCTGGGACTGAGTGGACGCGTCCACCAAGCCAATTGCAGTATTCTAAGACTAAATGGTTTTTACCTGCTTTCCGAAGCTATTCAACAGAGACCGATATCATTGGTCTAATATCGATGACCTGAATCGCCAAGTTAAATTTCTGTTAGAGGATTGTAACGATGGTTACCTGATACCACAAGGGCAGTTCCTGTTTACTCGACAAGGGATAGACAAAGTTTTACAGTAGTGCCAGCAGAAAACACTAGTTGTGGGGAAAACAGTTCTTTACATAAAGTGGTTGCCGACCGCACCGTCGGTTGGGGTTGTTTAGGCAGACTGAGTGGTACTGGGTATAGCAACAACAATACTATTTACCTATGCTGTAGCATAACTTGAAGAATAAAGCTTGTCCTAGCAGGTATCATGGAAGTGCAACAGGTTTCGGGTACTATATCTACATCTCTGACTGTGATAAGTACAAAAGCTATCGTTACAAAGACAGTAAGACCATTCGTTGCATAAAAATAATTTGAAAAGGCAGAAGTGGATACGTACTACTTTCAATACACGTGGATTGCGCGACTTCAGACAGCCTGAAATACTTGACCCTTAAGTTTCATTCATTTTGTGAATATATTGCCTTAGAGGCCACAGTTTGATCTGTTCCACAGTCTTTACTAGGATATACCGCATGAATCCTGACGAAAATAAACTCGGATTGGCTCTGGGTAATTTCAAAGTCATCCATATTTTGAACCTACTCCCACTCAAACATCATAGTATCCCCGCAACATATTGAACATCTAGATCTAGGACTCGACCACGTGAACTCAAGCAAATATGATAGCTGCGCAGTCTCGTTTCATATGAGCATATGATAGTAAAACCTCGATATCTCATATCCTACACCCACCAGCATATACATTTGAAAATTCATCCTTCAATTAGTTGATAACCCATCGACAGAGTATAGTCCCTACGCTATCCATACTTCGCCGATTAGCTCGTTATACGGTATGATATATCGTCGGTGAAATTCCATAGGCAAGATGATATCTTTATAACACGCTAGCGCTAATTGCGTAACAGGTTATATGCTACTGCTACTAGACGATCGTAATCTCTATGAATCACTGAGCAGCAACCGACGTCAAATATTCAAATAGCCATTCACTTCCCGGGCATAATCACATCATTTTAACTTCGGCGTTTTTATTTTTTTCATATTTATCTTGTCATATTCCTCTCCAAATTTCCGCTACGTTATCTCGACATATTTAATTGGCCTTCCCATCTCGACATTTTCATCTCAGAATTTCCACTACGTCACCTCGACATTTTCAACTCGACAATTTCATCTCGACAATTTCATCTCAGAATTTACACTACGTGCGATCTATAATGTGAGTACAAAATAAGTACAATGTATAATGTGAACTGCGTGAAGTAAGTGCAATGTATAATGTGAGTAGATGCAATGGACAATATGAGTACGTGCAATATGTGCAATATATAATGTGTAGTGCAATGGGTGCATTGAATAATGTGAAAAGCGTGCAATAAGTGTAATTGTGCATATGCCATACCTTAAATTTTATCTTATATTTTAATGGCTTGGAATTACTTGCCTTCATTTTACATTTCGACAATTAGCAGAATATTGATCTCACTTCTAAAATGGCAGTAGGTACTATATACAAATATAACACAGAATGGAGCAATTAGTATCGCTGTCAAACTCACTTCGTCACTTTCCACTCATTATGTGCTGTTTTTATATTTACTATTGTGGCTTTGCTGCTGGATGGAATAAGTGAGATATTTTGTACTCTGTGCTTGATTCCAGCTTTGGAGTGTATGTATCTGGTAGAGGCCCTAAATACTGCTATCAACCATTGTATCATAGTACAGTTAGTGGTGATCGCTCAGGTACTTTGAACTATCAACTGAGCGCTGCTAGGTGTGTTTATACACTGTTCCGTTCTGTATCTGATATAATGCCAAGCACTGCTATCGATCTAAACTGATTTTATTATACATCATTAGTGAGGGCGTTTTGTAGGTCTATGTGGACCATCATGGTATTGACTAAAGGATATGTTATATTGGCCAAATCGCAGGCCAGCGCATTGATGATCAATGCGTATATCATATTGGAAATTATCGGGTGATAGGACGGCGTTGCCTAACTCCTATCATAAGCGCGCACAACTCTTTCAGCACCTTCGTCGGCAGCAGAGAATGCAAAGCCACGCTGTTTCCGCATTCGGGAAATCTGTCTAACCTTCCTAATGGCTCTCTGGAACTGTACAAGTTGAGGCCGCTGGTCATTGATCTTATGCTTTTGGATCTCCTGTACATAGTGGTAGTATTCCGGAACGTACATGCGACGCCAGTACTTCCACGCAATATCTCGCAGCAGGCACGCGCACGGCACGAGCAGGATAAGCGCCCAAAACGTAGCACTGGGGTACAGAGCTGATGCAACTCCACGGTTAGCACGGCCAACATTGAGATACGGACCGATTTCCGTATACAACGGGTACCCCAAAATCCACAGCACCGCTGATCCAGGGATCGCAAAAGCAGTCCATGTATTCCACACATTGGTGATGAGTGCTGCCTTGCCCAAAGCCGTGAACACACAGGCAGTGTACATCGCTCCGCCCCATGACCAATGGTTGGCCACTTTCCCGTTCGAAAGCACATTTCCGGTATAATATGCACCAACGCTGAACCAGAAAATGAGGATGGAGTGGTATATGCCGTTGAGAATCCACTCCCAGAACTGTTTCGTGTTCAGAAACACTCCCTGCTGTCCTAGTCGGTACAATTTGGGGTATCGGTTGAGTAATCGCGCACTCACAAACTGATCCAAGATTCCAATAGCAAATGGAGGCAATGCCGTGCTAAACACATTGTAGAACGTTACTGTCCAGGACTCATAGATACTTTCACCAGAGAACCCATTGTAGAACACATACCAGAATTGCGTCAAGTAGAGCGCGATATTTTTGTAGAACGAGTACAGAATGGCGCGCGATAGCCGGTTATAGCTCCACATTCCATGCACGAGCAATAGCCTTCGCAGATACCGGAACTGGGCAATGGCTATATCCGCACTGCGAGCTGCTTGCTGGCCTTCCAGCCCGCAGATACCCACGCCGACATGTGCAGCCTGAATCATGGAAACATCATTTGCACCATCGCCAATTGCCAGCAGCAGGTCCTTCAAATTACGCTTAGCTAGCTTCACCACTAGTGCCTTTTGTAGCGGCGACACGCGACAGCAAATGACCGCTTTGCACATGATTGCCAGTTCCAGGAACTCTGTAGAGATTTCAGGTTCAAGAGCATAAGCTAAACTGTGTCCGTCAATAATCAATGCCAACGAGTCTGCTTCCATAGGTGCAGCAGCGTTACCACCAGAAGTATCCTCAAATTGGGCCTGCACTGAACGCAAAATATCAAGCTTCGAGTGAATGTTTTCGCGGACGCCTTCCATGCTGGTCTCATTAACGATCAGGAAACTCATATCCTCGCTCAGCAGTTTTGAGCTCATTCCAATGTTGATTGCTGTCTCCTGCCTATCACCCGTCAGCACCCAGATCTTGATTCCAGCGTCCTGTAAAGCAGCAATGGTATCAGGTACTCCCTCCTGGAGCTTATCCTCAATGGCAGTCACACCTACGAGGTTCAGATTCTGCTCGATCTTATTAGCCACATCAGCCAGCTTCTCGCTGCGGTTTTCCAAGGATGTAGCAGCTGCCTGGTACTGTTCACTCCATTCAGCGTATTCCTCTGCTGGGATCTCACGCTCCGCCAAACACAGCGTACGCAAGCCCAAACTGGCGAAATCCTCAAGGGAGTGGCTCACTTCGTCTTCCTGAGCAGGATTTGCCAGTCTCTCGAAAATTACGGTATCAGCACCCTTGGTAAACAGCCGGATCTTGCCATCGGGGCATCGCATCACCGTGCTCATACGCTTACGCGTGGAGTTGAACTCACAGACTTGCAATAGCTCATAGTCCTGTGGTCCGGTGGGGGTATCAATGGTAAGCCCCGTAGGTGAACGAGCAATGAATGGCACACCCAGCTGGGCGCTGCCCTCGACTAACGCACCCTCGTCTGGCGAAGATGCCTGGTATACAATCCTACCATCCTCGTCGCTGTGGGAAGGAATAACTGTGTGACAGGTGGACAGGACCACCAAAAACATCATATGTTCTGGAGATTCTGTAGCAAAGTTCTCTCCAAATGGCACATACTCGTCCTTTTTATCCTCTGGGATCTCCAGAGAGTAAGTGGTGCCCGCAATACAGCAAGCCTTGAACTCCATCACATTTCGAGTAAGCGTGCCAGTTTTGTCACTAAAAATGTACTTTATCTGGCCCAACTCTTCGACCAAACTGGACGTCCTGCACACTGCGGGCTGATCGATTTGGGGGTCGTACATCTCCAAATCGCTAGAGATCAGATAGCCCTGCCAGAACTTGATGATATCAATAGTCACAAACAGTGAGATCGGCACCAAGTTAGAAAATAAAATCCAGTATGTGAGCAGATCGCTGAAGAACGTCTTGACACCGGTTGTGGTACCCAGCTCCAGGTACCACATAGACTTCCGCCATTGGTGAAGCTTAATGACGTTGCCCAAAGAGGACATGACTGACATTGCAATAAGAATCACAAACAGGTAAATGATCTGAAGGTCCATCATGTACTCCACCGCGGTTCGTTTGATAGGAGTGGCCGTGGCATTTCTCATCAGCTTAGTTTCATGGCCTGTGAAAATCACCACTCCATTAATCCACTTCGTGTTGCGCAACGAGGTACCACGCAACAGCATTTGGTCTACACCCAGGGGAATCAGCCGATTTCCTCCCAGTTTTAAGGTTCCCTCGTACGTGTAGAGTGAGGAATTTGGCTGTTCCGACTCAATCACAGAGCCCGAGAGCTGGCTGAAAAGCTGGTTTTCAGACCGCAAGTTCTGCGTTTCTGGCTTGGCCTGCTTGATTTTGAGGTTGGTTTCACCGTCAAGGTTCGCGGTTTCAATGTAGCACAGGCCCTTAGGCTCTGACGTAGAAACCACCACCACATCGGCAGGCATTGGCTGTTCCTGTGCCACATGCACAACGTCGCCCACCATCACCTGAGACCACCGTTTAGTGACCCAATCACCAGACTGGTTGCTGAGCACGTCAACGGTGGAGTTGTTGAGATCTCGATCTGCAATCCAACGCTTCCAGTCCTCAGCCAACTCCTTGGTGGCTGACACAATCAGCACGACCGTCAGCGTGCCAATTGTTGTGTACCGGTTAGTAGGGCTGACATTGGGCACCTGCTGGATAAGTGCTGTAGCGAGGAAGAACAAGTTCGCGTACTTGCTGAACTGTTCGAAGAGAAATTTCGGCAAAAAAGTCGCCACATTGTACTTGGTTGTGGAAATGTAGTTTGACTTAAACTTCTTGTGGCCTGCCACGGGGTCGTTAATGAACACCTGTCGCGGTCCAGCGGAAGAGCCGTCGGAGTACACGCCACTTTGGCGTAAAATGTAGTGACGCCAAAGCTTGCGAATATCGAAGTTACGGCTCTCGGTAGAAGAGGCCACGGTGGTATATTGGGCCCCGCCAATAGCCCTGCCCGAGTCGTCCAAATCGTCTAATTCGTGTTCTGAGCCGTCATACTCATTTTCCGGGTGCGGTTCGAACGGATTTTCCGATTGGCTATGATCAATGGGGTCGAACGGATTCTCGTCCTGGAAATCCTCCTCGTCTATGTAGAGATCCTCCTCTGGCGTGTGAGAATGGGGTGTTTGGTCGGATAGAAGATCGATTGGGCCCGGAGAATTGGTGGTCCGTGGTGTATCTACCAGCCAAAAATCGTCGGAATCAGTCTTGGACATGCGACCCAGCTGTCACCCCTGCTACGTATGTGTATGCTTATGCCGCGCTAGCAGTGTGGAGAGCGGGTTGTGGAGGGTTGGTGGATGCTAGGTCACCAGCCGACGGTGGAATCCCAGGCTCAGTCGGCCCCAGCCCCAGTCCCAGTGCAGCGCTCAACACCGGGAACATTCCCAACCCAGCTCGACCCAGCCCAGGCTAGGGCGGAGGCGGGCTTTGATTACAAATATGTAGGGCACAGTGTAGGGAGAATGAAAAGTTTTATTTCACTTTGGTGACATCGCAACACACGTGACGCACTCAATTCCCGCCAGGTGGGGTTCCCAATGAACAATGTGAGCAGAATCAAACAACTTCCAAAACATCCGAAACTACAATGGCTCGTCGTACTAAGAAGGTTGGAATTTCTGGTCGCTACGGTGTCCGTTACGGTGCCTCCCTCCGTCGTCAGGCCCGTAAGATTGAGCAGCTTGTGCGCACCCGTTACGAGGATCCCTTCAGTGGTAAGAAGAACGTCCGTCGTGTGGCTACCGGTATCTGGTACTGCCCCTCCAGCGGCAAGACCGTTGCTGGTGGCGCCTACTCTATGACCACCTCGGCCGCTACTACCGCCCGCTCGACTATCCGTCGTCTCCGTGAGCTTGCTGATGCATAAATGCATCTATGTATTGCATTTATCTAATTTATCGCATGTATAAACCATGCGGAAGCGTACACCTAACTTATATATAGTGGCTATGCTGCATTCAATCGATGATTATAGCTGATCTCATGTAGTCGCTTTTGTAGGTCATCTGCAGGTGGTCTATGAGCTAGCACCCGTTAACATTCCATGCAGGTGTTGCCCATTTAGAATCCTTGTAGACGTTAGAATCTTTGTAGACGTTAGAATTCCTTGCAGATGCTCCCCGTTTAGACATAACTATATAGACGTCTCTACGCACCATACGTGGAAGTCAGCCATGCAGATAATCACATATTTCGGCATTACCCAGTAGACTAATCATTATCATTACGTGAACGTCAGCCACGTAGATTCCACTTAGACATGATCCATTGTGGTGTGGGCACATTAGACGTTACCTGCATAAACATCACCTTTCGAGACAGTGTGGCCGGTTTGTGGCACTATTCTGGGCCCCAACACACGTGATCTCCAAAATGGTCCAACCCCTCCCACCCGCGGTTGCGGTGATTATTAGTCACGCTCGCGTGGGATCCACGATCATCCACAATTTACGCTTCGCCAGCAGCCCACAATTGCACCCCAGCAACCCATCCTAACACGACCTGAACTGATTTTTGAACGGGCACCAACGGTTGCACCGCATGGATCCCTTTTTCACCGCGCCTACGTCTGCGTCGGCCTCGCGTTCACGGTGGTCCGTGGATCACAGCACGCCTGACCCCCAATCGCAGCCGGCAAACAAGACCTCTGTGGGCTTACGACGGTCCGCTGGCCTATTCAACCTGAAGCTAGGCTCCCCGAGCAAAATAAAATCGATTGACACCCCTATTCCGAGCTCCCCAACTACACCTACCCCCGACAGCTTCCATGGCGCTAACAACCTGGGCATATACGCGTCCCTCCAGACGCCACACGCGTCGTCACAGTCACAATCGCAGGTCCCGCAGGTCCCGCAGGTCCCGCAAATTTCGCAGCTGATGCAGCTCCCCCAGACTGGTGCGAACTTCGGATCTCACGGCGTGCTGACGCCAGATCAGACCCAGCAGTCTCTGGGCACTCTGGGAAGCCACCGAAAACGTGGCTACAGTGCATCGCTGAAACGACCTCACCCTTTCAGCAGCAGCAAACCGGCCAAGCAGACTGGTTTCCTGTCCAGGTCTACGGCTACGGCTTCGACTGCTTCGGCAGCCCCTTCGAAGCGGCTGCATGCAGAGGTGTCCTTCGAGGGTGCGCGTCCGGTGCAAACTGCGTTCGCCCCGGCTGGTCTGCTCTCGAAGCGGCACGTTGTGTGCTCCAGTCCGTGCCAGCGGGTTCCGGAAACCCCCTGCAAACGGGCTCCCAACGACCCCTCAAGCACCTCGACAGTATCATCTGTTTCGTTCGAAGGCTGGGACTTCGAAAACCATCATAATCATAGTCAGAATGACCTGCTGCCACCACGTCGCGCACTTGGGTCGGGAAGAACACTAGCCGATTCTCTGGAAACAGTGCCGCATCGGGCCAGTGAACCGTCCGGCCCGCTTTACGGTGACGACTCGCCGCTTGTGTCCCACCGCCGCGCTGCTGGCAGCACGGTTTCTACACCTAATCCCCACACCAATGCGCCTGTTGACCGGCTGCAGCGGTTCAGCATTCATAATATCGAGGAATGCGAGCCTCCAGAAACCCCTACTCGGTTTGGAGTGCATACGTCGACTCCGCTAGCGCGTGGCCAGCGATCATCGGTGCGTGCTCCATCTTCGCAGCAGCGGCAGGTTCTTCCCGGGGTGCTGCAGTCGGCTGATCCGTCGGATTCGCTCTCGTTGTGCCCGCCAGGCAGCATCGAGTCCGCTTTGCTCATGAACTCCTCGTCTATGAGTGACGCCAGCGTGGGTAGCCCGCAGACTCCGGACGATCGGTCGAGTCCGCGCATGGAACCAGCAGCCCAAGCCAGCAGTCCGCGACCCCGGCAGCTGAGGATGTTCAATCTAAGGAAGTCAAGCGAGGCCACAAACATGGCGACCACCAGCTCCGATCAGGACTTGGATGCGCCTCCACCCATCAGTTTGGCTGGCCAGCAGGATGACGACTCCCCCATATTCCGAGTATCCACTCCGCATACGCCCAGCTTCCCGTCCCACTCATCACCATCAATAGCCCCTTCTGTGGGGAGCATATCGGTATCAGACGATACCTCGCATCTTCTCTTTGATGAGCGCCTGGCCCAGCGGTTCGACCGGGTGCAGAGCGCCCAGCTCGGGGAATTCAGTGCTGTATTTGTCGTGGTTCAGGGCAAGCAACGTATGGCGGTGAAACGCACGAAACGCCCACTCCACAGTCTGCGGGAGCGGCTGCGTCTGAGAGAAGAGATTGAGGTGCTACGGACGCTTACGCACGCTGAACAAGAAACAGCCGACAAGGAAAATGTCACCGAGGACTCGCACCAGTCGCACATTGTACAGCTGATAGACGAGTGGGAAATCGACGGTTTCGGCTACATACTCACCGAGTACTGCGAAAACGGGGACCTGAACAGGTTCTTGGCGGCCCAGGGACGGGTTGCTCGGCTGGAGGAGTGGCGAGTGTGGAAGATACTGGTCGAGGTTCTGCAGGGACTGGCGGTTGTGCACGAACAGGGCATTCTCCACTTGGACCTCAAGCCTGCCAACGTGTTTGTCACCTTCGAGGGCCATCTCAAGATCGGTGATTTCGGTATGGCTACGCGGTACCCGGTCCCGGTTGGGTTCGAGCGTGAAGGTGATCGTGAGTACATTGCGCCCGAGGTTCTGGAGCGGCAGCAGTACGGCACAGCGGCAGACATATTCAGTGTTGGCATCATGATGGTCGAGGTTGCTGCAAACATCGTGCTTCCCGACAACGGGGTCCACTGGCACCGGCTGCGTAGTGGAGACCTCTCCGACGCGGGTCGTCTCAGCAGCGGAGATCTGGCATCATCGCTGAGTTCCCATTCGCAAATGCATCCGCCGCCGTGGGCCCCACGGTTTTTGGTTGACGGGTCGTTCTTGCTGGACCGGATTGTGTCGCGCATGCTGTCCCCCCAGCCAGAGCTACGGCCCTCCGCTAAGGAGTTGCTTGCGCTTCCTGACTTGGAGCTAGTCAACGCTCGTGGACAGGCTGGTGCGGTTGTTTACGAGGGCGAGTACGGTCCGGAACCGGAAGAAGAGGGTGAAGTCTGGCAACGAGCTTGAAGTAATACCCATTATACCCGAGTAATACCCACCATTATATTTGCTTGCAAGTATAGCTAATTTATTTATATGTATATTACAGCAGACTTTATTTAACCAGCTGGTTTCAGCACTAGCGAAATCGTAACTTATAGTTGTCGATGGAATTACGGTTTTTAAGGATAGGCGGTTTAGAAATTGGTGGTTTTAAGAATCGGTGGTTTTTCAGCTATCTACCAGTGGTCATTAGTTATCATGTAATTTACTTCTATGTAGCTTATAACTTGTACTGCGCTCCTGCAATCATTCTGCAGCTCACTATAGTCGGCCATAAGACGTTCTAGATATTCTGTAGAAGCACTTGAAAATGCTGCATTATCCATCAGTCGGGGAAGATTCCATTTCCAAGTAATGCTAATCCTGAAAATAAAGCCATAAAATCAGCCATAAAACAATCAGCACAACCGCAACCTATGTGCTGTTGGAGAAAAGCTAATATATGTCAATTATGGTTATGCATTATCAGAGATACAGGATGAACTAGAATGGAATTCGAGATATGAGGGGTTTCGATGGAACATTCCACCCTCTATTATTACAATATGGACTCGAATTGCATTTATTGGCCTCAGTGTTCCTTTCTTGGTGGGCCTGATCAAGGAAAGGCGGTAAGAAGGATTCGCGAAATAGAGTGCGCTAGAATGCGATTTGATAGAGAGGTGAAAACACATTATTATAGTAGGAGTTACCGCACGGATTTGGAGCTTCAATGCAATCGTCGGTTTAGAATCAGCGACACGCATGGGAACGAGAGCAGGGAGTAGCAAAAATAGGTTTGAAGGGAACGGAGGTAAATCCGGAGTTGAAACGAATGATCCACCTCGGATTTCAGAAAATGAATCTAGGAGTACACGGAATCTCAGTATCCGTTTCTTGGCAAGCTGAATGATAGTATATTTGAGACCAAAATATAGCAAATGGGTACTGACCAGGTCATATATGCACTTAGTAAAATATAATGTAGTATAAAATTATTGTAATACGCAATATACTTAGCCTAATTGACTAGTACTTGATGTTTTACCGGGTTTCGAGTCATGGCACTACTAACACGTAACCGCCGTTTGTATGAACAAGAAGGAACTATATAATCTAATAAAATCATCACCTCATTGTACTCTGCCTTAGATCGTAGAGAGGATTTCCAGTAATAGTACCATGATTGCTTCCAATCTACTATGTGGACCTATGCCTGCATGATATATATTGTTAAGATCATATTCCTATATCATATGATAAGAGAATATTAGAAGTTAGTTTGTGCACACGGAATAAGTTAAAAGAAAATTGTTGACTTATAAGGAGATTCGAACTCTTCTGTTGGATGACACTCTAGATTATAAACTCCGTCATGTTAAGTCAGAATGTAACTATCTCATATTTAATGAATCACATATGTGCTTATATATATATTGCACTCACATGAGGTACTACATACAGAGACTGTAGAACACAGTGAGCTTTCCACACCATGGAGTGAGGTATATGTGCTGTTCCTAAAACCGCACGAGTATTAGAGCAGCAGGTACTGTGGCATTATCACCCCGATTTACAAATTCATATTTCTGAGACAAGTGATTATTAGGCATTAGAAGCAAAGGAAAATATGCCCTTAAAGTATATGTTACCAAAGGTTAGTAGAGTATATTGTGGTTTTCACATAAATATATTGACTACAGGTTTGGCATATGGAAAGAACTAGTGTAGGTTCTTGTGTTTTGCAGGTGTTAGTAAATATAATTCAGTAGACTTCGAGGTCCTAAGTAGGTGATATGTTACAAAGATGATATGTTGCATTGTGTAGTTGCAACCAACTTAGGAACGCAACACTTCCTAATTACTTCAAAATGGCTCACAATTAATTTCCTGGATTGTAAATCAGTCTCGAATGGGCACGGTTTAAAATGATATATCCCGATGGTGTAGTTTGTTACAAGTGCAACGATATTTGATATGATATTTATATTTTAGAACCTAGCTGCTATCACACTCGGGCTTTATAGGAGTATCTGTAATTTTCCATTTTCCCAGATTTTAATATCTGCCGTAAGTTCGATACCTCCTAGGGTCCATTCCAATGATTCGCAGCCATGAGTAATGTCGTTTACGAGGTTGAATACTTACTTAAAAGGTAGCCTTATATTGCCTAATAGTTTGAATACATTTCGACTAACACCTATTACGCGCGCTATTTTCTCTAAGCTTGATGCTCCTGTCTTAACTTATATGCAAGAAAATGAGAGTACTGTAGATCCAGAGTATTTTGTTCACATTCTTCCTTCTTTGTTGGTGAATGGCAGTGAAGGTAGAAGTTCGACGCAATGCTCGAGTTTCAGAATCTACATGTGAAAACGTAATTATGCACCCGTGAACAACAGAACAACAGAATAGGAACCAGCTCTATAATACCATTGAATCAGAGTGTTTTTTACACCTTGACCTAAAATGTATCAGAAATGGGAAAATTGAGGAGGCAATGGGGTCGATTGGGAAACTGTAGCTAGGTAAAGACCTACTTAGAGAAGTAAACCACTATTACCTTACAACTATCAAGCATAAAGAAATAGAGTAGAAGATGTACGGTAAGCTTCATTGACAGCACATATAAAAAAATACAGTAAGATGTACCTCGCGTTGGTGCCAACTTAGCTTAGCATGCTATGGTGAACTAGATAATTGACGAAGAGCATAACGCACTACACCCCAAAAGTGCAGCGCGTAATCTATATATGCTATTCATCGTCTATACAATGATACTCAGAGTATTTACTCGTAAATCAGGCCAGCGAAAGGCGAGATGTAACGGTGGATCTCGTCCTGCTTGAACCAGAGGGCAATCTCCTTTTTGGCAGACTCGACAGAGTCAGAGCCGTGGCAGACGTTGCGGCCAACATCGATAGCAAAGTCACCACGAATAGTGCCGGGAGCAGAAGCCAAGGGGTTGGTAGCACCAAGGAGCACACGGCCGGTCTTAACGACATCCTTGCCCTCCCAGACGGTGGCAACAACGGGGCCAGAACGCATGTACTTAAGAAGACCAGGGAAGAAGGGCTTCTCCTGGAGATCGGCGTAGTGCTCGCGAAGAAGTTCCTCAGAGGGCTGGGCCATCTTGAGAGCAACAAGCTTGAAGCCACGCTGCTCGAAGCGATCGATGATCTTGGAGATAAGACCACGCTTAACGCCGTCAGGCTTGATCATGATGAAGGTCTGCTCAGAGTTCGACATTTTTGTATTTTTTTCCTTTTTGGTTATGCGGGGGAATTAGGCGCAACCAAGCAGCGCGTCACTTCCTGTGGAGCAACGTGTTACGGCAAGCGTCCCAACCACCGGCCGATGTATCACGGGATACCTCTAATTGTGGATCCGTGTCAGGTTTCACGTTTCAGGTCTCACGTGTTTGGGACACGTGTCATCACTCATCTGGTGCACACGTGATGGACTCACGTGTGGAAAGGGTCTGACGTGTGAAATCGCACGGCACCGACTCGTTCCCATTCGTACGCGGGTTTGCGCGTCGTGGTTGGGCGAGCGACACAAACGATTCCGTATCAGCTGACACGCCCCTCAACCTTGATAGTGGCATCGACGTACGGCGAGATGCAGGGTATGTCAGATAGACTGGCTTAGGGCATAGTCAAGGAGACCTTTTACTGGTCATCTGACACCTGGATGGAGCCAGGGATCAGCCAGTATGTCTACCAGCCAGGTAGAAAGGCACATCATAGAACCGATAATTAGTTTTGTAGGTTAGGTATGGTTACATAGTTGAGTAATCCATCGTTTTACCCCACTGTTTGGTGAATCTAGGAATGCGATCAAGTGTTTGTTCTTGTTTTAGTGTCTTTTGCTGGCAGTGGCTCGGTTAACGCGTCAGCCAAGCTCGATTCACCTCGACGATGCTATATTGCTTGTAGGTTTGAGAAACGACCCTATTCCGAATGGTTCGCAATCATTGGGTAGGAATTTTATATTTTCTAAATTTGTCTATCAGTAGCCATACAGAATAAGTACCTGCGAAAAGTTGTTGTCGTGAATGAATTGAGGTGAGACAGTACTATATTATTGTGCCGGCCCACATGCATGCTTAATGCTTGCAGCCAATTGCGTTGTAAAAACCGTACTCGCTAGCGCAGCACCATAGAGTGTAGTCTCTGGTATATCACCAGATTACGGTAGTAAAGCTATATGTATTCCTATGTAGTCGCGGCGAAATCTATTGCAATACCATAAGGATAACACTTTCCAGCTAGTCCTAATGTTCCTGGCTGCTATTTGCTCTTGTATATAGCGAATAGAAGTATGGAAGCGATAAAAATAGCTAACAGGGTTAAAGTGCCATCCCACGCAACGTTGCGAAAAGTGAATTCCTTCGTCTGTGACATTGATTTAACGTGTTAAGCTTTATGATAACCTATTTGAACATCGAGTGGGTTAGGTGTGCTTATACAGTCGTGTGATCCAACAGGGTACACGTAAGAAGAAAGTGCCACGCCAAACGGCCGTGGAACGTCGTACCGATCGCTCGTGCCAACACGAGCGTATAGTAATAATACTGGCGTGTCCACACGAGAAACCACATAGACAAACAAACACGTAGATAGCAGCAACAACGTAAAAAAACAAGACCCGCTGCGGGAATAAAATATAATAGTTCCTTTAATGGTGCGCACAATGCTTCGACCCGCTCATTGGCGTCCTTCCCCTCTTTACGTCTCGTTGCGGTCAGATAGCGTCAAAACGATAAGCAGGTATAGCCGGTGCTATACGCGCCCTAGCCGCAACCCTACGGCGCACCCTCGTGCCATGCGTGATATTTTTTTCCCAACCACAACGGCCTCGAAACGAATATATTTCAGCCGTGCGAACGCCCTGTCTCTTTTTCGAACCACACACACTAGAACCAAATCGAAGATGTACCCTTCTTCTGACTACCCCCACTCGTTCTTGCAATGGATTGTCTCGCTCGACACCGAGGCTAAGCCTGAGGTCAACCGCCGCAAGTCGTCCATCATCGGCACCATTGGCCCCAAGACCAACGACGTCTCCAAGCTCGTCGAGCTCCGTAAGGCTGGTCTCAACATTGCCCGTATGAACTTCTCCCACGGTTCCTACGAGTACCACCAGAGCGTCATTGACAACTGCCGCAAGTCCGTTGAGGAGTACCCTGGCCGTGGTCTCGCCATCGCCCTTGACACCAAGGGCCCTGAGATCCGCACCGGTATGACCAAGGAGGAGAAGGACTGGCCCATCAACGCCGGTGCTCCCATCACCGTCACCACTGACGACAAGTACGCCGAGTCGTGCGACGCCAGCACCCTGTACGTCGACTACAAGAACATCACCAAGGTCGTTGCCCCTGGCCGTCCCATCTTCGTTGACGACGGTGTTCTCCAGCTCATTGTCAAGGAGATCGTTGACGACAAGACCATCAAGGCCGAGGCCCTCAACTCTGGTATGATCTCCAGCAAGAAGGGTGTCAACCTTCCTGGCAGTGACGTCGACCTTCCCGCCCTCAGCCCCAAGGACAAGGCCGACCTTGCCTTCGGTGTCAAGAACGGTGTCGACATGATCTTCGCTTCGTTCATCCGTACCGGTAACGACGTCAAGCACATCCGTCAGGTCCTCCGTGAGGCTGGCCCCAACGGTGACAACATCAAGATCATCTCCAAGATCGAGAACCACCAGGGTGTCCGCAACTTCAACGACATCCTCAAGGAGACCGACGGTGTCATGGTCGCCCGTGGTGACCTCGGTATCGAGATCCCTGCCTCAGAGGTCTTCCTCGTGCAGAAGCAGCTCATTGCCAAGTCCAACTTGGCTGGCAAGCCCGTCATCTGCGCCACCCAGATGCTCGAGTCCATGATCGTTAACCCCCGTCCCACCCGTGCCGAGGTCAGCGACGTCGGTAACGCCATCCTCGACGGTGCTGACTGCGTCATGTTGAGTGGTGAGACTGCCAAGGGCAAGTACCCCGTCGAGGCCGTCACCACCATGCGCCAGACCGCTCTCCTTGCCGAGCAGACCCTCCCCAACCGCAACATCTTCAACGACATCCGTGAGCTCACCACCCTGCCCACCTCCACCACCGAGACCGTTGCCATTGCTGCCGTCTCTGCTTCCTTCGAGCAGCGTGCCGGTGCCATCGTCGTCCTCTCGACCTCCGGCTCCACCGCCCGCTTCTGCTCCAAGTTCCGCCCTCTCTGCCCCATCATCATGGTCACCCGCAACGAGCAGGCTGCCCGCCAGGCCCACCTCTCGCGTGGCGTCTACCCCTTCGTGTTCCCTGAGCCCAAGGCTCAGTCCATCGAGGACTGGCAGAACGACGTTGAGCGCCGTATCCGCTGGGGTATCGAGCAGGCCATCGACCTCAAGATCATGGAGCCTGGCACCCCCGTTGTCACCATCCAGGGCTGGAAGTCTGGCTTGGGCCACTCCAACACCCTGCGTATTGTCAACGCTTAAACGCACTGCAAGTCATAAACTTACTTATTGCTAACCTAATTCGTGTGGTGTTTGCCATGCGAATGTAAATATTTACTTTTTAAGTTACCTTTAGAACGAGATCTGCAACATGTGTGTATCTACATAAAGGTACCTGGCATATGTGATATTTGTATTTTTGACTGCGATTTGTGTACGGCTTGTGTTCTGTTATGCATAGAGGCACTTGGCATGTGCAACGTTGCTCTATGATTTACATAAATGTATCTGGAATATGTGACGTTTGGGTTATTATCTGCAACTTGTGTTGTGCGATACATAAAGGTACCTGGCAAATGTGACGTTTGTGTTATTTGATCTACGATTTGTATATGACGTGTGAGCTCTGTGTTACATAAAGGTAACTGGCATTTGTACGACGTTGCTCTATGATTTACATAAATGTATCTGGAATATGTAACATTAGTGTTATTTGATCTACGACTCGTGTTCTGTAATACATAAAGGTACTTGACATTTGTGACGTTTGTGTTATTTGATCTATGACTCGTGTTCTGTAATACCTAAAAGCACCTGTGAAATATGTGTTTTTGATCTATGATTTGTGTACGACTTGTATTCTGTGATACATAAAGGTACCTGGCATTTGTGGCGTTTGCGTTATTTGATCACGACTTGTGCTCTACGGTTTAGGTTCTATGATTTGCGTTCCGCCTTTGATTCACAATCCACCATTTGTTCTATACCGTATGTAAAATTATCTGATTTATTATGAATGGGTGTGATATTGCGTGCACTGTGTGCTGTATTTGTGTTCCACCATTTATTCCGTTTGTTCCTCGTTTACTCCGTCATTTGTCCATTTATCTGAGACATTTTTCCACCAATGTTACTCACATGTACATGCGCACGCGTTCTATATATTCGGTAATGTCTAACAGTGTGGTTCTAGCCTGACTAAATACTAACGACACATGCAAGCCCTGATCCGGCCTTTGGGTTCTTGCGATGGCCTCCGGGTCATGACGTACAACACTTTGGCACAGAGCCTGGTTCGCCGCGAGCAGTTTCCATCGAGCGGTGCCAGTTTGAAGTGGACTGCTCGAAGCAGTGCCTTGATCGAGGAGATCACCACCTATGCCCCAAACGTGCTGTTTTTGCAGGAAGTCGACCAGAGCAAGGAGTCCTGGTGGGGGCAGCTGCTGAATAGTATTCACCTGGATTTCCGGCTGTTTGTGCGGGAGGGCAAATCTCATGGCTGCGTGGTAGCTTGGGATCGCACCCGGTTTGACTTCGTCACCCAGCGCGACGTGCTGTACGATGGCACACCCGGAGAGCCGCTGCAGGCCCAAACCAACACTGGAAATCTCGCGTTGCTGGTCAAGCTGAGAAATCGGGCCACTAGCTCGGAGGTGATATTGGGAACAACCCATCTGTACTGGCACCCCAACGCCGATTACGAGCGGTTGAGACAGCTTATCTGCATGCTCCACCAGGTGGACGCCCTGGACTGCCCGAATGTGATTCTGGGTGCGGATTTCAACTCTACCCCGGACAGCCCTGCCTATCAGTACTTGGCAACCAGCCAGGTCAGTGCCGCAATGAAGGCAGACTTGCTGGAGAGCGCTCGATGCCAGCAGTTCGGCGCAATAGGCGCACCTGCGCATCGACAGCAGCGCTCCCTGATTGCCGATCCGGATTCGGCCATCAAAAACCTCATACACCATGCCGACCTGGCTCGTCCTCTGGCTAGCCAGCTCAAAAGCTGTTACCTAACTAAACTAGGTAGCGAGCCACCGTTCACTAACTGGACGGAAGGATTCAAGGCTACCCTGGATTACATTTTCGTGTCTTCGAAGTTCACTGTGCAGTCGGTGCTGCCACCGATCAGTCCGGACGGCATGCCCCCAGGCCTACCTTATCAGTTAGAGAATGGTGGGTACCCCAGTGATCATATTCCATTAGTAGTTGACCTCCGTTGGGAAGCATAGCCCGGTGTGGCTTTTGTCAAGGGAGTGGTCCATAAAAGGTCTGGTCAGCATGGGTGCGGTAAATAAAGCACTTCTTAATATCATAGCAGTATGCTACCATACGTACATAGCGGAGACTTATGTACTGTACATTACTTGGGTTACTTACAACGACACACTCTGGTTTTTCAACTCGCATACAGCACAGTCCAAGTAGAGTTGCCTGGGCACAGACACTGTGGATCTAGCTTGGCTTGTTGCAACTCACAGTGCAGTTCAAGTAGAGTTGCGATTACTTAGGCATACTGTGGATCTAACCTGGCTTGAAAACCATACACCGCATACTCCAGGTAGATTTGGCTGTTACTTAGGCTCAGATACGCACTTTGAATTTCTGGTTTTTTCAACACAAATTCCACAGTTCAAGTAGAGTTGCTTAGGCACAGACTGTGAATCTGAATCTGGGTTTTTCAACACATACAGCACAGTCCAAGTAGAGTAGGCCATTACTTCTCAGAGACACTGTGATTATGTAGATTGCAACGCACATGCAGCCAAGTATATTTGGATTTTGCCTAGGCACCGTGCTCTGCAATTCAAAAGCTGTTACTTACACAGAATATATGTACACTTGAATCTGAATCTCTGCTGGTTGGCAGCTCTTGCATTCTACGCCTGATGGAGCTCACGCTGCGACGGCTCTCCACACAAACACATTAGAGTCGAATGATGTGGTAGCAACCCAGCCTGGCTGGCCCCATAAGGACCAGTCACAGTCGGTTACGAACTCAGTATGCTGTTTGAAGTCCTGCACTAAGCCACGCGGGTGAATTCCCGGGACGGCGCGAGTAGAATCATCACACCACACTTTGGCGGACATGTCGTAGGATGCAGAGAGAATATGTACAGGAGAATGCGGGGACCATTTGAGGTTTTTCACCGCCAGCTGGTGCCCTCGTAGCTCGTTCACAGGTGCAGCACCGTTGCGACGGTCCCACACTCGCACCACACCATCCGATCCGCCGCTGGCCAGGGTGTCAGGGCGGTACTTATTCCAGTCGACCGTCAGGCACTCACCCGATCCAATGGGGTGGTGGAACTGCTGGATTGGCGCAGGGCCTTGCCGGCTGTCGAACACGCATACCACGCCATCTGCATGGGCGCTGGCAATCGCAGTCGGGCTGTGTGGACTGAACTTTACCTGGTATATGATGCCCGTCCCTCCCGCTTGGCCCACTCTACCTGCACCACCAGTGAGTCCCACAGCACCAGGAATTGCTCCACCTGCCACTACTCCACTGGGAGTCCCTAAAGTCATCAGCGAGGCTGAACTGGCCCCAGGGGACCACAGCTTAATCGAGCCATCCCAGGAGCAGCTGCAGAACGTAGACTTGTCAACCAGGTTCCACGAAACGCCAAACGCTTCTCTCTGGTGCTCACGAAGTATTACGAGTGGATGGTTCGGTCGCAAGCAGTCGAACAGCTGCAGTGAGCCGTCTCCACAGCCTGCGACACAGTGATTCTCGTGCTGCTCAGACCAGGCAGCGCAAAATACACTGTCCTGGGTATCGTAACTGCTCAGAACAACAATCTGGCCTGTGCGTGCGATTTCCAACGCATAGAGCTTGCCGTTACCCACGATGCCGAAGTTCGCAGCGGCACCCAGGAGTAAACGGTTGTCAATGAACGGGGAGTACTGCACCGAAGTGCCTGCCATACCCGCAGCGGAGAAATTCAAAACTGCTGCCATTGGGTTGGTTCTACAGTCGTTGCAGGCTGATCTGCTGGAGCTTCGAGCCGGGTATCACTATGTGGCCCACCTCTCGTGCGTGCGTGCTTTGCGGCTGCTGCTCGATGACGTTGCTCAGAATAACGTCCAGCTTGGGTGTGTACGCTTTCAACGTGCCGTAGATCGCTCTGCCGTCGGTTGTCTTCACCCTCACTACTTGTCCGAGGTAGCTCGACATGAGGTAGGGTAGCGGCGGGGTACTCCCATGCCAGAACACAGCAGCAACCACACTGTACGGACTGGCAATTCCACGGCATTGCTGGCAGATCCCGCATATAATTAGCTAAATTTTAATTGCTGCACGGACTGTCAACATTACGGACTGCCTGTTGCACGGGCATTGAACCAGCCCGCATGTAATTAGTTAATTTCTAGAGACTGCCAATTGCACGGACTGATAATTGCACGGACTCCCAATCGCACGGGAATTGACAGCAGACCCGCGTGTAATTAATTAAATTCTAGACACGGGCAATGTGCACTAGCGATTTGTACATGCTGGAAAATTGCACGGGCTGATAATTGACGGACTGGCAATATGCATATGTTGAAAATATGCACGAGCTGGCAATTGTACGGACTGGCAATATGCATATGTTGAAATTTTGCACGGGCTGGCAATTCGTGTGAACTGGTAACTGCATGGACCGGCAATTACACGGACGCAATTTGAACTGGCAATTCGAATTGGCAATAGCACGGACATCACAAGCCTGCATGTATTTAGTTAAATTTTAATCACGCGTGTAATAATCCTTTTGGCAAAGATCGGCTTGAAAACTAGCGGATCTCGCTTCAGTGCCTCGGGGTACGAAAGCCCGGTGATCCGCGAATACTGCACCGTGTCCGGGACCGGGGCAGGAAGCATGTAATCTGTTTTTTCTGGGGCCCCACCGTTGAAGTAGTAGAGTCGTTTCATGGCCCGCGAGGCGGTGACGTATGCCAGCTTGTTGTCAGTGGTGAAATTTCCATTCCAGCCAGGCTGATACGACGCAATCACCACGGGCCATTGCTTGCTTTTTGCGCCGTGCATTGTTAGTACACTGACTTGGTTGTCATGGGGTTCCTTTTCGCCCTCACTAGCGAAGATCTGCCTGAGAAGCACGGCCACTGCTTCACCGGGCTGTAACTCATGGTAGTTGGGCAGCTTTTCCATGATGTTGAGGAGTATTTTCCACGCACTCAACTCACTTAATGTGAACTGTTCTGGTCTGATTCTACGAGGCTGTGCGCGCGCCTTCCACTGGAGAGTCGCGATGCGAACAATGTCGACCACCTCGGCCACAGACTTGCTGTTGATTAGCTGGGTCCGTATATCGCGCAGCCAAGCAAGAAAGTCGGTTTGCTTGGGTTTCAAAAGCTCCAGTTGATTCATGACGCTGCGGTTGCCGTCCTCCTCAGATTCAACCAGCTTGTCAAACATCGTCTTGTTGATGAATTTATAGTGTCGGTTGTACATCAGCTGTAGCAAATGCGCGTCATTGTTGTAGTGTGCCCATTTGAGTAGTGTAATGGCAATGTTTGGTAGCCTTCGTACCGCGGTGCTCCGGAATCCAAACAGAGGACTGACGGGGACCTCGTGCTCCCGCAGATCGGCCATGATCTCCTGCACCTCGGTGTTTGTGCGGGTCAGTACGGCTATGTCGCGGGGTTCGAAGGGTAAATCATGGATTAATTGTGCCATTGCGTCCGTCGCACAGCCTGGGTTGTGCAGCACCCGAGCTACTACACCCTCGTCGCTGGTGGTGGATTCAATGCCAGTCGGAAAGATCTGGTTACAGAATGCGGTGATTTTGCGTGATGAGCGATAGTTATAGTGGAGCTTGAGCACCTTGGTTTCCGGAAATCTGAGTTTCATGGCGCTGAACGCCAACGGGAAGTGGTCCGACAGGAAGGTATATATTTCCTGGTTCGGGTCGCCAACCGCAGTGAGCGTTAACTGCGGGTTGGATGCAAGCATGGTGCACACAAGATTCCATTGGGAGGCCGAGCTGTCCTGGAACTCATCCAGCAGAAGGTGCGAGTAGCTGCTGCTGTGTGACTCGAGGATCTTGCGGCCCAGACTCAATGCAGTCTGGAATCCGTACATATTATGCAGTTTTAGGAGCTGGTCCTTGTCTTCTGTCATGTACTCGGTGTTGTGAGCATCGATAAAGTCGGTCATTCGCCAGCCGGGCGTGAGGCCTACATCGGCTGAATGGGAGGTGATCAGCATCGAACAGAACGTATGATAGGTGCTAATAACGACTCTATTTGCCAGATCCGGGTCATTTACGTACTGTGCCACTCTTTGTCGCAATGCTCCGCACGCGTTGTGGGTGAAGGTCAGCGCGACTATCGATTCAGGTGCAACTCCGCAATTCAACAGTCGGGTGATTCTTGAGGCCAGAACATGGGTTTTCCCCGATCCCGGACCGCCAATTATCTGTAAATACTGGTGGGTGTCCTCCACGGCAGCTTCCTGATATTTATCCATGCAGGCTATTTACCTTCCGTACCCTCATTTGAGGTCGCGTCAAACCTACTGTCCATCTAACGGTAATCTGAACAAAACTAAGACCGTTAAGGATCCTGGCGTATTGAATCCAGCCGAACCGCTGTAATAGCAATTGCGCCATGAACTGAGTAATGCAGCCATACAAATGCAGCAATTGTTTTATGATAGAATACACCATACAATTCGTGGTACTGCTAATGTCTGTGTGGTGCTAACGACTGCGCACTGTAGCAATCAGTAGTTAGAATGTTGATGCAATTGCACACCATCCAGTGCTAGGCAGTGGTGACAATAGACAGCAGATCGTAGTGCAGTGAAGCAACTAGTATAGTGCCAAGCAGAGGCAGCAGCTGGTGTGTTCATGGCTGCATTAGGTTCGTACTATGTCTAAGAAGAATACTCGTTATATACACACAGTCCATTCAGTTCGTACTCATATTAGAGGTATATACAGCCATTAGAACAGGCATATTCATAAAACCACGGTTCGTAACCAATTTGGATAATAATTAATACAGTCTATACAGTTCATAATCATACAATGCTCATGCCATGGCTATTAGTGAAATCATCATGGTTCATATTGCGTGAATAGTGATAGGCTATTTTGCCTGAGTGCTTTAATATTGACACGCTGCCTTGGTCCATCATACCGTTCTTGTTTGTCCGTTACATTGGGTCCTCTGCTATGCCGATATTAACACTTCTAACGTCGATGTATTTCCAGTGACCTTCACGTTTTTCGATACTATGCACACATCCACTGCTCAATCATCACGTCTTTCGAGATCATCCACCAATGGCTAGTGATCACATCTCTCGATATCACCGATTACTGGACATCAGGTCTCTCAACATCATCCATCACTGAACGTCTCTCGATATCATCGATAACGTCTCTCCACCCATTACCGGACGTCTCTCGATCGTCCATTACTGGTCTTCACGTCTCTCGACACCATCCACCCATTCACTGCTCGAATCATCATACACCTCCCTTTTCCAGATCTCCGCTGCCTTTTTAACCTCCTCTAGGATCCACTCAGCCGTCTCCCATCCTTCCCGACGGTGAGCAGCAGCCACACAAATCACCACGCTCTCGCTGCTGAGAGGAACCTCTCCGATCCGGTGCACCAGAGCTACGTTGATGACTCCAGAATGCTGCATTGCGCGGTCTGCGATTTCCTGCAGTGTTTTCAGGGCCCGTGGACGGTAACAGTCGTAGGACAGCAGCTTGACGTGCTTGCCGTCAAAGCTATCGCGCGTTATCCCAGAGAATAGCACGACTGCACCCGCCTTGGGATGCTTCACGGAGTTGTGGAGACCAAGCACATCAATTGGAGCAT
This sequence comes from Starmerella bombi, assembly GCA_030579915.1. Lineage (NCBI taxonomy): Eukaryota > Fungi > Ascomycota > Dipodascomycetes > Dipodascales > Trichomonascaceae > Starmerella > Starmerella bombi. The sequence goes on from JAKTRX010000044.1 coordinate 25,123, forward strand.
CTACTATATCCACTATACACATAGCAGGCAGACAGGCCTCAGCGTATGGCAGGTGTGGATACCCAACCCCACACAAACCGTAAAGCCTTCCCTGAAAACACTTACCACAATGAGCGACAACCCGGACGAGCAGCCACCGAAACCGGACGAGAAGCTCAAGATCGATGCCATTGCCGCTGATGGTGTGCTTTCTCTCCTCAATACCCCGACGCCTGCTGGCGGGAGACACACCCGGTCGCTTTCTGCTGGCAGCAAGGCTGAGCTCGATGCCCAGCTCCTGCAGACCCGGTTCCAGGCCCACCGCATGGATCTGCAACGCTACCTTGTGAGTGCGGAGTCCATGATTTACCGGATGGTGGAATTGAACCGCGAGGCCTCGCTCAAGGTCCCGCCTGCCGGCCTGCAGGTGCTCCATGTCGATGTGAAGCTCGGATCGAGTAGTTTGAAGGCCGCGGGACTTGCTCCTGACGTCATTGAGCAGCGGCTTCTTCAGGTCTTGAAACATGCCAAGCGACTGGGCCAGCGTCTTGCTGATTCACGCTCGAGGGTGCTGGTCACTGGCGATCTCAACGCTGGTAAGAGCAGTCTGTGCAACAAGCTACTCAGACGTCGCGTGCTTCCCGTTGACCAGCAGCCATGCACGGACGTATTCTGCGAGGTCATTGATGCCAGCAAGAACGGAGGAATCGAAGAGGTTCATGCCATTAAAGTGCTGCCAACCGGCCACAAACCGGAGCGTAATGGCTCAGTACAGCTTAACGACACGGCAGGAGATCGCCATGGAGCAGGAGACAGTCGTGGAGCAGGAAGTAGTCATGAAGGAGCAAACGGCTCCAACCCAGCAGCAGAAGGTGATGGCTCATCGGCGTCAGCGTCAGTGGCTGATAACAGGGCTTCAGCGGGTAGTGTCTCACCTTCTGGGCTTTACTCTGGTGTAGATAGCGACCTTGTTGAGAGCGACTATGAACGGTTCCCGCTTTCAGAGCTTCCCGAGCTCGTCCACCGTCCCGATAAGTACCGACTTCTCATCGTATACATCAAGGATCCGCGACCCCCTGCGGATTCGCTGCTTTCTAATGGGGTGGTGGATATCTGTCTTATTGATGCACCCGGTCTAAACGTCAGCGAGGTGACTACCACTGAGCTATTTGGACGCCAGGAAGAGATCGACCTGGTGATTTTCGTGGTGAGTGCGGAAAACCACTTCACCCAATCTGCGCGCGAGTTTGTGGCTGATGCTGCTCGAGAAAAGTCGCTGCTGTTCATTGCTGTCAATAATTTCGACCGGATCCGGGATAAAGAGCGGTGCAGAAACAGGGTGTTGAACCAGATCGCCGAGCTGGCCCCAGAAACTCATAAGGGTGCCGCAGATTTCGTTCATTTCGGCGCATACAGTGATCGCGGGGAGCCCGATAATACACCCCCCGATGCCCCTCAGCCCGACGGTCCTGAGGGAGGCGATCCATCTGCACTCGAGGCGTCACTGCGTAATTTCATTCTCGAGAAACGCAGTGCCTCCAAATTGGCACCTGCTCGTACATACCTTCTCAATGTTCTCAATGACATCATTCTTTTGTGTCAAGGCAACCGCAAAATCGCTGATCACGAGCGTGGGGAGCTTGCCAAGCAGCTCGACTCACTTGTTCCTGAGATCGACAGCTCGGTGTCGGAATATGCTGCTGTTAGCGAGCAACTCGAGCGGGACACGGAGAGACTGGTATCTAAGCTCCAGCAGGAAACGGAAACCAAACTAACCACGGTAGTGAGCGAGATCGGCGAGGAGCCCCTGCTTCCCTGGCCTGGCATTGCACATACATTCACATATGCGGCCGAAACGCGGGCTGCGCTAGTCCAGCGTGTCTTGGAAGCAGTGGAGGGTGCAGAGAATGATGCTCGCGAGGCCACGTCGAATGCGGTATCCGCAATCAAGCAACTAGGCGTTCTCCATGTGGGCGACCGTCCTGCATTCGCTAAGGTGTTCCAGAAATCGGCGATGTTCAGCCGCCGAAAGGACAACCTGAGCCGCCATATCCAGGCAGAATTCGGAATCTCCGATCTTTTTGACGTGGGTTTACTGCTGGAACGACCACTTCCCGTCCTGAAATCGTCAAAGGCAGCACTACTGAACTCCCAGGCCAGTTCTACTGGTGTGGCAGTAACTGCAGCTTCTCTTGCAGTTTCGTCTCTGCTTCCGATGGCCTCAGCACTGGCTCCGCTGGCACCCATTATCAGAGTACTTAAGGAGCTGGATCTTCGTCGTTTGACGGTGCCCGCCCTGGCATTAGCGGCTGCGGCACTCGGTGCATGGGCCATTCATGAGCTCCCAAGAACCATTCCCCGGCGGTTGGCCCGCAAAATCGCCTTTGAGCTTGACGAAATGGGATATGTGCGAAGCAATGCTTCTCGGATTGCTGGTGAGGCCCGTAAGGTGTTGCGGTACCCTGCTCAAGACGTCCGATCCGCGTTCCAGAGCCAATTGGAGAGCAGAACTCGACAGAGAGATGACTACGAAACTCACCTACAACAGGCTGAGTACATGCTCAGTGTACTAACGGAGATAGAGGACTCGGCCTCGCATGATGTCAGTGGGGTTAAGAACATGACGCTCTAGCATATTGTACATACTATTTATCAGACATAGATTACTCACTTCACTACTGATCAGTACAAATTAGCGAAGGGCCAATGTATTGTATTAGCATGAGGTCCGAAGCGATGCAATTAACAGTGCTAACAGAATAAACTGCCGTTCTAGGTTCTCTATATCTGCATCTATAGACACCCCATGAAGTAAAGCTACAATTACACGGTCCAAATTGGATGTGCCGGCCTCTGGTCAACAAGAACTAGTCTCCATTAGTCTCTATGGTGATGTTGCTCTCATAATTGACTACCTGCATGTAGATAGTATTGGCACTAACAACACCAGGTCTCTATGACCTCGGTTAATCCAACGATGGGATCAACCTGGGGACTAGTTTCAATAATGCGAATCACATATACATCTAGGAGAGTTCATAAAGGTTATGGGATCAACAATGCATATATTCCACTATTGATCTACCACTCTCATACCTTGGCCATTGGGATAAATATGTGGCTAGACACAGAATATACCCACAGAATGGCTCAGCATTCTATACTAATGCAAATAACAGACGTCGCTTGTAATTGAATGTAAAATCGTCTACTATTTACTTATGGATATATTGACATTGGCCAGTGCCTCGACCGCCCATTCAGGATATGCCTGGTCCCCGTATTTTTCGGCGAAAAACTGCTGGACAAATTCTTCAAACTTGTCATCAATAATGCTCTGGCGCATATCCCGCATGAGCTGCAGCTGGAAGTGAGTATTATGCATGGTAAGGAAATGGGCTGGTACAGTATCACGGGTTATGGAGTTGTGGATATAAGCACGGGTGGCCTGACCATTTGAGCAGGCAGGGCACTTACAACCCGGCTCAATCGGGCCTGTGTCATTACGGAACTTAGCATTGCGCAGATTGAGATTTCCCTTGCGGGTAAGAGCAGTGCCAAATCTTGCAGTTCGCGTGGGATAGACACAGTCGAACATGTCAGCTCCCAGTGCCACACTGACAACTAGATCATCTGCATAGCCCACACCCATGCAGTATCTGGGCTTATTTTGAGGCAAGACATCGGTGCAAGCAGACACTACTTGGCAGTACTGCCTTTTGTCTTCGCCTCCACTAAGCCCGCCAATGGCAATTCCGGGAGTATCCCTGCGAGCCATTTCCTCACAGCATTTCCTTCTCAGATCAAGATCCAGCCCTCCCTGGATAATGGCAAATAGATGCTGAGTATCGGTTTGTTTATGTGCGGCGATACACCGGTCCAGCCACCTGATGCTACGCCACATTGCCTCCTCCATTCGGGGACCAGTGGTCATTGTGTGAACCACATCATCGAGCTGCATCATAATGTCAGATCCAATGCTATTCTGCAATGACATCGAGTGCTCTGGGGTGAGCAGCATAGGAGAATTGTCGTGAGGACTCAGAAACTGTACACCTTCCTCAGTAATTGTGGCCAGTTTCAGGAGCGAAACCATTTGGAATCCGCCAGAGTCGGTGAGAATATTGCGGTCCCAAGCCTGAAGTGCATGAGCTCCTCCCACCGCATCCAGCACTGGCTGTCCGGGCCTTAAACCCAAGTGATAAGTATTATTCAAAAAAATTTCACATCCCAGATCCCGGAGCTGTTGGGGAGTAAGGCCCTTGAGACTTGCTTGAGTCCCTACAGGCATGAATACAGGCGTATTCACGGGACCATGAGGCAGCCTCATGACCGAAGCCCGGGCTTTCGACTTCGAGCACCGAGCGACAATATCGAACTGCATAGGGCAAGGCCAAAATTTCACCTACCAAAACCAATTGGGAAACTATTTAGACAGCACCACTGGTGATCGTATGGCTGATTCGCAAGTTAACACAGGAAAATCCGAATGCTAGAACGGTATCATTGATGTTTGACATTACAATATAGGAAACGTAAGGCAGATGGTAGTAAAAAAGTTAATCCACTTAGTCTTACTTCGAATGCTGCTTCCTGAGAGTGAATGATCTGGTTACTTCTGCTGTAGTTTTTAATCATAAATAACGAGAAATCTATATTAGCGCTGATCACAACCAATTAGTAGTACTGTATACATACACAATTTGGCTATATTTTATATATGTAACATATACTAACAGCTGCGGCCATACCCGGGTGAAAACAAGACTTCCCGTCCGATCAGTCATATTTAAGCACCCGAGGGCCTTACCAAGTATTGTAGTGGGAGACCATACGAGAACAGAAGGTGCTGCAGTTATTTTCTTTTTGCATCTCCACAAACTAGCAGTATGTGGTAGCCGACGATTCTGGTAACGATGCGGGAAGTTTAATTCGGACTCTACCGCACACTGAACTTACAAACTAACGGGTAATGAATTGTCATGCTCAATTGCGTAATACAAGCCTGCACATATGGAGATTCGGCAAGTAAGCGCTAAAATAAGCACCAACGTTCTTCGAAGTAAATAATATATAGATGATAATTACGTTTCAGTTCAAATAGGTACCGACGAAACGACGTAGTATAATTCAATGGCAAATGCTGCAGCCGCGCTTCTCTAATAATATGCACTAAATGACGTTTGGGTGCCGCAGGAAAGCACAAGAACCGCCGGATCAAGAACCCTGGTAACATTCCAAAGGAGAAGCATCAGAGCCGCAGGATTCAAGAGCCCAAGGACCAAACAATTGACCCGCTCGAAATAAGATAGCTATCCATCTACGATCAGATGGAAGTTGTTAGTGAATCGCGAGGGAAACGTGCGGGCATATGCAGCTGGACCGTCGACGCTGCCTAACCCCAAGTCGCTGCACAATTATTAAGGCGGGGGAAGGGAGTGTATGTCGGTCGTACTCGGAAGCCTAGAGCGAATTAATCCCACTATCCCAACCCACTGACACATCCCAACCATACTGGTGCAGCCAACGTAGGGTTCCGCGTAACAGCTCGCTGAGATGGGTTTAATGCCAAGGCGGCTAATTCAAGAGGCGGGTATTAACTTTATATTTCTGTGTAACTTAGTTTACTAGCAGAGGTATCAATATATACGTAGAAATGAGCAAGGAATGGCATCGCGTGTGGAGACTGCGCCAGCGTGACATGGGGTAGATCCGGAGATTACTGCATTCAAGATTAGAAACAATTACTTAAGAAACCACATAGGTTAGTACTCACCCCGCGATTTTGCTCACATATAGCGTTGCCCGGGAGTCTGCAGGACATTCACTAAATAGACCACTCGCTTAACTCAAGAAAGTCCGGGGTGCAGCGCATAATAGGCTTCCCGACCTGCTTTATAAATATCCGGCCGCAACCGTTGAACTCGTAGCAACGCAAGTCCTAGGTTTATGCAGCTCCCACCACCACGTGACCGGATATACAGGTGGGTCCCCGCATATATAAGCCCCATTCCATTTCCAGGTCTGGCCTCCCCCCTAAAAGTGTATATAGACAACACCCAGCACCCAAACCGATCAACTATCGTAAAATGTCACAGCCTCAGTACGGAACTTTCGGTGACAGCACTAACCTCCCTGCCTGGAAGGAGCTTCAGGCCCTCTATGACTCCACTGGTAAGGATATCCAGGTGATGCAGGAGTTCAAGAAGGACCCCAAGCGCTTCGAGAAGTACTCGCACGAGTTCACCAACTTCGACGGCTCTAAGATTCTGTTCGACTTCTCCAAGAACCGCATCACCGACGAGGTCAAGCAGAAGCTGGTCAAGCTTGCTGAGGAGGCCAAGGTCGCCCAGCTCCGTGACGCCATGTTCGCTGGCGAGCACATCAACACCACCGAGGACCGTGCTGTGTACCACGTTGCCCTGCGTGCGCACGGCGATGCTCCCATGAAGGTCGATGGCAAGGACGTGCTTCCTGAGGTCAAGGCCGTCCGTGAGCACATGCGTGAGTTCAGCGAGGCTGTCCGCAGCGGCAAGTGGACCGGTTACACCGGCAAGAAGATCACCGATGTCGTCAACATCGGCATTGGTGGCTCCGATTTGGGCCCTGTCATGGTCACCGAGGCCCTCAAGCACTACGCTACCGACATCCGTGTGCACTACGTGTCGAACATCGACGGCACCCACTTGGCTGAGGTCCTCAAGCCTCTGAACGCCGAGACCACTCTGTTCAGCATCGCCTCCAAGACCTTCACCACCGCTGAGACCCACACCAACGCTACCTCGGCCAAGGAGTGGTTCTTCAGCCAGGGTGCCAGCCAGGCCGATGTCGCCAAGCACTTCGTTGCCCTCTCGACCAACACCGAGGAGGTCAGCAAGTTTGGCATTGACCCCAAGAACATGTTCGGCTTCGAGAGCTGGGTTGGCGGCCGCTACTCCGTGTGGTCTGCCATTGGCCTCACCGTCGCCCTCTACGTTGGCTTCGACAAGTTCGACGAGTTCCTGAAGGGTGCTGAGGCCATGGACAAGCACTTCGTCGAGACTCCTCTCAGCGAGAACATCCCTGCCCTCGGTGGTCTGCTCAGCGTCTGGTACAACAACTTCTTCGGCGCCCAGACCCACCTGGTTGCTCCCTTCGACCAGTACCTGCACCGCTTCCCTGCTTACTTGCAGCAGCTTTCGATGGAGTCCAACGGTAAGGGCGTGAACCGCAGCTCGCAGTTCGTGACCTACCAGACCGGTGCGGTTCTCTTCGGTGAGCCCTGCACCAACGCCCAGCACAGTTTCTTCCAGCTGCTCCACCAGGGCACCAAGCTCATTCCTGCCGATTTCATTTTGGCCGCCGAGTCGCACAACCCCATCCGCAACAACCTGCATCAGACCATGTTGGCCTCGAACTTCTTGGCCCAGTCTGAGGCTCTTCTCCACGGCAAGGACGAGCAGGTCGTCAAGTCCGAGGGTGCTTCGGAGGCCCTTGTCAACCACAAGATCTTCAGCGGCAACCGCCCCACCACATCCATCCTGGCCCAGAAGATCACCCCGGCTACTCTCGGTGCCTTGATCGCCTACTACGAGCACTTCACCTTCACCGAGGGTGCCGTCTGGAACATCAACTCGTTCGACCAGTGGGGTGTTGAGCTCGGTAAGGTGCTTGCCAAGCAGATCCAGAAGGACATTGAGGCCCCTGGCACTGTCACCTCGCATGATGAGTCCACTAACGGTCTTCTTAACCAGTACAAGAAGTGGGCCCAGTAAGCTGACGATATAATATATAGCATAAAGCCACCGCGGTGGCCTTAAAATAATAAATTCGATGACTATACAGGTGTGGTATGTGGTGACATACAGGTGTGGTTTGCATGGCCGGTAGTAATATGTGTATGCAATACTGTGAGTTAGTGGTGCAATGAATGTATAACTGTACGTGCAGACACAAACTAGAAAGACTAGTTCTCACTCAATTTCTTATGTATCACAGCATGGAGTAGTTTTGTGCCATAGATAGTGGATGTAGTATGGATGGTAATCAGTAGACATATGGTTATCTGAGATCCATTCAAACATATACCTCAATTCATAATCCACAGAGTTTAAAATTGCGCATAATGCCAAGATATACTCTATATATCAACCATTCTTATTCTGTTCATTCCTGGACGCCTAAATCCAGATGACCAGTAGCGGTATCATGGCGCGACGACCCCAGGTAAAAGCATATTGCGCTTGTTGTGGGGATGCAATATTTGGTAGAGCATATACTATAATAGATATATGCTATAGAAATTCAGGATGCGGCCTATAGTTGAGTATCAGCAGGTATAATGTGTGTCCACGGATCCGTTTATTTTGACGAATCCGTAGTCCGTAAGACTCAATTTATTGCCTACTAAGTTTAACGAAGCGTATAATTTAAAAACTGCCGTTACAAGTTTGTAGACGTAAAATATACCGAGAAAAATCCATTTGGAGATACGAAATCCGGATGGGCTGTAGCAGTATCACGGCGCGACGACCCCAGGTAAAAGCATGTTGCACTTGTCGTGGGGGTGCAATATTTGGTAGAGTACATACTACAATAGATCTATGCTATAGAAATTCAGGATGTGGTCTATAGATGAAGATCAGCAGGTATGTTGCGTGTCCACAGATCCGTTCATTATGACGAATCCATGGTCCTAAAGACTCAATTCCTACCATACAAAGTTTAACAAAGCGTATAACATCCAAACCGTCGTTCCAAGTCTGTAGACCTAAAACATACCGAGAAAAGTTCATTCTGAAATACAAAAACCGGCTAGGTAGTAGCAGTATCATGGCGCGACGACCCCAGGTAAAAGCATGTTGCGCTTGTCGTGGGGCTGCAATAATTGGTAGTGTACATACTACAATAGATCTATGCTATAGAAATTCAGGATGCGCTATATGGATGGAGATCAGCAGGTATACAGCTTGTCCCCGGATCCATTCATTCTGACGAATCCGTAGTCCATAAGACTCAATTCATGGCCTACACAGTTTAACATTGCACGTAGTACACAAATATACCCTCTATATATCAACCATACTTATTCTGTCCATTCCTGGAAACACAAATCCGTCTAGGTAGTAGCAGTATCACGGCTCGGCGACCCCAGGTAAAAGCATGTTGTGCTAGTCGCGAAGGCTTAATATTTTCTGTATCACATAATGGAACGTATATATGCTACATAAAGTCGGGATGTGCCGTATGGTGATCAGTAGACGTATGGTTTATCAGATCCATTGTGACGAATCTATGTGCCTCAATTCATGGTCTCAGAGTTGCTGATCTGCACCAATACTCTCATTAACCATACTATCTCCATTCCTGGACGCGCAAATCCGGATGCCTGTGTAGTGCGTAAAGCAGATTTATGTAAATTCACTCTATATGTAACCACGCATAACCACAACTTTCCATTCCTGCACCACGGATCGGTGTAGACATAGGACCAGTAGCACGGGATCAGGCAACCGTGTAGGTACTGCGATAGGCACCGCATGTACTGTGAGCGCCGTGATTTAACGGACTACTATGTGTGTACTCAGCATGCAGAGTAGCCACTCAGGCCGTAAATGTGCAACTAACCTAGCTATGAAAGTATGTAGTGTAAACCGTTACCGTACCTCACCTTGGCTACCTCACCATGGCCCACCATGGCCCACCATGACTACTATGTGTATACTCAGCATGCAGAGCAGCCACTCAGGCCGTAAATGTGCAACTAACGTAGCTATGAAAGTATGTAGTGTAAACCGTTACCGTAGCTCACCATGGCTACCTCACCATGGCCCACCTTGGCTCACCATGGCTCACCGTGGCCACCCCACCATTACCGTACCACGATTACCGCCCAACACCAACCCCACAGCGGAGGGCGAGGGATCGGCGATCAGGATGAAGCAAGTGAAGCTGGCTAACCTGGGGTCAATTGTAGAGGCGATTGAGCAGGCCACGCCGCACCTTCTCCAGAAAACCATGCCGAGCGCCATCGTGCACAGGAACATCGCGTTCCAGATATTCCCCGAGACGCACCAGTTCCAGGTGCACGGCATAACCGCGTACACCACGCTGCAGAAGATGATCCAGCTGGGCGTGTCGCCGTGGCTGGTGCCCAGCAACTCGAAGCTGGACATACTGAGCATGCGACTGACCACGGACGCCGTGGTGGAGGACCGGCGGCTGCACCTCCACTGGCGCACGGTGTCGCCGCAGCACGCGCCCCGGCCGGCGCGGATGGACGACGTGCCCGGGCCGGGCCGCCTGATCTCCAGCCTGGGGCTGCTGCCCGAGGAGTTCCCCGTGCTGGCCGGGTCGTTCGAGTTCGGGTTCGATCCGCGCTGCGAGTCTATCATGCTTCACGTTCTACGTAATGTCGAGTATATGGCCAAGCCGGACAGCCAGCTTATCTGTACATAGGTATCTTACGATTGCGCGCAGGCACCGAGCCGTAGACGTCGTGCTTGTCGTACCCGAAGTGCTTGTATCCGTGTTTGTAGGCGTCGTCGTTTTCGGGGTGCGGCGCGTGCTCGGGGTCGGAGAGGCGGAAGTCGTCGTCGTCGCTGTCGAAGACCTCGTCGTCCATGGAGAACATGCCCAGGGCCTCGCGGGGCGGCTTGGCGGGGCGCACGGAGGCGGTGGACGAGGCCGAGGACGCGGTGGACGACGCGGACGACAGCAGCACGTGCGGGGTGCTGGCCAGCGCCTGCTCGTACTCCTCCTCCTCGGGCTGCTCCAGGTGCCGCGGCAGGACCGGCCTGGAGGTGCGGCGGGCCCAGAACGAGCCGCGCGACGTGGGCGGCGTGTACATCTTCTTGCGGTCCCAGGGCGTGGCGGAGCCGGGCGACTTGAGCGACTGCGCCACGGCGGTGGGCACGCGGAACGGGCTGTGGACGACCGGGACCATTTTGGCCGCGGTCTTCTCCAGCACGACCTGCGAGCGCAGCAGCTCCTCCTCGCGGCGCGCCTTCTGCTCCAGGTGCTCGGCCTCCATGTCGGTGGACCAGTTCTTGACCGCGTGCAGCGCCTCGCGCATCTTGGGGATGCTGCGGTGGTCCGGGTTGAGCGTGAGCGCGTGGCGCAGGATGGCGAAGACGTCGCTGGTCAGCGTGGGGAAGATGTCGTACAGCGTCTCGCGCGAGCTGGCGAAGTCCTTGAACAGCGGGTCGCGCACCGTCGCCTGCTTGAACGGGTTGCGGCCAAACAGGTAGTTGAGCAGCACGATGCCGAGGGCCCAGATGTCGGCCTTGGCGGCGTCGTAGGCCTGCGCCGAGGGGTCGAAGCACTCGGGCGACATGTACTGGTCGCTGCCGGTGCCGAAGTCGGTGCAGTAGCGGCGCAGCGTGGCCAGGCCCCAGTCGCCGAGCTTGATCGTGCCGTTCGAGTGCAGGAAGACGTTCTCCGGCTTGATGTCGCGGTGGAAGACCCCCTGGCTGTGGCAGCTCTCCACGACGTCCAGCAGCTGCAGCATGATGCGGCGGATCTCCGTGGGGCTGGGCCGCTTGCCGCGCGCGATGCGGTCGTGCAGGTCCCCGCCGGCGCAGTACTCCAGCAGCAGCACGTACTCGTTCGCCTCCGCGTCGAGGAAGTGGTCGTACAGCTGCACCACGCGCGGATGCCTCTGCACCCGCGCGTGCACCTCGATCTCGTTCGTGATCTCCTGCTGCCGGCTGAGCTCCAGCGAGACTCTCTTGGCCGCCACCAGCTGGCCGCTCTGCGTGTGCTTCACCAGCTGGACCGTGCCGTACGAGCCGCGGTTCAGTGTCGACACTAGGGTGTAGCCGTCCATCGCGTGAACTGGGAATGGCAAGCCGCCTGGTCTATACGGGGGTTGGTAATTGGGCGCCCGGTGTTCCTGGTTGGCGGGTGAATTGCGGCGTTACAAGGCGGACGTTGCACTTTGGGGGTGAGAGGGGGAGATCGCCGGGCCTGGCACATACCCTCCTGGCCCCAACCCAGCCGGGAAACTGCCGTGAGTCACCCACCACAACAATCGCCGCTGGACGGTGCAGGCTGCAGTAGATAGAGCGCACGTAGCGGGTAGAGATAGCGCGCGTAGCAGGTAGAGATAGCGTACATAGCAGGCGTAGAGATAACTAGCTAGCAATATGGAGTGCCAGCGTGCCAGCGTGCCAGCGTGCCACCGGCGTGCGATCGCCCGGCCGACCAGCAGGGTGCGGCAGACCGCCAGACCGCCGCCAGACCGCCGCCAGCACGCCAGACCGCGTCCTCGCTCCAGCTGCCTCTGGCCCGCCGGAATGGCCGGCCGCCCTCACTGTCTTGGGAGGTGCCCGGGTAGGGTTTGTCTCCTTTCTCGTATATGGCTGAGATTGATCTCGACGCGATCCGCCAGGACCCACAACTGGCCCAGCTCTACGGCATCCGACCAAGCCGGCGCCGAGCAGCCTTCCATGTGGACAGTGACGACGAGGAGGACACGGCCGGCCGGCGGGGCGGGGACGGCGAGTCTGT
>JAKTRX010000045.1:0-37397 GCA_030579915.1 Starmerella bombi
TCACCATATGTATATCCCCCCTAGCTAGAACTTAAAGGAGCAGACAATAGGTCGTCCCCAATTATCCAGCGTATTTCACCGCACGCTTGCCTTTAGTTCAGGCATAAAGACGGAGGAAACAGAAAAGCAAGAAAGAAAAGACAATTCTTTGCAAACAATTAGATATTATTTCTAGCGCGTTGTGGTATCACGCTTGTCCTTTAGCATAGGCATAAAGATACCAAAAAGAGCAGACGGTATGTCGCCGTCAATTATTTATACCCGGTGCCTGTTTGGCAGAATACTTGCCGCTATACAGGCATCTTGCACTAAACCGGAGCTTCGATGGTTGCATGCTCATCATTGGAACAGGCACCCACTTGTCACCCTCAATGAAGAGCTGCGCTTCGTCATGCACCACATTGTTTCGAATCGATGAGAACGAACCTGCTAAACTTACTGGCACTTCACTCAAAGAAGCTGATACTAATGGGCATGAGAATGTCCGCTTTGGCAGTAATCATCAGCTAATGAAGCGCAAGGTCAAATATCGCATTGAAAGAAATGTTATTCAGTTTCTGGAAAGACTCTCTTGTAACATGAACTGCCAGTGTGTGTCCCGTCGAGCTCCAATATCACCAAGTGCGGTTCCACTAACCTACACCATGCATAACACGACCTTCACTGGTCTGTGGAGAACAGTTAGTATGGCCCGCAGATCTTGTACGTTTTAGTATAAAGACGGAGAAAACAAAAAAAAGCGAGAAAGAAAAGACAATTCGTTGCCAAAAATTAGATACTATTCCAAGTGCGTTGTTGTACCACGCTTGCCCTTTAGCATAGGCATAAAGAGTACATCAAAAAGAGCAGACAATATGTACCTGTTTGGCAGCATACTTACCTCTATACAGGCATATTACACCAAACCAGCGGCTTCGATGGTCACATACTCATTGTCGGAACAAGGAACCTGCGTGCCACCATCGAAGAAGAGCTGCACTTCGTCAAGCACCAAATTGTGTGTACGGCTGTACACAAAAGAGTATGGTCTGCATATATAGAGTTATAGCCCCTCTTTTATGAATTAGTCACTATATAATACCTGTTATACTCCAAATTGAGTAGAATAAACTATGGTTTCTGCCTAATATGCTGGCAAGTTACTAGGCCATATACCTGATCCAATCTATATGCTACATAGTAACTTTATATTATATATATCTCTCACACTATGTAATAATAGAACTATCAAATCTTCAAGATAAGCTTATTGTGCCTTTACTGCTACTAGAGAACTTAGCAGTCCGAGCTTAACGGCTAGTTAATAGGGTATTTTGCACTTCAAAAACATGCAAACCTGGAGTACATTAGCCCAGTAAAGATAGTAGTACGAAATAGATCATCATTTTGTTACAGAGTATAAAGAATAGAGCGACTTACATGTCAAATGTACATGTAGATATAAAGAGTGTGTAGTGTGTGTAGTCATACCGCATACAGCTAGTATGAATTCTACCCATACATGCATCCGAAAGGTATACAGTGCATACATAGTGCATGCGCATGCGTAAATATACATAAACTGCAACTACAAGTGCTTAGACAAAGTACATATAGCATAAACAACACAGCAAATATATGGCATTTATCTTTATTATTTATACACTACATAAAACTCCGAAAGTGTACTGCGGTCAGCACATGTTTTCAGATGAAGCACATAGTACCGCTGTATACACGCATTATAATACGTTGCATAGGAACGTTGAGCACCACAAAGAGACGAGCCTAAGCAGTACATTGTAGAATGAGGGAGCTGTTCGTTTCGCGCGTGTTCGGCTAGAGCAGCCTCATTCGGTATATTCATGAGGGATTTCACCAGTTCCAGCGAGAGCTGGATTTTACCTCACTTTTCCTGAAAGTTGGCGGTACACAATATAGAGTGGAAACGCACGAAACTCGCCGTGTGAGCTCTGGCAGTTGCTATGGCATTCGACACAGAGCAGCCAATTGTAAGCGAAGCGTACAGATTAACGTGCACACGCAGGTCAACCCTGGATACCAGAATCAGCGTAGCGGGTGAAACCTCAAATGCTCGTACCAGCAGATCATACGTCGATCATCGTCTCCTCTTTAGGCGGTTCAGCCTCTACAGGGACTGCAGAGTCTACCTGCATATACGCATCGAGTTCCGCGTCCAGGTCTTCGGCATTGCGAGGTTCGGGCCGGGGTTTAGGGGCACTCGAGCGGTTTTTGCGGTTCCGTCGCGAGCCCTGGGGAATCGAGGACCCAATGCGTTCTTGCAGAGACGGGGCGTTGCCACCAGTGTCTCCAATACGCGAGACTCTTTTAACGGTGATGGTCTTTCCGGCAGCTTTGCGTTGGTTGAACCGCTCGGCAGCAACCAGTGCGTCCTCAGCGAAGTCATACAGCACCCATGCCTTACCGGTGCGGTCTCCTTCGGGTGTTCGATCCATTTCCACTCTCACTACAGGGCCGACCTGCCGGAAAAGATCACGGAGGTCATCCTCGCTGATAGCGTCGCTGAGGTTGCGGATGTACACGGTTTTCTGGCTCTTCTGGGCAGATCCATTCTGGCCACGGGTGGCTCCACCGCGACGGCCACGCTGTGATCTCTGGGGCCGCTGGCGTTTGCCTACACCGGAAGGGGCGCCCGTAGACTTTGCGGGCTTCGAACTGCCGATGATCTCGTCGAGCGACTTGTCCATCTGTGAAGTAAGTCGCGAAGTGGCTGCTTTGTCATAATCAGTAACATGTGCCACAGCCAAATGCTCGGCACGTCCGAACAACCATTTAAGAGCAGGAGCTGGTGTTTCCCCACAAGGAAATGGCTAAAATGCCGCTTTTATAATTGAATATGTGTCGCAGCAGTGCAATTTAGTTTTCTTCGAAAGGTAGGTGGCCATTTACATAGACAAAGCTACAAAGATTAGGAAACATGCTAGGTGAACAAGGAATCGTTCACTCGGAAGCCATGAACTTTATCGAACAAGGTGATAAGCAGTAGAAACAGAAGCGATAACTGCCGCTTCGGCACATTATATGTTCCCCGCATTTCCCTCCTAACCCTCCAGCCTTATATATTTGGCAGAGGTCCACATTACCCCACAGATCAGTAGTTAGACTTGATCTCCAACAGCGATTTCC
Source organism: Starmerella bombi (assembly GCA_030579915.1). Lineage (NCBI taxonomy): Eukaryota > Fungi > Ascomycota > Dipodascomycetes > Dipodascales > Trichomonascaceae > Starmerella > Starmerella bombi. Next base: position 3,148 of record JAKTRX010000045.1, read on the forward strand.
GACCTAATTTCAGATCATACACTAACCGTGCTGCTTAGACTGCTCACTGTAAACCGCCCAACCACAGTACATAATTGTCACACCAACGCCAGCCATGCCAAATACACTCGGACCAAGCTATTTAGATGACTGCGTCTACAAACGAACGATTTTCGCCAACAAAGTCGTGCTCGTGACCGGAGGTGCCGGAACTATCTGCCGGGTGCAGACTGAGGCAATGGTTTTGCTCGGGGCCAATGCGTGCATTATCGGGCGCAATGAAGCCAAAACAAAGCAGGCTGCCCAAGAAATAGCCACTTTACGCGAAGGCGCCAAAGTCGTAGGGATTGGTAACGTGGACGTCAGCAAAATCCAGTCGCTCAAGGCTGCAGTGGATGAGGCTGTCGACCAATTGGGCCGGATTGACTTCGTGATTGCGGGCGCTGCGGGCAATTTCCTCTCGAGTGTTGCCAACATGAGCTCCCGGGCTTTCTCCAGAGTCATAGAAATCGACCTTATCGGCTCCTTCAACACAGCCAAGGTGACTCTGGAGCAGCTCACCAAAACTAAAGGACATCTTATTTTTGTTTCGGCGACTCTGCAGTACAAGGGAATCCCCATGCAAGCACATGCCTCTGCTGCTAAGGCGGGCGTAGACTCGCTGGTCAAAACTCTGGCATTGGAGTTGGGACCATTAGGAATCCAGGTGAATGCGATAGCTCCCGGACCCATCATGGGAACCGAGGGTCTGGACAGACTGATGCCAGCCGACATGCGTGCGCGCAATCAAGAACTGGTGCCACTACAGATATATGGATCCACCAAGGATATTGCTGATGCTACAGTCTACCTGTTCTCCCCTGCCGCGCGTTTCATCAGTGGGCATGTGCTAGTAGTCGATGGAGCTGCATGGTTCAACAGCACTGCCGAAATGGAGTATTATCCCACATTCATCATCAGCCAGAACACTGGACCGAACAAGTTGTAACCCACGTATGTGGGGCTGTAACTACTGGGATTCAAATAGACTAGATTTAAATGATGATTTTGGAACAACTGCAGCGTGATCGCAGGTGATATCGAAACAAGTATGATTGATTGACTTGTGCGGGATTCGAGTTTAGAAATTTAGATAGCTGTGATTCCATAACGGTGTTATTATGCAATTGGGTGGTCAAACGATGGGCTTACCAAATGTGCTTTGAAAATAGTTATATTGTCGCAGACCCAGTCAGATCACTCTGCATATATGTGAATAGAGAGAGAATACCCACTTACTTTCACTTGTTTCATTATTGACAAGTATTGAGGTGTTATTGATACCACATTACTACTGCTGCTTATATGTGGTTCATGTAAATTGCAGCTTACCCATTTCTGATACAACATTGACCGGTCTAATACAGCCTAGTTTGCCACAGGACGATAGTACAAGAACATAGCTTAAGCTACCGCTAATATAGACAAGCTATGTAGAACTATGAAATTACATGTTATATACAATAGGTGGCTAGTGAAACAACTACTTTTGACTGACAAAAAGCTGAAGCGCAAATACATGCACATCTTCGGTAAATAATAGAAAAGTGTTAAAGGTTTTGCCAAAATAAAGGAATGTTCCAAGTGTGAGTATTCTGTTAACTCTTATGAGAAATACCGTTTACCGTTTATGGTATGCTATAGTATGTGATCCATAAAGGATGTGCCAAATTTCAAGCGTTATTATCGCATTAGCCTTTATACGAAATATCGCTTTCCGTTCATGCCATAGTATGTGATCCACAAATGATTCACCACACTTTAGTAATAGATGAACAGGGTGATAAAGCATGTGCCAAATTAGAGGTCGATTCCTAGTGTAATTATTCCGTTGGCTCTTATGTGAAATACCATTTATCGCTAGTGGTATGCCATAGTATGTGGCTCATAAATAATTCCCTTCACTGGCAATGATTCACTCACCTCATACCTGTAGTTATTTCTCGTCCTTCTCTTCGTCCGTAATGTACTATTCTTATCCGTCTGGAGCATACCTTGTTTAATGCCACTTAGAGTTCATCCATCCTCTTCGTGAAAATCACCCAAACTTTATAGCCACTGCATATATGCGATTCATCTGAGTCTTTTGGCAGTGCATATAGATCTGTGAACTATTTACTATTGACTATTTACATTACCTACATTGGGCCCTAGCGGGCGGAATTGTCAGCAAAATTGGGGTGAGTCGGACACAGTAAACCCAAGTTTAGTTCACAGTAGACCAGTACACTTTTACAAGTTCACTAGACGCCGTCGAAGCGATCAAGCCAGCTCAATCAGCAAAGCCGAAGCACCACCGCCACCGTTGCACACGGAAGCGACACCCAACTTGCCCTTCTCCTGCTGGAGAACAGAGATCAGGGTACCGACAATGCGGGCACCCGAACAGCCAAGAGGGTGGCCCAACGCGACTGCACCACCGTAGACATTGATTTTAGAAGTGGGAACATCAAGAATCTTTGAAGCAGAGCAGCCAACCACTGAGAAGGCCTCGTTGAACTCGAAGAAGTCAACATCCTTGATGTCCACGTTGGCACGCTGGAGAGCCTTCCTAGTAGCCAGGGCAGGTGTGGTGGGGAACTTGATGGGGTCCTGCTCGGCATCAGCAAAGCTGATGATCTTGGCAAGAGGCTTGAGACCAAGCTCCTTAAGCTTGCGCTCGCTAACAAGAACAACAGCAGCACTACCATCGTTCAAGGTAGACGAGTTGGCGGCAGTGAGAGTACCGTCCTTCTTGAAGACAGTACGAGCACTGCGCAGACGGCCCTCGTCCAAGCGAGACTGCTCCTCGTCAACACTGATGGTGACAGCAGGCTTGTTGCGACCACCAGGGACCTCGATAGGGGCAATTTCCTTGAACTTGTTCTCAGCAGTAGCACGCTGGGCACGCTTGTAGCTCTCAATGGCATACTCATCCTGCTGCTCACGAGTGATGTTGTGCTCGGTGGCAGTGTCCTCACCGGCAATGCCCATGGCAAAACCGTCGTAGGCATCCTGCAGACCGTCACGCTCCAGACCGTCTACGACCTGGGAACCACCATACTTGGAGCCCTGACGCATCGAAGGGAGGTAGTGGGGAACGTTGCTCATGCTCTCGGCACCGCAACCAACCACAATATCAGCACCACCGGTCATAATGACCTGGCTAGCCAACATGATGGCCTTCAAGCCAGAGGCGCACACTTTGTTGACAGAAGAAGACACGGTGTCTTTACCGAGACCAGCCTTAAAAGCGACCTGACGAGCAGGGTTCTGACCAGTGTTAGCGCCACAGACATTACCAAGTATAATCTCCTCAACGTCAGAAGGCTTGATTTCAGGCACACGCTCAAGGGCAGCACGCACAGCGTGAGCGCCCAAGTCTACTGCCGTTTGTGAAGAGAGGCTGCCCAAAAAGCTGCCGATAGGGGTTCTTGCGGTGGAAACAATGTAAACACTCATTATTGGATGTTGTCAACTATGTGTGTGGGCCTCCGCGGGCTAAATGGGGTGAGGTGGGTTTTTCAGCTGGTCACGTGTATAAATCATCCCCACCCCGCATGCATCAATAGCAAATGGATATGTATGGCTAAGGGTTATTAAGGAACCAGTATGACCAAATCGAGGGGTTTTAGCCGTTAAATGCGGTAAGTACCGGTAAATTCAATCGTATGATCATTGCCGTGCAAATATATGGAATTTGCCCTAGTTTTTTTGCAATAGTTTATAAAGAAGAGTACCATATTATTATGTGGTGATTTATCGACTACCTACTTAGCGTGATATGCAGTTGGGCAGTCTGACTAGCAGCCTGTTGTCAAACCCAGTAGTGTATTACGCGGATATTGAGTTAGACATAGATGGCTGGAATGTTGCATAATACCTAGTAATATATTATCATAAGTAAATTTCATTGATGTATTATCATTGAGCAAGATGCTCTATCTTGGCGATACGCTTTGCCTAACTCAGCTCTATATAATCAACTATCACGCAATCCTATTCTTTTTGATATCACGTATAATACTAGTTACCATGCTTAAAATATGCAATGGAACGGTCAGTACAAAATATCAATTCTCTACATTTAGTGATTAGGAATTTTGGAGGAACACAGCATTACTTTACAATGTAGTGAATTGTCGCAAAACTTGGAGAACATTCTTTAATAAATAATGGTATATGCTACCAAGGAATATGTTGAGTGAGATATTTACAGTTTTATATGTCACCAAAACGTTTATAATGCATGTACCATATTGTGCATCATGTAGGGCCTGTATATATAAACGATAATAAAGCCAGTATTACGTAGCATCTACTGCGGTAATTTTATATTAACGCAGTATAATAGTATAGATACAAATGCCTCACGATGAGTTTATTTATAGCATGCCGCAGAGATGAATTGAAGCATAAGGAATTTTATTTCCGCAAAAAATTTGAATCATGCATAAAAGTTATATATTGAAAGTCTAATTCCCTATCTAGAAGGTCTAATTCCCTATCTAGAGGTTAAGGCTGGTAACCATCAGTAATGTCCAGGGTAATATTTCCCAAAGGAGTAGTAATTACACTAAGTGCATCGAGAGCATCAGCAATAACCTGACCAAAAACGTCTAAAAGCGTAGTCGATGCAAGGGTAAGAATGTCGTCATTGGCAGTACCGCAGGTAACATTAGGTGTTCGGAACTCAAGTGCCTGAATTACAAACTGGAGAGCATCAGGAAGTCCCAGATATTCGGCACTAACGTGGTCATCACCCTTCCAAGGAACATACTGAATGTTTGCTCCTTCATCACACTGCTCTGAAACATACTGACGGACGGGTTGTGATGGAATGATTTGGTCGGTATCGGCATGCCAAATATAACGAGGGAATTTAGGAACTGGGACTGTAACAGAACTCACGTTCTTCAGCAGACTTTCGTAGTCAAATACCTCAACAATGGGCGGGAAAGTGTAAAAGTCAATATCGGACATAGCTTGCCAGTCCTGGTGCATAAACTCAAGCAGGGCATCAACCATACAGAAGCTGGGCTCCCAAACAGTGGTGATTGCATTCTTTAAATTTTGGTAGAAGTGTGGCCAAGCTGTTGTATACAAATCTGGGTATGCATTAATCAATCCTCCCATGGCGGCAACAATGAAACCAGAGAATAAGTTGTCAGCATTATCCAGATGCTGAATAGTGGTAGCTAGATCCACTGGAGTACCACCATGAGCAGCACCTACAAGGTTCAACTCTGGAGCATGGGTTTCGTGAAGGGACGACATCCAAACCGTAGCACTTGCACCTCCACTGTAACCAAGCAACGCAGTAGGAGTATCTTGAGCCAAGCCCAGATGTGAAATTGCAGCTTTAATAGCATCAAGCCCTGCATATGCCTCCTCATGGCCAGCAATGAACCCTGAGCGTGCACCTTCATGGTCAGGCACTACAACATACCATCCCTTGTAGAGACCGACATCAATGGAAATAGCAACATCAGTGGAAACAGTAAAGCCATCAGGAGCAAGCAGCCCCTTAGCAAGAGAGTAGCTTGGCGCGCAATTCAAGTTGGCTGAGTCCTCATAAACTTGGTAAGAAAGAATCTTGGCATCAGTGGTTGGCTTGAAGGGAGTGTACACAGTTACGACACTGTGAGAGGATTCATTCTGTGAATTTATCGTCTTGTAGGCAAGCTGTTCAACTTTTGCGAATGTAATCGCAATCTCAATGTTGCTGGTAACGGTACGGCTATCGTAAACTTCACCATTCTGCAGACTATCAAGATTAGATGGTGCGTTGTAAAAACTGTCATTTAAAGGTGCAGAAAGAGACAACCCAGAGATTGTTGCAGCGCTAGCGTAGCCCGCAAGCTTAAGAAGACTTACTGCTATCATGATAATATCGTAATACCAGTGAAGTTGAGTGTCTGTATGAACCAATGATTAAAGTAAGTAAAACAGCTCTGTATTTATAGTGATTTACAACTGCATAATTATGATATAATATAGTGATAGCGCCCTACATTTGCAACTATCCCGATAAGCGAACAACCGTTAGAGTACTTACCGAACCCTCCTTGATTTGTGGCTGGGGGTGAGAATGAGAACATTATATAGAAATAACTTTCCGTGTAGTATCAAATATTTCCAGAAGTACCATTGATGATGCTAATACCATATCACCCTTTTTGAATTCAATTTCACTACATGATGTACTTTTTAGTTCCTAGTTTACACCAAAGGAACTGTCGGAGCTCATATCGGTAATGCATACATGGTGAGGAGAAGTCATACACGAGGTACTATTTGGTTGAAAATGTAAATACCGTATATATGCAGTATCTGCATCGGAATGCATATCTATTGGGCGTCCATAAGTAAATATGGCGGAAATGAAAGAAACAACAACAAGAGTATACATACAATAAAATATATTACTTTTTGTTAAAGCAAATCAACCTAGAGAAACAAATTTATGAACTAATGTATGCATATACCTGGAGTCTTGCGGCTTTTCTAGGGATTTATCCCGCGCGGACCACCGCTCCTCTCATGCCAGTTAATTAGGGCAATGGTTCCACACTTTTGCCCTATCGGTTGTTTTATGCGGATCAGATCATATATCAAAGAAGGTTGCAGCAAGGTTGCAGTCTATCCACGAAACAATTTGGCATAAGTAGGGCCAATTTAGTCACTAGTGTATCTATACTTAACATCAAATGATCAAACAGTTTACATCTTAAATTTTACCTCCAATACACTGCATTGCCTAAGCATACCATTGAACTGTATAATAACAGGCATAGGGTTATGTAGTATATCCGCTGTATTGATTAAGATGCTCTTATGCATTGGAATGCTTAGCTGACTGATGCAATACAGAGTATTAATTCATATTCTCAGAATAATTTAACACTCAAAATTGTTGAATATAAAGTTACAACTCAGGCCCAATAAGTATGTGGAAAATATAGGAAGGTGGTGAGATAACCCATTAACTGCAGCCATTGGCTGCAACCACATTAAATATACTTGTAAAGTTTTGATATAGCTGAATTTTGGTAAATTATGAATATGTGCATTACACAAAAAAAAACATTGAAAACTCGCTGCCATTTTAAACTATATGATATATCATCTATGATAGTCTGCAGAACTATTCTCCATTAGTATGCTATATGTCAAATGTAATTACAATAAGGGATATGTATGATTTCAGAATTCAAAGATGATATACAATACAATAAGCAACTCATTTAGTAGTGGAAAATCAAATCCATATTATCCTGCCTTCACGTTCATTGGCCTATAATGGATATATGCCAGGGCTCAAATTTAGAAATAATCGTGTTCCTATATCATTTTAAAATTGGTGGCGCATCATTTATGTGTGAAGTATCTCAATATGCTTTAATTACTATAGAAATTATAGTAATATTGATCTCGAAAAAAATACACATATGTAATATAAAGATATACAGCCTATAGAAAGATCGGCTTGATATATGTATGTCTATGCAGATATGACACATCAAGTACTATGCAAGAGTAAATATACCGAGGAACTTTACGAGAGATGAGAGCATGCACGTTTGTTTAATATTACAGTCGAGTCCATATTATATGTTAGAATGCCAGTAATACTTTATATTATGTAGATATCCAAAGTTAGATATTACTATGCTAACTTACTACACAATAGCAAGATCTTGAAACAACTGAATATATGGAACTCCTCCAAAACTTTATAATCATTACAAATATAACATGTGCTCACGAAAACGTCTCTATTGATCTACTAAAATATGTATATATTCTGATTCAACATTAAACTACATTGGAAATATTTCTTTATACAAAACAGTGTTCTACATCCATTTTTTTGTGATACATATTATCAATATTCCATGGTGTAACCAGGGGTGTCGCCTGTAAAATGCGACGTTACTTATACTTTCGGTTCCTTGATGTATCAGAAGCCTGCACACATTACAAAAAAGGTATATCAATTTAAAAAAGTATAATCAAAAAGTTCAGTTCCAGTTGGTATCCTCGGTGACTCTTTTCAATAGAACTATTCACCTTTGTGCTTGGATTAAGGGTGTCATTATCGCTAAGACTCTTACTTACTACAACACCAACAACAGCGATGGATATATTTTTGAATATTATCACTTAACTCCATATGTGTTCAGTGAGTTTGATAACATCTTGGCTTCTCAAGTTGGTGGTTCTAAGAAGTTGGTAGTGAATCTGATACGGGTCTACTTGAGGAATTATAGATTGAAGTAGTATGCATAGGATACAATTTATGAAATAATAATGAGGGTCCGGTTGGATTATCTTGTTTAGCACAGAGAGATGCTACCAAAATTTTACATGTATAAGCTTCCTCGTCTTATAGCCTGCAGAGTGCAGACTACATGGTTATGCCCGACCATGATTAGCATACCTAGTACATATAGAGAAAAACCATAAGTAAAAGATGAATGTAATAATCTCGAAATTGAACCAACATTATAATTTGCTGTAACGTTGTGTGTATACGACATGATGGGTCCACACATGGTTGTCGGATGAATATATAAAAAAATTATAGTATCCATAGATATAGTGGATAATATGGTATTTAGAATCTCTTATCAATGTCTGGTGGAACTCTGTTGTACACACTATTGACATGCATATGAATATACAAGCTGTAACGGGATATATCTAAGTATATAGCAGGCACATACGTGATCTCTAGAGTTGATACATATTTCAGCCACTCTAAGTATCATTATGGTGGTCACGCTGCGACTAAAGTACCATTCACATGGTGACCACTATGTTACAAGGTATTATAGATGAGAGGTACACACGGATAATTTACATCAGACATTAGACACAGTATGAATGATTCAGCGAAGCACAGTTCAAACAATTTTGGTGCAATTAACTGTAGATTTGTTTTTATCGTATATCGCAGGCACACTACTTGTAATTCATAAAGTGGTGTGTGCCCAACCCTGAAATTTCGTTAGACATGAGCTACAGTAATGTTGAGAAAGGCTTTCTACTGTCCTTGCTAGCTGAAAAGCAGCGAATGGACGGAAGATCCTTTGATACAATGAGAGATCTTGAGCTCTTGTTTGGTAATGAGTATGGCCACGTTGAGGTGAAGCTAGGTAAGACCAGGCTGGTAGTCCAGGTCAGTGCTTCCGTGCGCCAACCGCGACCTGAGAGGCCGTTCGAGGGCCTTTTCCATATTAGCACAGATATTAGTTCAATGGCATCTCCACAGTTCGAGAATGGTAGATCCAGTGGACGTGAGGAGGTGCTGGTTTCCAGGATGATTGAAAAGGCTATCAGGCGTTCCAACGCGCTTGATTTGGAGAGCTTGTGCATTGATGCAGGTAAAAGATGCTGGATGGTTCGTGCCGATGTCCACTACATTGACTACGATGGTGGTTTAGTGGATGCCAGCTGTATTGGCGTGGCCGCTGCCTTACTTCACTATAGACGGCCAGACACGTCGATCGATGGCGACCAAGTCATTATCCACGACATCACTGAGCGCCCGCCGGTCCCGCTCTCTGTTTTGCATATTCCCGTCAGCGTTTCATGGAGCTTCATTCCATTGCCTAAACCAGACACTACAGAAACCACCAACTCAGACTCCGATTCTGAAATGGAAAGTGATAATGACGAAGAGAACGGCGAATTCAACGCTTTGGCTACTAAAAGTGTGGCTTTGCTGGATGCTACCGCGGCTGAACAGGCCCTGCGGACCGGCTCCATTACCATAACTATCAATAAAGACCGCGAGATCTGTCAGATCACGAAGGCTGGTGGGGCCCAGGTATCCACTAACACACTGATGAAACTCACAGGCTACGCACACAAGATCGCCTTAGACTTTTCTAATAAAATCACCCGAGGTTTAGAAGCAGACTTCAAGAAGCGTAACCGAGGAAACCTGGGCGCTGATTTAAGCAGTGCACTCAACGAACGCTGATAATTAAAATGTGTAGACGTATACGTAAACTGTTAAATATTTCTCACCAAGTACCTCGCAGAGTCCATGGTATACCGAACTACTTCCAAGAACTTATCCAGCGGGATTGTCTTGTCTCTGGCCTCTCGTATCTCGCGTAAGACTTCACCCAGAAGCTCTACATTGCTCTCGACCTCTACTTCTTTGGTTACGGTGGGGTTACCGCCAGCACCGATGCCATGCACCGAGGTCAGATCTACTTGGCAGCCAGGGCTCTTCCACTCCAAGCGGTTCTTATTACGCTCGTAAATGGGCTGGGAGCCCTTGATCTCGGACTGGATATCCTCAAAACTCACGGGATGTTCGATGGAGAGCGTCATCTTCAGATCGAAGGCGGAGTTAGGCTGAGAAATGTACAGATCACCCAGCCTCTGCTTGGAAATGCACTCAACTACCGACCCGCGGTCGCTGTAAGATACACGCACCTTCTTGTTACCCTCACCAAGTGACTTGACATTCAAGTTATAGCTCTCATCTCTGGTGAGGATGTTTGATCGCGTGATGGGGTTAGCGTCACTAGCAGCATGAGCCAGGGTCAGCGAGTCCAGCAACGTCTCGAGAGCTTTGAACGAACCAATGTCGACCTCACTCTTGAATCTCAGTTTTTCTTGACGCCAGTAGACGAAGTCTACCACGGCCTCGCTGAGGGTGGGAAATCGGTGCCGCATTGTGTTCTCGTCTGCAATCAAACCCAGCTTGAACTCAATCTCGACGTTGCCCAGGTTTTCCAGACTGACTGGCGTCAATTTCTCGTAGATCCACCCGGCCAACACTTTGGTCTGGTCGTCTCCGGGAATTAGCGAGGCCAGCGAGGCGGTCAGGCCCGTGAGAGAGACGTTGCCACCAGGACCAACCTCTGAAGCACGCGGAGGAGGGATTGCATTGCCAGAAAACGGTGTTTTCTTTAAACTAAGTGGCTGGGGTATACTTACGGTAGTAGGGTCCAATTCATTATCGATTTCTTCGAGGTCTTTGTCCTCCACTGGGCGTGTGCCATCAAGATCCTCGGCATCACTGAACACATCCAAAGATTCCGCCAGCTCGGGCCGTGTCTCTGACAATTTCCATCTTCGTGGGTCTCTGACCTTGTTTTTACGGCCACGGTATATCTGAGCCCACACCGGTGGTGTTCGCCCCTGTCTCGGAGATGCGTTTCCTCTGGGAGGAGAAACGGAGTTTCCAGATTCTGGTGATGAATTGGTACTGCGGTCTACCGAACCTCTATGCAAAACTTGGGCCCCATCATTGATCATTCCTAGTAGATCCATGTTTTTGCCGTCTGTTGCAATTAGGCGTTTATATAGCCGTTGTGCCCTAGCCTCCTTCCAGCTGCCCTCGCTGCTGCGGTGTGGCTCTGCTGCAACCTAACTGAAGAGAGCTAATTAACACAGTATTACCGCATTATCGAGACATTCAGCGTATATTGAGCGTGTGGTATCTACAAATTTAAATTTAATAATAAAATTACAGTGTGAGTGTATCCTATCAATATAATCTATATTATCTCATCCTAGTTATGGTGAGACTAGTTAGCGAGTGGAAGAGCTGATCATCAGTATTCTTGTGGTATGTGATAATTGCAAGTATCTAGCTACGTATGGAGCGGCGGTTACAGCATATCAATGTGATATAATAATTATGTGATACGATATGTACCATCTCAATTGAATGATCTGCAGGGCTGAAATACGCGGAATAATCTCATAACAGCTACTGTTGCACAATATAAATCAGAAACAACAGTTTGTCCCAACCAAAAATACTCTCCGGTATGGAAATAGCTCATAAAGCAACAACCTACGGAGTGTATGCCACACCAATAGCCTGCAATATATAGTTCTAAACGACACTCAACTTGGCTGCGGTAAATACAGAAGTTCTATTGCGTGGGATTGAGGTATGTGGAACCCTCATTCTTTCGGCCAACGGTTAGTAAATATCTAAATCATAATATAATTCACGCTAATGAGGGCACGGTGATTCCAATGCGTTTTTATACATATAAAAGTGGTAATACATGATAACCCCTGCACAGCGCAAATGCGGCTAGATAAACCATGCTACAGGTGGTACGAATTTTCAGTCATGTTTATTGATAGTTGATCAGCGATTTGGCGAACTCGGCAGTATTAGCAGCTTTCACAAGCGACTCTCCCACGAGAACAGCTTGTACGCCCTGAGCAGCATACTCAGCGACCTGCTGCGGGCCAGAAATACCGCTCAAAGCAGCCAAAACGACCGCAGACTTATCAATGTTGGCAATCAAATTAGACGTGGTGTTCATGTCCACCTTGAACGAGTGCAGATCGCGATTGTTGATGCCAATGACATTGGCACCAAGCTTGAGTGCGCGCTTCATTTCATCCGCACTGCTCACCTCCACAAGGGGCTCCATACCGAGCTTTTTAGAGTAGTTAAAGAGGTCACTCAGCAGCGCATCATCCAGCATCTTGACAATTAACAACACCGAGTCGGCACCGGCCAGACGGGCCTCAGCGATCTGGTAGTTGCTGAAAATAAACTCCTTGCGAAGCACGGCTGGACGGTTAGCGAGCTTCTCCAGGGCCCGTCTGGCCTGCACAAGATCATCTAAGGTGCCCTTGAACCACTTAGGCTCGGTGAGAACGGAAATGGCACTGGCACCAGCCTCAGCATATTCCAGTGCCTGTGAAGGAGCATGGATCTGAGGGGCAATCGAGCCCTTCGAGGGAGATGCACGCTTGATTTCGGCAATCAGCGCCATCTTGTGGTTGCCAGAACCTTGCTGCAGGCGAGAAACAAAGTCAACCACAGAAGGAGCCAGACCCATGGCGATATTTTTCTCTAGATCCTCGAGTTTCTGGCCAAGAACCTGCTCCTGAGCAGCAACGTCCAGCCTGCGCTGAGCGTAAATGCGATCGAGAATACTCTCAGTTTCTTTTGTCGCGGTGCTGACAGCACTCGGCTCATAATCCGACCATTTCCCTCCACGGTAGCTAAGGAAGTTTCGCAGCATGATGTTGCCCTCCTGGGTCAAAATGCTTTCTGGATGGAACTGCACACCCTCCAAAATAAATTCTTTGTGGCGCACACCTTGAACAATGCCACTCTCCTCGAGTTTCGCGGTCACTTCCAGGCAGCTGGGCAGCGACTCGAAATTGGCAGCCAGAGAGTGGTAACGAGTGGCACTGACACCCTGGCTAACGCCACGGAAGCAACCAGTGTTGTTGTGTACGATATGTGAGGTCTTACCGTGGAAGATTTCTCCAGCAGACTCGACTTTACCTCCGAGTGCGGACACCATGCACTGCAGGCCCATACAGACACCGAAAATAGGGAGCTTACCCATGAAATGCATGATGACCTCCCGGCTCACACCACTATCGTCCTCAGGGTTGCCAGGTCCGGGACTGATGAGAATATGGTCGGGTTTAAGCGCCTCAATCTGGGGCACAGTGATCTGGTCATTACGGTAAACCGACACCTGGGCACCTTCACGCGACAGAACCTCGTAGATATTCCACGTAAACGAGTCGTAATTATCTATAAGAACCACATGGGGACCGGACATGTTCGAGGTAGACAGAAAAGTGGATTTGTGGTTGAGTCACTTTCCCGATTATAGTTTCTGTGAGTCTAGGCTCGCGTACCCGTATGTAGTTGCCCGGGTTCAAAGTGGAAATTCAATTTCACCTTTCCGTACCCAGCAGTTGTGCGACGCGTATATCAATGTCCGTCAGACCAAGAGTTAATACTGCACTACTCAATGAGTATAAGGAGCACACAGTCACCTTAATCGGAAAGGTGGATTCAATCGACGGGTCGCGAGTTATCTTTGCCCTGAACGATGGCTCAGTAGCCGTGCTCACAAATGCTGGCATCCCGCCACTCGAGATCGGTAGTGTCTACGAGGTTATTGGTAAAGTGCTCAATGAAAGCGAGGTAAAAGGCTACAAGGCGTCTAAATTGGAGACCACAGAGCTCCCACCGGCCGGATTCGAGCAGAGGCTGCTTGCTCTCAGGGAAGGCCCTGCCAAGAAGCGGTTGTTCGTGGCATAGACATATTTATATTACGTATTTTAATGGATATACTGTACGCATGAATCTTGCCACTGGTCGATTGCCGGTAGTGCTGTTATAGCGTTGTTATGGCGCCGCTAGAGCGTTGTTATAGTTGTTATAGCGTAGTTATGGCAACTTTTATGTATATTGTACATCTCATCGATAGATTTATCAATTGAGTGATTTCTTTATATTTAGTGGTTCTCTATGGGTGGCATTGGGGGTTGCAAACAGCGCGTATACGGCGTATGGAAAGGAATATTGCGAATGAACTGAACTGGGCTGGTAACGTATACTGGGGGAGTCATTTTGAAACTGTAGGTAGAATCAGGAAGTCTCGAGAGGGCTAAAGCTACCTTTCCAGTGATACTGAAATATGATCAGGCTTTATTGAGACTGCCCACTTAGCAGCTGCGTAGTGGGTTTTAAATACACGTGGAGGGGATCTATGAAAGGCAAACTAGGAATATATCCAAAGAAATACCATCATTCAATAGCTGACTTCCACAGGCTTATTGGTTAACTTGCTTAATCAATGAATCTGCCAGAATTGCTCTATCCAACGAAGGGGCAGACACAACGCCCACTACAGAATCATGGTTTGTGCAAAGTTTCACATCGTCCTCACCTACAACAATAGTTTGGTGGATCGGGCCCATTTTGAGGTTCGTGCCCAGCTTGGACAATCGTGCGAAATCAGCAGCCTCCACAGTAAGTTCCTGGCTCACAGAAGGGTTATCAGAACGAAGAACATAACCTTGGTCACTTCCAGTTACAAGCAGAGCACTGGCTTGTATTCTCTCTAAAGCAGCCTCCATCGGTTATGGTCGGACTATATATGGGTTGAATTGGGGTTGATGTTTCCAAACCCAGCTAGAAGGTACCGCGTATTATTTTGGGATATCACATAGTTTGATTTATATATAACGTAGAATATATCATCATAATACATCCAAATTTGGCATTCATAATGACCATTGGTTTCTGATAAGACAATTTATCTGACTGGCACATCACGAATTAGGAATAGCTCTATAAGTTGGGGCACCACACCGTATTTACTACTTATCACATTTAAACCAGGTCGAACATTATCCTAGGGATGGGTGTTGCTATATCGCAATGATTGGGTTCATTGGTGATCCATGTCAATGGTGTGAATTTAAGTGCAAACTAGAAATACTTTTCTGCATATAACAAATATAACTATAAATAGAAAGTATTCAAGTATGTAGTTATACACGGCACATAAATTAAGCTCACTGATATATTTATATATATACCTTGTCTTACTTTATGTTATAGCTCTACCAGCTATCAGTCTCTCACAGATATTTAGCTTTATATGGAACATACCACACATTTGGGCTGTATCATGTCAAATATGACCCAGACAACTCGATTCCATGCCTAGGTCGTACAATGGGTTCAATGGGGCTATCACCCTCCATGGGTTCCTTTCCAGAAGACTTAGACATCGGTTTCCCAGGATAAAGGCTTAAGAATGCCCCGAGAGTCTTTCATCTGGGATCACCATATACGGTAAGACTCTAGTATACTTATAACAAGGGTCGAAACTCTTTTCGTTTATCATATAAACTATATTATATACAGATATGCGACGTGTATGATTCTATTAAATATCGTATGCAATATTACACCATTCACTGAAAGCTGCACGGCTTCAAACTCACTTGTTGACTCTGATCACATCATTGCTTGGTGCCTCCTTGGACTGGATCGACTCTGTATCCTAGTGAATTTCTACTCTTCATGAGATCTTGACTGGTTAATCACCACCCTTCATGAGTTCTTGGCCGATTAATTGCCACTCTTCATTAGTTCTTGGCTGGTTTATCATTACGCACTTAATAAGTTCTTGACTAGTTTATCATTACGCACTTAATAAGTTTTTGACTGGTTAATCGTTACGCACTTCATTACTTCATTACACCGGCTGCGGTCGGTTACCTATCGTATTGTTATATGTACTGCAATAGACAGACAGTCTATGACTCTATGAGTTTTCTTCAAGCTCGACGGCGAGTTTTAGCGGCGGTGGATCAGATGCAGAGCCGGCCATCGACCAGTCGGACACTTCGCTGAAAAGATTAGACGATGTGGGGGGTGACGAAGTGAACATGGTCAGGTCGGGGATTGAGGTCTTGCTGTCCCTCATGATGGGACTGCGCAGGAACTCCTCGAAATCTGCATTGTTCATGACCTTGCTGAGCCATTTGCCGGTGGATTCCGATCCGGGAAGAAGCATTGTGCTCTGCTTATGTTCTGGCGTAGAGAAGTCAAACAGCTTCTGAATGGAGTCTGGGGCATTATTATTGGGTTTCCGCTTGGGAGTGCTTGGTGGCTCCAGGGCTGTCTTTATATGATCGTCGACTTCGTCGTGCTTTGCTGGTGGTGGTTCTAGGGCCGAAGGTGCCGGCGTATGTAGTTTGGAGGTGTAGTTGAGCGGGTTGTCGATCAGCCTGTCTGACAGATCCGCGTGATCATCGGACCGGAGGTACTGGGAAGTGTTATCCCGCGACCACAGCTCGATGGTGGACTGGCTGTCCTGTGGAGTAGCGGGCTGCATGCCGCTGCCAATGATCTGCGATGCACTGAAGTGAGCCGGGATGGCGTTATTAGGGAGTGTGGAGACTCGATGGGCCTGCGGAAGTGAATTATATGGGTGTGCCGAAGGCTGATGCTGTTGCACTGCGTGCTTGTTGTGCTGCGCTGGATAGTGCGCCGATTGGTGCGGAACTGCTTTTGGTGCTGCCGGAACCGGGGGATCGACGTCGTACTCCGTACGCGATCGCTTGTCCCACAGAGCCATCGGCCGCATCACGCGCTTACTCTTGTAGTACAATGCACACGCGTTACACAACAGTTCCTTGGTACCTTCCGGGTACTCGACGCGTCTCCAGGTCGATGCAGTTTCTACGCCACAGTTTTTGCACTGCGAAACGGGCTCGTCCTTGGGAGATGTAGTGGATTTCCGCTTTTTCGCGGGCTGTGCGTCGCTCTGGGCCCGTTTAGTGCCAGAGCGGCCAGCGCCTGTGGGTGGGTGAGTTTGTGCGATTTTAGTGGGTCGAGCCCGGACTGGAGGGCTGGAAGGCAAAGCAGGCTCGCTCCTCAGCAACGAGGGCGGGATTTGCACGGGAGGGGGCAGCACGGGCAGGAACGGGAACTGATTATGGAGCTGCTGACTCTGCTGGGTCTGCTGGGTCTGCTGGCTTTGCTTCGTTTGCTGAGTCTGCTGGGCCTGTGGCTGGCCTTGCTGCTGAAGCTGCTGGGCCGTGTGGTGAGCGAGCTCCTCCTCAGCCTTGGCCAGGATTTCCGCGGGCTTTCGGATGGGGAGGACATGGACGTGAAGCTCGACGTGTTCACTCATAAGCTTCGAGGAGCAGAGCTTTCCGGTGGCCTCGATAACGGAGTCCTGCGAAACCTTGCCGTGGCACTGCAAGGGCAGGTCCTCTTCGGAGAAGTCCACTGAGTAGACCGCGTAGTCGTCAGCGTGGGTGTCGCAAATGGAGGCGAACTCCGGGCTGGCTGCGCGCATAGCCTGCAAACACGGGTGGATTTCCAGGATGGCAAGGTCTATTCCGCGGTAGACGCGTGACTCGATCTTCTCGGAGGGCTTGACGATGAACTTCTGCGACTCTAAGCCGTGCAGCGTGTAGAGAATCTTCATTGCCAGGCTGCACAGTTCGCCGCCATCAGAGCCTGGCGATTGTGTCATTTAGATGGTCAAAGCTGGTGCGGAAACTTTGTATGATAGTGGTGGTAGGATGGAGACTGCACGAAGTAATGTAAGGTGGTTGGGGTGGTCTAGTCCGAGGGACGCGTTGACGCGTCTGGACAAGGGCAGGGCTGTCGTTCAGCCTTACTGAGGGCTAGGGCCATGCAAGTAATGAAGCCAGCAAAGATCTGATATAGTGGGTATTGCTAGATTAATCTGTGGCAATGTGCGTATAGTGTAGAATTAGGGAATATATACCCAGGAGCCATCAGGAGTGCCCGCGAGCCAAGTGGCACGCTCTGTGTTACTGGCTACGCGTTGGGGATGCCATTTGGATTGGTAGTAATCGTCGGCGTAGTTGAATTTACGTGTTCTTGGATGATTAACGGTTCTAATTTGGCAGTGATGCATGGCAGTAGCCACAGCTAGTGATATTAGCGAAGTATACGCTTATTGCACGGTACACCTTGGTGTAATGGCTGGTGATAATACGTTCACACCAAATTAGTCTACCGAGTTGACATTCGTAAGTGGTCAGTGTCTCGAATGTAGACATCTACATTACCTGCCAGTGCACTCTGCTCTAACACTAATGCCAGTAGCACGATATGTACCACCTAACACTCTACTGTAGGTACAACATATGTAGACACACCATCTCCCGCTATCATAAGTAGCACCTTATGCACACAACTTCTAACGTAAACGACGAATTCCAACAAACATGCACTGTTTCTAACATCATTCTACCAAGTAGTACTAATTGGTATCTACTGCACTGCTTCTAACATACTTCAACCGTGGGTATTAACGATCTGTGTATACTGTAGGTACTTACAATATGTGTCACACACCACCTGGCTATCGTAGGTGCATCCACTCTCGTACCCGTCATGAGTAGCATCTATATAAAGCACAGCAGTTACATCAACAGCAGATACCAATAAATAACACATCACCTCTGCATGCTCTCTGCTTTAATAGCCCCTAATGCACTTATACATGCTCTAGTAGCATCATAGTGCACCATTCATATGTTCAAAGTAATACTATAGCGCACCACTTAAAGGCTCTAAGTGGCCTCACAGTGCACGAGTCACATACTCTAAGTGATACCATAGAGCACCACTATCATACTCTAAGTACCGCCATAGTGTACCACTTACAAGCACTATAGTGGACCACTTATAAGTTCAACACCATAGTGTACCACTTATATGCTAGTAACATCACAGTGCACGAGTTACGTATTCTAAGTAGTACCATAAAGTACCAAAACATGCTCTAGTAACACCATAGTGCTCCACTTATATGCTCTAGGGAAGCCATAATGCATCATATACTCTAAGTGGCACCATAGAGCAGCACTTACATGCTCTAGCAACACTTGCAAGCACTAGCAACACATGCTCTAAAAACACTTACATGCTCTAGTGGCACTATAGGCACCTACATGCTCTAAAAACACTTACATGCTCTAGTGGCACTATAGGCACCTACATGCTCTAGTGGCACCATGCTCTAGCAACAATGCTAGTGGCAGATTGGAATACCCAGGATACCCAGGCTAATAGCAATAATACAGCACTATATAATAATAAGGAGCGCTGCATGCACTGTATGACCAAAAACGTACAGCACGACACTAATCCTGGTCCCAATCACCACCCTGGCGCGGGAGTGCAGGGCCACCAGCCCGCTTGGCCATGATGATCTGGTCGACCGTCAACACAGTCGAGGCCGCCTCGGTAGCCAGCTCGATGGCGGAGCGCTTGGCCAGAGCGATATCCCAGATACCAGCGGCCCTAGCATCGAGAACGCCCGACGCAGACTCGCCCTCGATGTCGACACCGGGGAACACGCTGGGCTGCTGCTTCGGGTAAGCGTAGATGTTGGAGACCACCTCGGTGGCATCGAGGCCAGCGTTGTCGGCCAGCGTGCGGGGCACAATCTCGAACGCACGGCCGTACGCCTTGACTGCGTGCTGCAGCGTGCCGGACGTGCGCTCGCCCTGGGCATGCACGTCGCCTGCAATGGCCATTTCAGTCGCACCAGCACCCGGAACCAGCAGCATGCTCTTGGTGAGCGACTTGACGGCCGCGACACCGTCGTCAATGGCGCGCTCCACGTCGTCTAATAGGTTTTGGGTGGCGCCGCGCAGCACGATTGTGGCAGTGCGCGATCGGTTGCTCTGCTGCTCGAACACAGTCACGCGGTCGCCTCCGATCTCCTCGACTCTAACGCTGTCGACGGTGCCCAGCTGCTGCGGCTCCGGAACCTTGAGGCCCGGAAGCAGCGAGGCGCCGGTGACGCGGCCCAGGCGCTGCAGGTCGAACTTCGAGCCCACCTTGAACGCCAGAATCCCATGCTTGTTGAGGTAGTGCAGCGCCAAGCTGCCGATTCCGGCCCCGCCAATCACGCAGCCCACGCCCATCTGCTTGAACTCGGCAAACAGCTGGTCCATCTGCTCCTCCTCGCCCTTGGAGAAGTCCAGCATCTGCTGGGCGTTGTGCAGCAGCACGGTGCCCTTGGTCTCGGTCTGCGAGACGTCCACGGGCGCGGTGAAGATGGCCACCTTCTTGTTCTCCGTGAGCTGCTGCACGCGGCCCTCGGGCTTGTAGGGGAAGACCATGCCCTTGATGACGCGCGAGGCCGAGAGCGACGCACCCATCACCTTGACGATTCGCACGTTGTCCACGTTGAAAGTGCGGGCGTCGGCGGGCAGAACGTACTCAACGGCCTCGGCGACCAGCTTGGCCAGCGTTTTCTCGTAGCCGTACTGCTTGGGCGCCATGACGGACTGCAGAATCACGGCGTTGCCCACCTGGGGGTCGCTTTCGATGGTTTGCAGCGTCTGCAGAGCGCGCTGCTTGCCCAGCTCGAAGCCCTGGACGATTTCACTCGGCGACATGCCGATGCGCAGCAGCTCCTCGGCCTGGTTGAGCAGCTCGCCGGCCAGCACGACCACCAGGTTGGAGGCGTCGCCCAGCTCGAGGTCCTGCTGCTGGCTGGCCATCACCACGACCTTGACGGCGGGGTGCACGATGTCCAGCTCGCGCAGGATCGTCGAGGCGTCCGACGTGAGGAACACCTTCTGCAGGTTGTTGACGATGATCTTGTTGCGCCCGGAGGGGCCCACGGAGGTCCGCACCATCGACGAAATCTCGCGCACCGCCGCTATATTACGGTTCACGACGCCATCCTCGCTTTGGTAGTTCTGGTATCCTTGCTTGAACAGCCCTGAGGTCGGAACGGAAGGCAGTGCCAGTTTCGACATCGTAGTGGGTGGGTGACCTAACCGCCACTGAACATTTGTGCTAACCCACCACCACCACCACTACGCTGGGAGGAACGGCCGTGCGGACGTCCGCTGCACCGTCTGCGCGTACCGGCGCATACTCGTCCTGCCCGTGTATTTCCGTATATGCGCCAAAGCCAGCCACCGAGCAGCCATTTGGGTGCCAATTGGGCGCGCTGGCCCTCCTGTGTCGCGCGACCGGCCTGGTGGTTATGGGGCGGGTGCGACCGGGGTACGGGTATGGACTTGGACCTGGTGGACACGCTGAACCGGGTGTTCCCCGACACGGAGGACTACGAGCAGCGGTTCGCGTCGGCGCGCTCGTACACCGAGGACTGCCGGCGGTATTTGGGGGAGCAGCTGGCCGGCAGGAAGTCTGCGGCGGAGCTGCGAGCGGCCGCCCCGGATCTGCAGGCCGAGCTGCGCACGCTGCAGCACGAGACGCGCAACATCCAGAGCCTCGGCAGCCAGACGCTGGCCAACGTGCACAGCGTGACGCGCGAAATCAAGCGGCTCGACACCACCAAGGAGAACCTCATGAGCAGCATCCGCATGCTGCGTCAGCTCAAGATGCTGACGAAACTGTACCTGCAGCTCGACATTCTGCTGAAGGAGCGGCGCTACGAGGACATGGTCGGGGCCGTCAAGGCCGCGTCGGACCTCACGGACTACTTCCGGCCGTTCCGGCCGCTACCGCAGATCTCCAAGCTGAGCCAGGAGATCGGCCAGATGGAAACCAAGGTGTACACGCAGGTGGAGGCGGATCTGGCCGCAGCAATCGGCGGTGCGGGTGCCGGTGGCGCCAACGGCGGTGGCACAGCCATGACCAGCGCCTGCGCGGTGCTCGACAGTCTGGACGCAGCGCTGGGCCAGCCATTGAACCGCAACAGGCTCATTCGCTGGTACTGCACCAGCATGCTCGCGGAGTACTCGGCGATCTTCTCACCGCAGGACGAGGCCGGCTCGCTGGAGAACGTCAAGCGTCGCTACACGTACCTCAAGAACAAGGTGGTGCTGCGGTACATGGCGTCGCACGAGCACCTGTTCCCTCCCGAGTGGCCCGTCAAGCAGCAGCTGGTGCAGCAGTGTGGCGAGGTGACCACGCGCGATCTGCTGGCCCAGCTCCCGCAGATCCGGTCGTCCGACGGGGAGCAGATCCAGACGCTGCTGGCCACGATCTACGAGTCGCTGGACTTCGAGAACTTCGTGAAGACGCCGTCGCTCGTCACGCCACACCTCATGCCGTACCTGTCGCTGTGGGTGGACTTCCAGGACCGGCAGATCGCGCAGCGCATCTTGGGCTACGCGCGCAGCCTGACACCGCCGGGAGAGGTGGACGAGGTGATTCCCTCGAGCCGCGAGCTGGTCAACTTCTACCGGGCGCTGCTCACGCAGCTGGCGCAGATCAAGCACCACGAGCGGCGCACCGTGGCGCAGCTGGCGGAGGTCATGGCTCTGCACCTCAGCAAGTACGCGTCCAAGGTTCTCATGGCGTATCTCCCAGACGAGCAGCTGCAGTCGGTCGACGACCTGCGCGTGGCGCGCGTGGTCAACGCGACCGCCGACTACATTCTGACGACGACGAACCAGCTCGAACGCACTTTGCGCGCGCAGCTGGGCGAGTCGGAGGACACCGACGAGCTCATCGACGCTGTGTTCGAGCAGCGCGCCCTCAGCATGTTCCGCCAGGTCGGCATCCGCGTGGAGAACCTCATTGTGCAGTACATCCGGCGGTCGCTGGAGCCGATGTGGTTCGAGCTGGCCTCGCACTACACGGTAGCCAGCCGCAGCGGGCTCGACGTCAGCAGCGTGAGTCCGTACACGTCGCAGCTGGTCAGCCACATCAGCCGGCTGCTGAAGACGGTGTTCGAGGCCCCGGCGCTGTCGCCGGCCGTCATCTACGGCGTGGCCACGAGAACTGCCGAGGCCGTCAGCGCGGGGTTCCTCACCATGGCCATGGCGCGCGTGTCCAAGCCGCTTGGCGAGTCGCTGGTCGAGCAGATGCTGCTCGATCTGGGCAGCATCAAGACCCAGGGGCTGCTGGCCCCGCTGGAGGAGCTCCCGCAGGACATCAAGGAAAAGAAGGGCGCGTCGCGCCTGGACCGCATCAACTCGAAGATCCTCGACGTCGTGGGCCAAGCCGAGGCCGTGCTGAAGGTGCTGCTGACGCCCGCAGAGCCCATGGAGACGTTTGTGCGCAACTACCACGTGCTCATCAAGGACCGATCCACGCTGAACTTCCGCAAGATTCTGGACGTGAAGGGCGTGCGGTTCCAGCCCCGCGCCATAGAGAAGTTCAAGCTGCTGGCCTCGCAGGACCCGGCGCTGGTGGCCGAGAACACGCTGCTGCGGGGAATCCCCACCGTGCCTCCCCCAAGCCAGTTCGAGAACCAGTTCGGCAACGGCTCGCAGGGCTTTGGGTTCCGTCGCATCGGCGATTTCCTTCGCAGGGACCATTAACTTGCTGCTCTATGTGGTCGAATGCTGACTGCAATGCTGATTGTAGAACTACCCGACACCGTACTGGCCATACATGCTGCCCAATATTGGCCCAATAGTGACAGTCCCGTACTGGCTATACACGCTGTTCTATAATGGTCTAATAGTGGCTGTTCCGTACTGGCTATACATCCAAGCTGGTCAATATTGGCCCAATAGTGGCTGTCTCGTACTGACTGTACATCCGATGCTGGCCAAAAGTGGCTGTTCCGCAGTGGCCATGCAAACTGTCCAAAAATGACACAATAGTGACTGTTCCGTACAGGCTATACATACTGTCCAACACTGGCCCAACGCTGGCTTAACACTGGTCCAACACTGGTCCGATGCTACCCCAATACTGCCCAATACCACCCAGCTGGTCCGAACTACCCAACTGGCCCAATACCGGCCACACTTTCTACATGGTACACTGGTAACTGAACGACAGGTTACCGTACCTGACATGCATACCATGATGCGAATCATCATCCAACCAGTATATGGGTATATTGCATTATACACATCTTGTACAGATAAGTTACAAGTATGTTGCAAGTGCCGCGTACTATAGTAAGTAGGCTATTTATCCTAACACTGCATTAACTGCGTGAAGTGAGATTATGTACAGCTTTTTGTCCCAGTGACTTCCTAACAACTTGTAGCTCACAGACTTACAGTGACTTCTAAATCTACATAACTCACTCATAGTACACCTTCCTAGCTACATAATCTGCAACTTGCAGCTCAATCACTTACACAGCTACAGCGTGTGTGCAGCTCAATCACTTGCAATGGCTTCTAAAGCTACAATTATGTGCTGCTCAATCACTTACAGACTTCTAAAGCTACAATTATGTGCCGCTCGATCACTTACAGTGGCTTCCTAAGCTACAGCATTGCGTGCAGTTAACTTGCTGTAACTCCCTAGGCTACAATTATGCACTGCTCAATCACTTACTGTGAGCTACATAACTTGCTTATAGCTACCAATCACTTAGTGCAGCTTTTTGCTAGTCACTCGGCCATTTCAGACCTCACCCTCGCTCAATCAACCGTTTCATGGTCTCACTCTCAAACTATGAATTACAATACCAGCAGAGTACATAAGCTACGGCAAAAGATGCAAAACCTGGCAAGCCTTGGTCTACTTGTAGAACTCGAACTTGTCGACGTCGGAGCTGGTCTTGACCTGGCTGGAGTACGCCTCCTCCAGATCCTGCTGAAGAATGACGTATCGGTTTTTCCTCACTGCCCGCAGTCCCGCCTCCTGCATGATGGCGGCGATGATGGCACCGCTCAATGGGTCGTTGCGCAGAATCAGCGAGTCCAGATCGACCTCAGGCGCCAGCGACATCTGCGCTGCCACGGTGGAGAAGATCAGTCGCCTCTCACGGCGGTCGCGCAAAGACGGGAACTCGATCTTACGGTCCAGTCGGCCTGGTCGCATCAGCGCGGGGTCTAGAGTGTCTGCTCGGTTGGTGGCCATGATCACCTTGACGTTGGCGCTCTGGTCGAATCCGTCCATCTGGTTCAGCAGCTCCAGCAGAATACGCTGCACCTCACGGTCCGCACCGGTCTGGGCGTCGAATCGCTTGGTGGCAATGGCGTCGATCTCGTCGATGAAAATGATGGCGGGTGCGTTTTCCCGCGCCAGACGGAACACGTCTCGCACCATTCGGGGGCCTTCACCCAGGTATTTCTGCACAAACTCGGAGCCAACAACGCGGATGAACGCAGCCGTCGACGAGTTGGCCACGGCCTTCACCAGCATGGTCTTACCCGTGCCTGGAGGGCCGTACAGCAGCACGCCACGGGGCGGGTCGATGCCCACCTCTTTGTATAAATCGAACTCCGTCAGCGGCAGCTCCACGGCCTCGCGAATCTCCTGCTTCTGCATGTCCAGACCACCGACGTCTGCGTAGGTCACATTAGGCTTGTCCTCAGCGCCAAGCATTGTGATCGACGAGTCAGCCTCCGGCGGCAGAATGTCGACAAGCGCGTTGGAGTGGCGGTGCAGGGCCACGCTGCTCGATGCCTTCAGCAGCTCGCGGTCCAGTGTGGACAGAATGCGCACGGCGTAGTTCGAGCCGGTGGTGGACGACACGATGCCCGTGTTGTGGTCGATGGCTTCCAGGAATTGGCCAATCACCAGCGGAACGCATTGGATCCGCTTCACCTCGTCCTGGGCCCGCAGCAGCTCGCGCTTCAGGTGGCGTTGCTCGTCCTTGATGTAGCCCTCCTGGATCGACAGCAGCTCCAGCTCGGCCGCCAGCGCTTTCATCCGGAGGTACGCATTGGTTTCGTTGTGGCCAGGCGTCCGGTTCTGCTTCCGCCGCGTGGAAACGGGGGGCTCAAATCCAAGCTCCTCCATGTTGGGTGTATAATATGGTGAGTGGGCGGCGTGGGTTAGTGGAGGCGGCGGTGGTGCGGCGACGGTTACTGGAGGCATGGTACTGCTAGTGGTTGTGGAGGCAACTGCATACTGCTAGTGGTTGTGGAGGCGTGGTACTGCTAGCGCGCTGGGGAGACGGCGAGTTACTGCTAATGCGTGGCTCAACGTGCACCCTCAGAGGCTCAATGGGCTAGCGGGCTTCTGGAAAATGGGCATAATGTCCTCGAACAATCCGCCCTTTTGGGGAAGTCGGGTAGACGGCCAAAGTTGCGCGTTGCACGCTTATGTGCGGCACTGACGGTGTGTGCAGACGCGCTACGGCTAGTGGTGTGGCTCGGCGACCGGAGGTGGTACGGTTAGTGGGGTGCTCGGCCGGTGGGTATGGGCAAGCGGCCCTGACGTTGGAACTTGCTCCACCAACATGGAAGGCGCGAGCGTGACGGAACAGCTTGTGGGGGCCGCCCGCAGCAACAATGAAGCTCTCATCGAGAACCTCATTAAGGGCAAGTCTGCCGCGGAAACCGCCAGCATCATCAATAATACACTGGACCCTGTGGGGAACTCGCTGTTGCATCTGGCTGCCCACCACGGCAGCCTGGAGACGCTGGACCTGCTGCTCGACCAGGAGGGCGTGGAAATCGACCCGAGGAACCGGCTTGCGGGAAACACCCCGCTCCACCAGGCTGTGGAATTTGCCCAGAGACCGGGTAATGCTGATCTGGGACTACACATAGTGGACCTGCTGATCGAGTGCGGAGCCGACCCCAGTCTGAAAAACAATGCCGGAAAGAGGCCAATTGATATCGCCCAACAGGCAGGCCTGCAGAACGTGGTAAACTCGCTCCGTGGCGCCCAGTATGCTGCCGAAATGGCCAGGTCGATGGGAGAGGCTGACGGTGCCGTGGAGGGCGAGGACCTTGGCGGTGAGCCGTCAGACGAGGGCGAAGACGCTTAGAAGAAGTGCTCTGTCAATTGGATCGCAAGTTCGGAAGTTGGGTTACCTATTGTGGTAGCTGTACACTGCTATGTGCTGGCTGTGCTGGCTGTGCTGGCTGTGTTGTGCTGGCATTCACGCTATCCCGTCAAATCCATGCACTGAGCTCTGCTAGTGTACGCACCATTAGCATACGGTAGTGTTATTCCAGATTCGCCTGTACAACTGTGGCATCCAAAGCCCTGTACCATGCATGCAGTGTGTTTCATACACACAGACCTTATTCGTGTATTGCACACACCTGCGTATCGTGTTTTACTGTAATTCCGGACACTATTCCGGTAGTACCTACGTAGACCGTATTTACTGTAATCTTATTCTGGACATTATATGCTAACATAGCTCGTAGCATAGCACTTATGCAGATATATAGGAATCAAGTTGTCCAATCTGAACACAACTACACATCACAAGTCCTGATTATTTTGACATGATACGGAGTCTTCTCAGGGATGCAGCTTGTCAATTCTTCAGTGGTCTGAAATGCAACATCAGTTTCCGGTATGGACCTACTCCTCAATGCCATATAACATGTGGAAGGTGACTCCATCGTGACAGTCCCTAGCAGTACATCTTCAGTGGCAACAGTGTCCGATCTGGAATCTACACGATGGCAAGCCCTTGCTAGTTCCCACTGGCTCCTCAATAGCTAGCACACCTACAATGGCCCCAATGGCTAGTAGCTCAATAGCTAGTACTCTGTCAATAGCCCAATAGCTGGTATCTCAATAGCTAGTACTCTCCGCTAGGCCAATGGCTGGTATATCAATTGCTAGTACTCTCCCGATAGCCCAATGGCTGGTACCTCAATAGCTAGTACTCTCCTAATAGCCCAATGGCTAGTACCTCAATAGCTAATGCTTAATAGCTCATGACACTATTATAAGGCAACTTCTTCTTGATAGTCCCTGATATTACTCTTGAATTGCATAGCACTACGAATCTGGTCAGAGATAAAGCTTCGCTTGTCAACTCCATCGTAGCAGTTCTGACAGTGCATCCAGAGTGCCTGATCTGGAACATAACTCCATCATGACAAGCCACTGGTATTTCTCTAATGGCTAGTACTCCTCAATGGCTCCCTTAATGGCCTCAAGGCCCAATGACTTATGACACCACTGTGGAAGGCAGCTTCATATTGTCAGCCGTGGTAAACACCTCAATGGACACTTCTGCCAGGCCTCGACTCCCACTCTCGTACTCAGTAGCACGGTTCGGTCAGCACTAGACTTAGTGGCATTCGAGTATGTACGATTCACTTATATTTCTACACTGAAGTAATCTTCGGCTGTGCGGATCCAATGTTCGGGCCAGGTGTTTGAAAGCTTCAAGTCACGGTAATCGCTGATGCCAGCAAACTTCGCAGGATCCGCTCCATGACACGCATTTAGCAGCATGGACCGCGAAACGGTGCTGGGCTTCCCTGATCCCTGTTTCACGCCGTTGGCCACGACCTCACAGCCGTACGGGGTCCACACTATACTGCACGGTGAAGGCGCGCCCTCATCTGGGTGGTAGTCGACGAACCTCACACTAGTGTCGAGCCAGTCAAACCGTCTCTTAGGCTCCCAACGGCTGAACGCTCGCTCGAAGTCGGGAAGAACAGGACACACCAGAGTATCGAGGTAGAGTTCACACTGAAGCAATTGCCGAAGAGGAGCCAGCAGGAGGCCGCGAGACTGCCGCAAACACAGCTTGTCACTGCACGACTTTGACATCGTGAGGTTCGAGTCCCCACGGCCTGGTTTCGTGCGGATACTCCCCACCCGGTTGAAGTGTGCGCGTCCCCGCAGCAACCCGGGATTGGGCTCCCGTTCAGACTCCTGACGCTCCCAACTGGGCCCACCGTTAAGCAGGCTCATCGAAGCGTCTCCACAAGGCGGTGCGCACACGTACAGGTAGACGTGAGTGATGGACGCAGGATCGAGTCTGGATTTCACTAAATAGAGATTGAATGCACGAATGGCCAGGATCTCGGCATGGCAGTCGTGCAAAACACGCCCCTTGCACCCAGCGATCTTCGATTCGGGACTCGCTTTCACGCCAGTGGCCAGTGCAACGCATTCCAGCGGGCCACCAGCTCGTGAAATCACCACCCCGGCCAGAATAGTCCATTCACGCACGCCGTTAGACCGAATCAGCGGCTTGCCTTTGCTGGGTAGTCGATTGTAGGCCGAAATCACCGTTTCCGCGATCACATCGCCATTCATGCTTACGTACGACCACAAGGTCAAGCAGCCGATCTCAATCTCGCGTATCACCGTGCACAGCAGAACTCATTAGTGGAGCAGAACTTATTAGGAGACCAGAACAATTGGTGGCGTGGAATTCATTGTTAGGGCAAAACTCACTGTTGGTGGTAGATATTGGTATAGTTATAGTGTCATGTAGCAGCTATCGCCGTCGCTGGCCCAAAGTGACACCCAGAATTGTGGCTGCAACACCCACCACTGTAGCAGCTGCACCACCCACAATAGCGAGCCCGATCATTCCCTCCCGACTGAGCTTGTCTTCGATCTCCTGGCGGAGTGCCATCACTTGTCGGTTCCGTGGTTCGTACTGAAGCAATGTATCGGTGTATTTCCTGGCCGTGGTGTAATCACCCAGCTTGTACGACCCCAGCGCAAGATAGAACAGACACTCACGTCGTCTTTGGGGACTATCTTTGTATATCTGGACCAGCAGGTCCAGTCCCTTGCGTTGCTCGCTGGCATTGTTGCTCTTCACGTACCCCCACGCCAGGTTGAACTTGGTCTGTGTGGACGCGGCAGGCAATTCGCGCTTGTAGTGCTTTTCTAAAATCTCTAGCTGGTCGCCAGGGAGAGGGTGCTGTACATCCTCGAGTGTGGGGAAGTAGTCGTCTTCAGTGGCCATGTTGTGTGGTAAGTAGGGCTGGGCACCTGTGGGGTAGTTATAGTGCGCATTATAGCATATATATATATACAGCGCCTAATGAGTACAAGTTGTTGAATAACCGTGTATATCATCTTATAGTTAAAATTCCCTCCAACGTATAGTAGGTGGCTATACCAGGATCATGTCAAAGAGGTAATCAGCGTGTTCGTAACATAGACATTGCAAATAGGTACAGTGTACATGTAATGTACCTCACATGCCATCTCTTTAAGGTACTCAAATTGGTTAAGTGTTTATAGGCGTTATAGTGTAAGTGAGTTTTGTACTATATATTCAAGCGATGTTAAATTTAAGAGCGAATACATGCTAACATTTAACTATTATAAAGTATCCCATGTCGTACGGTCCTCATGGATTCGGAGATCAGGGCAATTAGGACTAACATATGCGTTTTATACATAAGTCATGAAGAGGTATAGTATCTTATGGGCCTGCACAGACACACCCAGACAGTTACAATATTCGATTATATATTTTCAGACTTACAAGATTTTATATATTTTCAGGCACATACAATATTATATTATATATTCCTAGGCACTTACAAGTTTCTATTACCAGGCACTTACAAGTTTCTATTACCAGGCAATTACATTATATATTTCCAGACTTACAAGATTACATTATATATTTCCAGGTTAGAAAGCTTACCTCCACCGGGTCAACATAATATATACTTATTTCGGTTTAGTGTCACAGCTGGGATGCCTACAATCTCCTTCCACTCTCCTTCTACCTTCCACTGTCCTTCCAATCATGATATTTCACATGGGGTAATGTGGTTTAGGGTTGTTAATTCTTCACAATGGTGACCACAATCATGGGGAAGAGCTTCCGCGGTAACACGCTTATCCGCGAAGGTCTGCGTCTGAAATTCTTCGGGGTAGGACACAAGACCGCGAATGAGGTGTGCGCCAAGCTCGGATTCTACCCGAAGATGAGGATGCACCAGTTAGATGAGCCCAAAGTCATGGCGCTCACTACCGAGCTTTCCTCGCTGAAACTTGAGTCGGATCTGCGTAACGAAGTGCTTGCAAATATTAAAATGAAGGTGGATATAGGCTGTTACCAAGGTCTGCGGCATAGCCAGGGTTTGCCTGTCCACGGCCAGCGCACACGCACCAATGCTAAGACTGCTAAGAAGTTGAACAGGCCGGACCGTCGGATCTAATTGCATATAAAATAGAATTGTTTAGTAGCTGCATCGTATTCAAGTGGTGCGTTCCGTATACATATCTTTTGTGAATACATGGAGTGTATGTACGTAGGATGTGTGCACACATTATACCGATTCATGATTTATTCACATACTTCTCATATAATATATACATAGCCTTGTATCTTACTCTGACTTTACTGTAGAGCCCACACCTACTTTCGTACTCTGAATCGTAGGTCTTAAGTAGTCCACACTCTTAGGTCTTACTCTTTAGGTCTATACCCTTAGGTCTATACTTTAAGACTATACTCTTAGACGTAACTCTGCAAGTAATACTGCAGCTGGTACTGCATATTGGGATATCGTATGCCGGTGAGACTGTCAGGTGAGCCTTATTAATGTCGGTCCCCAGCAAGGTTAGGAGGAGGCCAATTTGCTACCAAATTGTCAACGGTTTACCAACGGTTCTTCTTGCAGCTACTGGAAAATGAGCACAGTCCGGCCCCAGAAAGTGACACCTAAAACGGTGTTCCTGTATGTCCCAAATCTCATTGGGTATGCTCGCGTCGCATTTGCGTTACTGTCGTTATTTTTCATGAGATGGCACCCTAAATATTGCACCATTCTCTATTGTGTTTCTTGCTTGCTTGACGCGCTCGATGGAGCTGCTGCCCGGAGATTGGGCCAGACTTCGCAGTTTGGTGCCATTTTGGATATGGTCACTGACCGTTGCACCACTTCGTCGTTGATCTGCTACTTGTGCGTAACATACCCGAAATATGTCGTTGTATTCCAGTTGCTGGTATCGTTAGATCTCGCCTCGCACTATATGCACATGTACGCGACACTCAGCAATGGTGCCACTAGCCACAAGAAGGTGGGCAGCCAGAGTAAGCTTCTACAGCTGTACTATACCAACACCAACGTTCTGTTCACGGTGTGTGCAGCAAATGAGCTGTTCTTTGTGGGCCTCTACCTCTACAGCTTCCCGCTTAAGTCGGAGCCCTATTTGGGCTACGTCATGGGCATCCCGCTTAGCTATGCGACCATTATTTGCGCGGTGACTTTCCCGCTGTGGTTCATAAAGCAAGTATTAAACGTCATCCAGATGCAACAGGCTGCACTAATGCTCGCCAGAAGTGATGTTGATTTGGCCAACAAGAAGCTGGAGACAAAGGTAAACTAGGCACACGTTTTGTGACCTATGCTACATAGAACGTGGATGGCAGCGTTGACTCTCCGACTGATCGTGGCACCCCGCCCACGAATGGATAGCTAGGACTGCAGGCAGAGCTGGATACAGATGCCAAAGGTACTGTTTTGCGTGTGTTCTCGGGCTTTATTCCGACTCCGCTAACTGTTCCAGCCTCGCACGCTTTCATAGACTCAACCATGTTGGGTGGATGTGATTTGTTGGTGTCTGTTACGTACTGGCATATCCCTGGTATACAGGTGTTTATCGCCTCCCCCCGTTTGTGGGTTCTTTCGGGCTTGAACGTTTTCTCGGGCTCATTTGTTTTCACTGGCTTTGGTGCATTAAGCAGCTGATAATTTTCCGTTAGTTGGCCTACTTTCTCGGACTCGCATGCTTTCATGGACCTGCACACTTTTTCGTATCCGCACCCTTTTTTCACACCAATTATATTGGCTATCGTTTCGTAACAGAGAGAATTGTATATTAGACGCATGAACGAGAATGCGGCATTCTGTAAATTGGGTAAACAAAGGTTGGCGAATAAATGCGAAATAGAGAGCATTTCCTGAATAGGAGGAGAACCTAGCCCATGTGTACTGTCATATTCAGGCTATATATAGTTGTTTGGCTTGTTGTTTATGTACTGCTAATATAGTGTTGGTTGCGTATCATGTCACATATAACCTTGTGATATCCATATTATCTAAGTACACACACTCGACAATGTAGGTATTAATTGGCATATTGTGTTACCTCTAGCTAGTGCATTGTTTCATGCACGCTTAGGCTCTTCAAATTCAATGTATTCGTATAGTTTCTTAGCTCCAATATATGAATAGTCTACTTTCCAAGTAAATTACGACTTTCGTCTGCTAATGTCCGTTATCGATATCATTTCAAATATAACATGCGGCATGCCACCACTCTTGTGTTACCTCGTCTGCAATTGTCCGTATAGCTAGTGCAGCTAGCGATGATGCTTAATATACCCCATATCAACTTGATCAGAGTAGATCGTATGTATGTTTATGTCATTATTCATACCCCGGCCTTGACTATTACGTGGATAACAAAGAGCGCGGCTCACTGCTCTCGCATGCCTCAGTTATGGGCCTGAGATATATCGTTCTAGTGGTAATTGCGGAGCTGATACTCAGAACGCCAATCCACCGAAATACACTTATTTTCTCTTCGCTTGTGTTAACCGATAATGTTTTTTCCAAATACCTGTTTGACACAAAATATGGAAGAGTCCTATTCTTAGACGGAAATGACCAGTAATGGTAGATACATTCTCTGCGGTACCTCTAGCTTCCACCAATGGAAGTACAAACCCCACAGAATTCCCCATAACCCTGGTTGCGGCTCATCCGTATACCAGTGGCTACTTGGTCATGCCAGTACCGACAGAGTTAAGGCGTTACTAGTGGTGATAGACAATTCTGTATCTGGTAAATACACCCTTACCAGCTTTCTAGGCTGTAATATTTATAAGATGCGCCAACATCTTATCTTTGAAAAACAGCACATGCTAGTCCAGCTCTACTTCATCTTTTGCGTGTGTATCAATCAATTACACTTCCAAAAAGGATAAAGAGTCTCCATCTTTACATCACACAGTCTGTTCATGTTAATCAAGGATGATTACACGAAATATTTCTGGTACATCCCACTGTTCCAAAAAGAGGATGTCCAGGTTTACTACGATTAATCAAAAACCCGCACTTGGTGATATCGCAGCTCGATGGGACACACACCTGCAGTTCATGTTACAAGAGAGTGTTCCCAAAACTGAAGAACAGCTCTTCCAAGGCTATAGTTGACCTTGTGCTTCATTTGCTGAGGATTACTGCCCAACGTCAGCTCTTCATTGAGGGTGAAAAGTGCGTTCCCTGTTCCAATGATGAGCGTGTAACCATCGAAGCTGCCGGTTTGGTGCAAGATGCCTGTGTAGCGGCAAGTATGCTGCCAAACAGGCACATATTGTCTGCTCTTTTTGGTGTACTCT
>JAKTRX010000046.1:0-35881 GCA_030579915.1 Starmerella bombi
GGTATTCCAGAATAGTTCTTTTCAGTGGGCTGAAGGTGTATATAAGAAAGTAACAAAATCTCTTATTTAGATATATGAAGAATAGATAACTATGGATCAGACAATCTATACTCAAAGTAAATAATATGCGGTATGCTTTACCACAGTGCCTTTAACATCATTTATGAATTGTTATCGTGTGTGGTATTTATCTGTAGATTCATATTGTTATACAATGACCTGAAGAACGTAATAACGGGCGATTGGTGTAGTTGGTTATCACGTGCGCTTAGCATGCGCGAGGTCACCGGTTCGACTCCGGTATCGTCCAATCTTTTTGCTTTTTAGCACCTTGCAATCGCTACAAATATATATTCATATAAAAAGGTGCACTGTATGCATTTTGCTAGTTTGTTTAAAAATGAGATATTGAAGTTAGCTCTTATTGAATACTCATTGTAGCATAAATTTAGCAGTTGTATGTGCTACTTGATTTTATCATCTTGTATGTCTGTAGTTTACATATTTTGCTATTCACATAATTTATATCAACTCGGTGTATGCATGGCCAGTATTGTGAGTTGTAATTATTCAACGAGCTGTGTGCTTGATAACCGTGGACATTCTGCAGCTAGACCTTAAGGTTGCATAGGGTTCCTGTACAGGTCCTCATCACTCTGCGAAAACATCGTCGCTAATGTAGGTCCTAGTAATTAGCATCCCATAATGTTTTTTTATATGTCGTATACGAAATTGTCGTTGGGCTATTTCATGGCCAATGTACCACACCGGTATGTTCGGTTAATTTTAAAAAAAAAATTGTGTATATGGGCTTAATGTAGTTTAGGATGATTTGAGCTACTATTTTTAGTTCGACATGTGGAGTTTCTCTGTGGTACTTTATATCTATGACTCGGAACGTGCACACTGCCAACGGTATTCCCGCGAAAGCACCTATGAAAATAGAGGGGTAAATGTAGATATTAGGGTATTAATAGGGGGAAATCACAAGCCAGAAGCAGATCTGAATAGTTCAGCTAGCTCAATGATGCAATAGTTAAATTGTACGCTCTTAATTGTAGCAATATCCTATTGTTAGAAGGGATGGTTCTGTATAAAGCGTTCTGTATAAAGTGTAAAAGAGTATACCCTCCATACTACGGTAAATGCAGGAGATTTTACACAATATACATACCCAATGAGCCAAGGTAGGCTGATTTATAACGGTACATGCAAATGTATGTATTGGAGTAACATATTAATATTTAATGGGCGGTACTTTGGGACCTGGACTGCCTCGTATCAGGATGTACAAGGGTGTAGCTCTCAGGTACCGCCACATAGCTCACCCAGCCAGCTTTACTACACACTGGCCGAACAAAAGACAGGTTTTTCGAATTATCCGGTAACTCTTGCTAGTATATCGACACTATAGCGCCAGGCATGATACCGATACACCATGTATACAATTCGCTGCACTCATCCGATCTAGCACTGAAATTGGATCGCTGAGTCTACACACTACTTCGGTTGTAAAATATTAATGTTTCAATGCGTTGTCGATGTATCTAGTATATTATATGATAAAAACCACATGCCGAAGTTGTGTAGGGTAACTGGGCGGGGGTGCCAGTGCGGTTTGTAGACTTTCTCGGAACAATGGCCTTACCCCTGTAATCCTGCCCTTAACCTTGCCCGGAACACCACTAACGTCTTTGCTGCTTGCTCTACAACCCACCTAACTTCCATCTTTCTTACTTTCACCAATGTCCGTGCAAAAGTACGAAACCGACGCTTTACAAGAGCATGTGGACTCCACATCCATTCTAATTACCCGCTTAGACCAGTGGCGCTCCGGTGTGAATGCCGTGCAGCAGTTTATGCACGGTTATTACCATCTTCATAACAGCACCACTAGCCACCTCGAGAAGATACTGAAGAACGTCAGCGAGGTTCCTTCGTTCCCTGGTTCCACCGGAGGCCCCAACACCGCGTCCAGCCCTTCGCATTTGAATGATGTGTTCACTGGATTGCAGACGAACGTGAATACCCTACTCCAGCGCAGTTCTGCGACCGCGAACGGCATTAAAAGCACGGTTTTGCCGCCGTTGGAGCAGGTCCAGAATGAAATCGATAAGCACTACAAGGCCCTCCGTTCGCAGGGTCAGAAGGGCATGAAGGAGGTGGAGAAGAGCCGCGACGTCACGCAGAAACAGATCGAGGCATTGGCCCAGGTGACTGCCAGTTTCGGTGCCCGTAACTTGAGTTCCCACGAAGATCCCTACGTGCTGCACCGTCGTGTCGAGGCTGCGGTTGCTGAGCAGGTCGCGAGGGAGAACACCCAGGCCGAGGCAGCTCTGAACGTGCAGCAGAACTTCGCGTCCTTGGAGACCCACATCGTGCAGACTATTCGACAGGGCCTGGCCCAGTTGGCAGCTCTCACCGAGGGCTACGATTCCCTGGAGTCCGAAACCACGCGTGGTATCGCCCAGTCGTTCAAGAACCTCGATCTGCCCGCTGAGTGGCAAGTGTTCACCAAGGCCAACTCGGACCAACTGGTTCCTACCACAAACTTCCAGCGTGACCCTGCAAATGTCACGTTTACTAATAAGAACCACCCGTCTGCGCAGCCTGTTGTGCAGGGCCTGCTAAGCCGTAAGGGAACCGTGCTCAAGCAGTACAACCAGGGCTACTATGTTCTCACTCCCGCCGGTTACCTGTACCAGTTCAAGAGCGCTGAGCCCACGATCGATGCCACCCCCGAGCTCAGTCTGTACATTCCTGAGAGCGAGGTGAACAAGAGCACCAAGCCAGGCGCGTTCACCTTCCGCGTGGTTGGCAAGGACGCGCTCAAGACTCTGACCACTCGCCACAAGTTTGCCTTCAAGACCAACTCCCAGCGCGACTTAGACATCTGGTACAACGCCATTGCTCGCATGGCTGGCCACGTTTTGGGAGACGACGACACCCCCGACTCTCCCACGGATTCTCCCAGCAGCCCTCTGGAACCGCCTACCAACCAGCTGGCTGGTGCCTCCATTAACCGTGGTTCTCCCGGCCCGGCCCCAGTTGACCAGTCTGCAGTCGGCCAGTCTCCGATCCCCGCTCCAGTTCAGAACTACGAGGCTGCTTCGCGCCAGGCTCCGTCCCAGGACTACTCTGCCGCCCAGGCTCCAGTGTCACATGCACCAGTGTCACAGTCCCCGTACACACAGACTAGCCAGGTCCCGGGTACCCCTGTAAGCCATGCTGTGAGCCAGGCACCTGCTTCTCAGGTCCACTCTGCGCAAGACTTCACTTCCCAGATTCCCTCCCAATCACCATACACCAACATTCCTTCCCAGGCCCAAGAGCATGCCACGCAGGTTCCGTCGCAGGCCATCCGTGCTAACCAGGCACAGGCACAGACTGCGCATGCGCAGGCAGAGGTCCAGGCCCAGGCCAATCAGGCTAGCCAGGCGAC
Organism: Starmerella bombi; assembly: GCA_030579915.1. Classification (NCBI taxonomy): domain Eukaryota; kingdom Fungi; phylum Ascomycota; class Dipodascomycetes; order Dipodascales; family Trichomonascaceae; genus Starmerella; species Starmerella bombi. Next base: position 3,443 of record JAKTRX010000046.1, read on the forward strand.
CCGGGACCCATTCAGCAACTTCTAATTCTACGGGACCTCCGTGCTTTGCTCTTTGGCACTATCGCTGGTTGCAGCGATGTTCTCTGCAACCTAATTCGCGGTTCGCAATTCCTAATTCGCACCTAATCTTTGGCGATTTGCAGTCTCACGTTTCGATTCACATTGTATATTCCATATTATCTCCCATAAATCTAATGCATATTGTACTACAATAATTTACATTAAGCATCGCACGCTCATTTCCCTGGCTCGTAGTTTCCGACCCGGAGGCCCAGCAGATACCGCTGCTCTCTAACAGCGAAGGCGAGTTCGGACGCATACTTAGTGTCGCGCGCCCGGAACGCCAGCCAGCTGCCGGCAGCCAGGATGATGGCCATGCGCTCAGGGAGCGGGGTTTTGTCACAGAAGCCAAGCAGTTCAAGCGCGAGCTGGGCCGCTGTGATCACGCACGGAAGCCACCAGCCGAACCACTGCCTCGCGTAGCTGGTTGCAATAAATAACAGTGCAAAATTGGGTATCAAGTGGGGAAGCACCATCCAGTACCCCCAAGTATTAGGGAACCGGAGAGTGAGCACGGCGAACGCAAGAGACATCGCGGCACACAGAGTCGCGTGCTTGGCGCTGCGCCAGTCCGGCTGCGGCACGTCGCCCTTGAGCTCGAAGAACCGCAAGCACCGCTTGAGCTCCACTGGCTCGAGGTTTTTGAGCACGACGGCGTATACCGGCAGTAGAATGCTGAGGCCCAGACCCGTCCTCACCAGGTCGTTCTGCACGCGGTTGCTGTAGACCACGTAGTCAATGATCGAGCCCAGCCGGAGCGGGATCAGCGTGGTCAGCAGCACGACCACTGTCACACTGGCCCATGAAATCGCGGCCAGGCCGGCAACTCGCCAGCGGAAGTTGGACGGCCGCCACACAACAATGTAGTCCGACATCTCGCCCTTCTGGACCCCCTTTTTCCCGTCCAGCCGTCGGTCGTGGTGGTCTACCGGCACAAACAGCTGGCCTTGGGCACGGATCGGGCCAGGGGGCACGTCCTTGGGAGCGCGCACGAAGAATCCCCGCGACCTGTCGCCCTTGAGCAGTGCCTGCTGTTCTTCGGGCGATAGGTTGCGGACCCAGTTGAACAGCCAGGACCCCAGATCGAGGCTGCCGGCAATGAGGTCGAACACGCGGATCCACACGCGCTCCTTGGCCCACAGCAGCAGGATCTCCTTTAGCTGCCGGTTCGAGTATTTCAGCGGTGCATAAAGTAGGCTGAAGCCGAGCGCAAACGGCCACAGCCGCAGCAACACGTCGTAGGGCACCTTCGCCGTTATGTTGAGCGGCCACAGCGACCCCTCCGCAACTCGCAAGCCCAGTGTGACCGAGCCCATCCCGACCATGATGAACGCAGCGTAGATCCCCGCGCTGATGCCAATCCGCTTCAGTTGTTTCGGGAGAGACAGCAGCATCATCGACCGCATGAAGTAGGTGGTGTCGTTCTTGTGCAGAAAGTAGAGCACGCCGGGTCGGAACATCTTGCGGCATGCCATGACGAATATCTGCAGGCTATGCATGTAAAAGTATCCGGCCAGCCAGTGCACGAAGTACGTCCAGTGTGGGTGCTCCGCGAACATTCGGCGGTGCCACACCCAGTTGGGCGTCACCGGCAGCGCCACGAGGTGGATCAGCGTGCCGCAGAACTGAGGGAAAAACAGGCTTTCCACCATGGTCATGAACACCGTTTTGTGCACGGCGTACAGCTGGTAGGCCATCTGCACGAGGTTGCGGCCACCCGCGCTCTTCAGCAGCCAGTTCATGTTCCACAGCACGCACAGTCGCAGCAGCAAAACAGCGCTGAAATCAGTCACAAACGCCATGAAAATGTACCCCAGCACCGTGCTGGGAGGCGTGCTGAAAAACGGGTACACCAACTGTGGGTCAGCGAATTTCACCCGGTTCAGTGCCCACACGACCAACAGGTGGGTGGCATTAACGCAGAATGCCACGATGCTGCAGATTCCACTGAATATACAGATGACACAAAGATAGGATATCAACACTCCCACCGCGAGAAACGCAAACTCCGCCCAGCTGAGGCTGATCATGCCTACAAACAGGTTCCACACGATAGGGAAGAACCTCTCGTCGTCGTCGCCAATGTCCTCGTCTTCCTCTCGATCGGCCCGAACCACCTCTTCTTCTCTTCTCCAATCGGCGTAGATGTCGGTGTCCTCGCCCATAACCGAGGATTCGTCGGTATCTTCGGGCTCCTGCTCCGCAGCGTTCTGGTCGATCGGCACGGCCTGGTCTTCCTGCACTGCTCGAACCGCCCGCGCTGCCTGAGCCATCTGCACTGCTTGGATCGCTTGAATCGCCTGCTCGGCCTGCTCAGCCTGCGCTACCTGCGCCACATGCTCGGCCTCTTCCAGCTCCTCGGGCTGTTCTCCGTGAGCCGCTTGAACGATCTGAGCTGCTTGAGCTGCTTGGGCCTCCTGGACAGCTTGCACGGCCTGAACCGCCTGCTCCGCAGCCACGTTCTGTCCAACTTGCTCGGCTTGCTCGGCCTGTACCGCTACGATCTCGTCGATTCGGGCCTCAAAATCGGCCATAGGCTGGCCCTCTGCGTTCTGCAGAAACTCCAAAAGCTCATCATCATCACCACGGTCCATGTGTGATGGTTGGCCCTGAGCAATATGGTCCAAGTCGTGCAGCACTGCCTGCTCGGTGATGACCCATGACGTCAGGCAGTAGCAGAACAGCGCAGCCATGGCAAACACGACAATGAAGAGCACGCCATTGATCCAAGCTGCCCGTAGCTCGTGTGCCGGGGCGATGTACTCCGCCACAGCATCAACGTACGGTGCCACAGACCTTCTCGGAGGGTGTTGTCTCGCTCTGGCCAGCAGCGTCACAATGGCCTGGTTGACCTGCTGGGGGCCGTACAAGGAGATATGCTCTTTCCACTGCTTCTCAACTATCAGGCATGCAAGCTGGAGCGAGTAGTTCACGATTATTGCCAGGAAGCTGAAGGCAGTTATGAACCGCACAAAGTACAGCACGTACACGCTGTTGGACATGGCGAAGCTCAGCGAATACGCCAAGTAATCTTGAGGTTTGAGCTTCTGCGGCATGTCCTCCATGTACTGCTTCTGGACCACATAATTCGAGCCGCATACGTCACACTTGGTACGCTGCTTCGCATGCTCGATCCACCCCAACAGGCATTCCTGGTGCACGTATCTAATAGAACCAGTACACTTGCAAGGATGGAATAGTGGCTCCTCCTCGGTCTCCTCACCACGGCAGATCCGGCATACCTCCTCCTCACTCATAGCTTATGGAGGGTATATATTAAGGTAGTGTGTGTGCAACAGCCCACTACCACATCCTATATTTTTGAGCTACTACATACGCCCATTTCGCCTCGGGCGGACTGCTCAATCTCACCCGATGCCAAGGCTGAAACCAACTGCTATCAAGCTCACCAGCGAAGATATTTTGCAGTACGATAACGCGCCTGCTCCTGAACGCCAGCCCAAGCCGCATGTTCAGCCTGGGCCCAGTGTTCCGGATCTAAGCAGCAATAAGTAGTATCCACCACTTCGAGTGATCATCCTTGGCCGCATATGCACTGCATTCCGCACTTAAAAGCCACGCTCCCAGATGTGTATCTTACTATAACGGCGAAATAAAACTAGTATTACCTTAAAAGCATCAACTTAAAAGCATCAACTTACTACATACGCCCCCTCTATCTAGTATACTCCGGGAATTTCCGGCAAAACTTCATAATATCCATTCAGCCACTACGTTTGAACGATTACCGTGTGCTATCAAACTAACAGGTAGTCTTTTCAGGTGCTCTATGCTTCTAAGACACAGCCTAACAAGTATACGGCCTTACCCACTGCCACTGTGGCCTAACCTCGAGTAGGTCCTAACCCCTAATTTATCCTAACCACTACTAAAATATACCACCCGACGCGTCCACGCGAAATTACCATGTCTTCCCCACATGAGAGCGCGGAATCTGGTGCTGAACTTACCGGCTTCGATACTCGCAATTGCGTCACGTTTGATGCACTCCAGGATAGTGAGTACCCCCTAGAGCTGCTGACTGAGAACTTGCTGCGTATGTTGAACTATGAGCAGATCACCGGTGTTTCTGAGGTTATTTCGCTGGCCGTACTAGCCTCTGGCTGTGAAGCACGTTATTCTTTACCGGAATTGCCTGATTTAGTGGCGTCGACTGTTGCGACGTCTATTGAGGCCGAATGCATGAACCACCACCACCCTGCGTCGTATCCTGCTCTCCAAAAGCGGTTCAGCCAGCGGTTGGTAACTTTACTTCACGAGACTATGGCTGCGATGTTTGCCACTGGTGATCATTCGGTTCTCACCGTGTGCTCCAATTGTATTACAGCACTGATGGCCTCTCGGCTGCAATCGCTGAGACTCACCGCAGCTACTTTTGCTGCTGCATTTGTGAACGCATTCGACAGTACTGAATGCGGCCACAAAGAGCTACTTGAAGCATTGGAGTCCCGCTGCAGTGATGTTGCCGTGCCAATCCGTAAACTTGCTCTCTCTAACCTCCCTAAGTCTCCCGCTCAGCAGCAGCAGCTTCAGCTTGCATTAAACGATGAGAATGCATCGGTACGGCTATTGGCACTGCGTAATTTGGGCAATGACGAACCCGATCCCCAAATTGCTGATCGCATCTATGAGATGGCAGGACGAGATATTGATTTATCCGTTCGCCGGGCCAGTTTGCGCTTTCTTGTTAAGCACAATATTGTGGCGGATGATGAGACAGATGTGGACCACGATGATATGATGCGTATTCTGTATGATGAGGATGAGCAGTCTCGCCGTTTGGCTGCTGAGCTGCTGGTGATCAAGATGGTCAGTGAAGAAGGTGAAGACCCAGATGAAGATGAGGGAATGAGACATGTTTTAACCAAGCTTGCTAAAATCGTGGTAGACCTTGATAATGCTGAGCCTATTTCTGCGGGGCTTTTGCGTGCACGGACGGCATTGGGCAATGGCTGGGCCGAACAATGCGCTCAGCTAGTCGCCCAAACTGGCACAAAGCGTGCCGACACCCAATCTGCACTATTAAACATGCTGAAGTACTTAGTTCGGCTTGATAATTCCAGCTGTTCTGCTGTCCTTCCCTTAATACCACAAATGCTTCGTAAATCAATGCACAGTGATGATTTACTCACATTGGTACTGTCCGTTGCTGCAGAATTGGATCTCAGAGAGCTGGCTGCCCGCAGCAGTATTTTAGAAGGCCAGGTTTCTAATTTACAGGAATCAGTTTGCGATATTTTTACCACCCGCGAGAGTCGCTCGGTAATTGAAGCCGTTAGTGGTGTGTTCGCGAAACTTCCTGCCGCTGCTCAGCATAAGCTTTTTCCTAATATCTATCATGATCTTCGCCTGCGGCTGGCAGAACTCCTGGGCCCTCGTGGAAACCCGAAAAGATTGCAACGAGAGCCTCTGCATGCCACAATAGTGCGACTCATTCAGCTTGCAAGGTTTGTTGATGTCACAGATCTTGTTAAACTCCCTATTTGGCCACTGGTGGCTGATGGAGATGAGTACATGCTCAATTTGGCCCGATCCATCGCTATGAAAACAACTGACGTCAACACCATCAAACTGGTTGTTGAAAAGCTAACCGCCCTAAAGCCTGCACCAGCAGTAGATGACATTCTGAGGATATTTATTTCGGCAAAAATGCGGGATATCGACATTGGTATTCCGTTTCCGATAGATATTAACATTCATGGTCCAACTTCTGAATCAGTGTGGCGATCAGCGGTTGCTTCGGGTGTGGTCTAGTCATTATAGCTCGGGATATTCTTACACTATGTAATATATGGCCGGACACTTTATTGTACTTATTGATCTGCTACCTATTTACAATATACACGCGTCGCAAAGCTATTTGCCATCACTAATTGTACCTGAAGAAATATGGTAAGTGTATTGATTTATTATCTTATCATTCATTTAACTGTTACTCTTTTTATAATTATTTGTTGCTATACCATGTCATTCTACCTCTACTAAAGGTTATGTTCTTGATATATGATGATATGTTACTTTACTCCCTGCTATAGTTATAGTTGTTGTCTACTATAATTCCACATTTTGTTATCGCATGCATTACTCGTTGGTAACTGTATTATCGTTGCCACTGTGTTGCTATTCAATTCTCCATACACTTATGTAAAAAAAGTGTTTTCTTGTAGGTCAATGCATTTTTCAGACTAAGGAACTAAATCAAGTACCATAACAGTAACACAAGACTACTTTTCAATTTGAGTATAATGTAAATTTTAAATGATAACTAGGAATATTTTCATATATTTAAAGGAATCAAATTTGCTAACGCGCTATTGTTTTCCTTTTGCGTGGGCAGCCAGATTCTCCAGAGTCTCCAGCTCACCACTCTTAGCACACATGCTATAGAACAAACCGTCCTTGTCCTGCAATAAGTCGTAAGGATGGGCGTACTGCGCAAGCTCACCCTTTTCCAGTACGAGAATGAGGTCGTAATCTGCGATGGTCCGCAAACGATGAGCAATGGTCAGAATCGTCGAATCCTTAAATGTTTCGCGAATGGTATCCTGGATAATAGCATCTGTTTCATAATCAATGGACGCTGTGGCCTCATCTAGCAATAGAATACGAGGCCGCTTAAGAATCGCACGAGCCAGACATAACAGCTGTCGTTGACCCTGACTGAGATTACGACCACCTTCACTTACCGAGTAGTCCAAATCAAAGAACGGGTTTACATTTTCATTTTGGTCATCGGCATCATTTCTTGTTGTGGCTTCATTAGCCTCGCGAGTGATTGATTGATCTGCCAGTTCACGAGCAGCGGATGATGCTGTTGTGTTGGCAGGCAACAGGTGAGCATCACATAGAGCTTGGAAGATCTCATCATCGGTGTGCTCATTGAACAGGTCTAAATTAGACCTGATTGTGCCCTTGAACAATGTGGGCTCCTGCGGAATAATGGAAAGCCCGTTACGAAGATCGTGCAGTCCCAAGGTAGAGATATCAATATCGTCAATTATTACCGATCCAGAAGCCGGCTCTAACAAACGAAACAGTGCCGTAATGATAGTTGATTTGCCTGCACCAGTGCGTCCAACCACACCGACCTTTTTTCCACCAGGGATTTTGAATGTGACATCCTTGATCACCATCGGCAAATCCTCTGCGTAGCGCAAGCTGAGATCCTTGAACTCAATATCACCCTTATAGGGCCAGTTTGGAGGTGGCCTATTCTCAGGAATGATAGCTGGTGCTTCCTGGTCGATATCCATGTACTCCTCGATTCTTTCTACCGAGTTCATGGAAACTTCGCATTCCGCATACATGCGCACAATCCACAGCACACTATCACCGAAGTAGGTCGAAAACGACAATGAAATACCAGCCATACCAGGGTCGATATAGTCCGAACCAGCGACAATCAAGGCTGCTGCACTTAAGCACACTGCCAACGACAGCATACCACAGCAGAACGACAGCCAGCGATTACAAACCCAGAGCCAGAAGTATGGCCGGTGAGTTTGATCCACAGCATTCCAGTTATCAGCAATAAACCTGTCAGTATCCTCATAAGCACGAATAACAACTGCTCCGGAAATGGTCTCTCCGAATTGCTGGAAAATGGGCGATCGCGACACTGATTCCAAACGTTTCAATTCACGAGCAGCAGATAAGTAAGACTTGCCGATCAACATGAAAATGTAGACTACAAACACTGCCACAGGAACAAGCATCGGTGTGACCCAACTTACAACCAGGGCTACTTGCAAAGCATCAACCATGGAAATAAGCAACCACAAAAGGTTCGCACTGATTTCCTGATCAATGACCTCAATATCCTTGGTGAACCGGTTAACAATCCGTCCCGATGGCGTGGAATCAAAGAATCGTGTTTTCGCATTCACTACCGTGTACAGCAGTTTCTGGAATACACTACGTGCCGCGCAAATACCACCATACCAGACCAGCAGTTCACGACCGATAGCCAGCAAGATACTAACGAAGCCAATAAGTGCATACCCAGCAGCATAGAATCTTAAGTTAGCGATAACGTCGTCATCCACAGGTTTACGCATGATACTGAAGTTCAAACCGCTTGAGGTAGAATCAGCATTGGGGTTGACCATCATTCGCAACATGCCCATAGTGCTGGAAACAGCATCATAGTCATCAGGCATGGAGTTTTTGGCCCACAAACGGACCCACCATGTTTCCAAATACTCTACACACGCAACCAACAAGGCTGCGATAACCACAAGTGCAATACCTCTGATAGTTGCAACCTCCTTCAGGAAATTCACATAAGTAGACAACGGAACCCGTCCAGTAGCGCGTTCTTCCTCTTCAACAGCGTTTTCTTCTAGATCCTCCTCTACTACGTGCGTGACACCAACATTGGCAACAGCACTAGGAGATTCGAATTGCTCTGAAACTTTGTTCAAAGAAGCCAAATTGGCACTACTGTTTACACGGCTAGCCATGGCCGACTGAGCATTGCGACTCACCAAAGCATCATCACCTAAGTGACCTGCTAGTGAGACCTCGGCAGGTGAGCCATGGGCGGCAATTCGACCATTATTCACTACAGTAACAGTTGCCGCCTTGCCAATCGTGAGAGCAATGTTGTGGGACACAAGAATGATAGTTCTGTTTCTGGCAATTGAGCCGCACAGAGCGTTATTGTAAATGGCCTCAGCAGTGTGTGAATCAACTGCGCTTAAGCAATCATCAAGAATAAGGTGCCTGGAGTTCGAGTACATAGCACGAGCCAGAGAAACTCGCTGCTTCTGTCCACCACTAAGGGCAATTCCCTTGTCACCGATTAGCGTATGGTCACCATGCTCCAGAATCTGCAGATCACGGCGTAGCTCACAGGCATCAATCACTTCATTGTAGCGTTTCTTGTCAAACTTATGAGCAAACAGAATGTTAGACTTAATGGTACCGTTTACCAACCATGCTTCCTGAGGGCAGTAGGCAACTGTGTCGGTGAGTCCAGTAGCAGGGTCTACAGAAGCAGTTCGGCGGTTTCCCTTCGGGAGGTAAACGTGACCCTTCTCTTTCTGCATTTCACCAAGCAAGGCTAGAAGCAAAGAGGTTTTTCCTGAACCAGTCTGGCCCACAATCACATTGAGATCGTTCACCAAAAACTTAACATTGATATTTCGAAGTTTGAACGCCTCATCCTCAGACGAATCACCAGACTCATCCTTGACACCCCATGAGAAGGTAGCTTTATCAAATCCGATGATTTCGTTTTCGCCATCACCAGTAGTTTCAAGCTGCTCGTACTTGGTGGTGTTTTCGCTGCCCAAATAGGCCTGGATACGCCTGAAAGAGACCATTGCGCTACTGAACTGGGTGAAAATGTACGCCAGCTCATTAAGCGGCATACGCAAGATACTGAACACTGACAGAGCTGTGAAGGCCACGGAGGTGGTGAGTGTTCCACCTTGGTAACGCACAAAGCACCAGAATGACGAGATGACCACCAGAACCGGCATACCAAAGAAAACAAAACAGTTACCAGTCCAGTAAGCGTATCTCCACATCAAAAGCCGCAGCTCCTCATCCCTAATCTTGAGCACCTTGTCAGTGAATCGTGATTCCCACGCATACAGTTTGATGATTCTGATTGCCTCGAGAATCTCGTTGGTTTTCTCAATTCGCCTATCAGTAACAGCCATAAGCTGTTCCTGGATGGTGTTGAGTCTCCGCGCAAGGAAAACGTTGAGAGGCATCATTGCAACCATGGCCAGAACTGCCACAAACGCGGACCAGCCAATAATTCGGTACAAAAAGAAGATAGAGAGTAAGACAATGAGAGGTGTGGAAGGGAAATCGTGCAAGTAAGCCGCAAAATCAGCGATCTTGAACGCATCCACACTCATCAGGTTGATTACCGCTCCAGAGTTGGAACTATCAAACTCCTTAGACTCCTCGAGGCTCTCTTCACCATCATCATGGGCACCGGAAGTACTGCTGGCATCACCTTCGTCACCCTCACTTTTTTGCGAACGCTTTTTGTCTTTTGAAACACGATGAAAAATAGCCTTTTCATACACATTACCCATGATCAAGGCTCTGACACCAACACTAAGTTTTCTACCCTGGTAGTAGGCCTGATTGATGGTGATGTCGCTCAACAGATAAGAGAGACCTAAGCAGGCAACGTAGAGCCAAGCAACACCCTTAGGGACATTGCCTTCCTCCAAAAAATGCAAAATTTTCTGAATGAAAATAGTCGGTGTGAGCTTCAGAAATGATGCGGTACAGCCGAAAAAGATGTTCAGAATGATCGGACGGTACAAAGTGACCACTAAGCGAGTGAAGAAAGACCAACTTGAAGGCAATTTGCGCGACTTTTTAAGGAAACGATATACATGATCCTCCTCAGTGAGATCGAAGACATCATCCTGCTCCAAAGTCTTTCTTTGGGCCGTTCGAATCAAATCCAAACACCAATTGCACGACATGATCCGGAGCAACGAGCTGTTGGGCTCGGTAGACGGGGTAGAACCATTTGAGGTATACAGTTTAGCTGCCTCGTCACCAATCGGCGAAGAAAACAGTGACAACCAGTTAATGCCAGCTAGAATCAGCACTTGGGTTACCCTACGCGAGATGTTGGCATTGTACGGATGCATGATCTGCGAGTACCATTCGACGGCAAAGACAAAAACCAAAAACGTGTAGATATAAGCTTGCTGCATGAAAGGGCTAGCAACCAAAGGCGCAATTTGCTTGGCACTAACCAGGCGGTATACCGAGAGTACGGAGCTGTAAGTCAGTAGCACAACCAGCATAAGCGGTAAAGATGGCGCATACTTTCCATACAAATGGTGCATATCTGCATCACTGTAGAGGGAAGCAGCTGCCAGTACCTGGAAGATGTTCAAAACGAGCTCTAGAACCAGTCTTAACCGATCACTAATAGATCTGGTGCGCACCACAATCTGTGCGTGGGGATCAAGAGCATCTTTAGGATGGTACACGGTTTCCCCATTGGCACGCGGGGACGTTTTAACTCTATTTCGCGTTGAAATAGAATATATTACAGTTACGAGAGAGTACACTAGACTCAGACCCAGAATTAGAGCCACTGGGTAGAACTCTAGGTATCGTTGTTTATGGCATTTCTCAAAATCATCGTAATTCCAGAACTCACCTTTGCACGCAGGCATGCACACAATGGAGTTTAAAAATGCTTATCAAGAAAAACAGCGTTATTTTATGATCCGCTGCCGCTTAGGGTTGAAATCTCGAGGGACATTTGCTGGATGACTGCATGTCGCTAGGGTACTAGGGTCCTTGAGCTTTATTAGGCGCGAGGAGCACTAGCAGGAGCAGTAGCAGAGGTGGGTTAGCCAATTCATCCAATATTAGGAAATGTGGGCAACACATGCACAAATCATATGCGTATGAGTGCCTATGCGCCCCTGATTTAGCCACTGGTACTGCCGTAGCAATATCTCGCTTATTTGGTGATATCACTGTTTCACTTCATGGCGTCATTACCCAACCCTGTGGTGCTATATCTATCCTGCCTATGCTATAAAGCATGATGTTTAAATGTATATATACTTGCTCGATACACTTAGACTGCTAGCCTGAGTTAGGTAGATATGTAGTTACAAATTTAGTTTATTTGTGCACCTGCATTGAGATTCCGTACCCTCAAACATGCGTTATACTCTGGCATATTTCGGGTTCTGTGCTATCACAATTGCACTGCTTGTATTCGTGAACAGTACACAGCCATTCGTACTATCGCAACTGTTTGGACTGAAGCAGAATGGTACGGCAAGTAGCGCGCTGGCTCTTGTAGATGAACTGGTTTCGCTGTCTACAGCACCATTCTGGGGTGCTCTGAGCGATAAGGTGGGAACTCGCCACGTAGCCATCCTTGGGCTACTATTAGCAGCTACTGGAATTCTGCTGTATCCACAAATGTCTGCTGTTTATCCTTACCTGCTTTTTTCCAGGGCTCTTTTTTCTCTGGGTGCTTCGGCGGGCGTGAGTATGATTACCGCCTCATTGGGAGAGCTCAGCCTTTTGGCGGTGGACACAAACAGTATATCTGGGAACTCTAGTGCCTATGGATCGATTCATGCATCCGATGCTGAGGCACAGAGTGTGGACGCAGATCATACCGTGGAGGCAGGGCACGGCGTAGATGCAGATCGGAGCCCAGAGGCAGCTGAAACGGAGGACGGTGACCGAACAGTCCCATTGTTTGCATCTGCACAGGGTCATGATGACATTTTCGATGCTGTTCTTTCAACACCCCGTCCTAATGGAAAACTGGCTGGAATGGCCGGGTTTGCGTCGGGAGTTGGTGCAGTGCTAGCTGTTTCATGCCTCCTACCTCTGCCTAACGCTTTAGGGGGTGGAGACGCTAAATCGGGAATCATTGAGGCGTTCAAAATTGTTAGTCTAGGCACTGTGCTTGTGGCCTTTATACTGTTCCCATTTATGTATCAGAATCCCACACGGAGCTGGAGGTCATTCTTAATGGGTAACCAAAACATTTCTGTATTTGACGAAGCTGCAGTTGATGTTGAAGGGTCGGTTATGTCCTACTTCGATTTGCTCTCTGAGGGATTCTCGGTGGCTCGTACTGATATGAGATTACAAGTGGCATATTTTGGTAGCTTGGTTGCTCGATCAGCCAGTGTTGTGTTGTCTTTATTCGTGCCTCTGTGGGTAAACTACTGGTACTACGATACTGGAAGGTGCCAATTGGATGATCCAACCGGCTGTAAACAAGCTATTACACAGGCAGCTATTTTGACAGGAATCGGAAGCACCGTTATGTTACTGGCTGCCCCAGTAGTTGGATTAGTAGGTGATAAGTATGGATCAGTGGTGGTTCTTACTGGCAGTGCAATCACAGGAATCATTGCCATGGTTGGCATCTTGATGATTTCAAGCGTTCATGGGTTCTTACCTATCTTAGTATGTTCACTATTAGGTGCCTCGCAAATTGGGATTATCACTATGTCGATGTCGATGTCCACAGACCAACGCAGAGTCGCTGGTGGCAGTGTTGCTGGCGTGTACTCACTGTTCGGCAGTTTGGGTATCTTGCTGATCACTCAGTTCGGTGGTGTATTGGCAGATAGATGGATCAAGACCCCGTTTGTGATTATGACATTACTGTTTATTCTTTTGGCGGTATTTTCACAGAGACTGGCGGCCCGGACAGCATTAAGATCTATGCATTGAGCTGCTATGGTATAGCAAAAGAGTGAATTGAAGAGGTGTTTCCTATATAAACTGGGTTGCTCATATTGGCACCATATTTCCAATACCGATTCATGATCCGCCTACTAATGGGAATATGTGACCAGTATACAGTCAGTAACCAGCAAAATATGACCAAGTACAACACTGCACTAGAATATCTGGACAAATATTGGTAAAACCGAATGCAGGAGTCATCTTGTATGCGTATATTATAAGGTTCAGTTATTACATAGATTCTGGGGTACTATGAAGATCATAGCTATAGCATGTCTGCAGAATATAATTACCAGTGCATAGCTAAGACTCTCATGATATCTGCGTCGTTACTGAATTATGTGAGTTTGTGAAGTGGGATTGACCACTGTAACACGTAGATAGCCATCATATGTAATGCATAAAGCTGTCATATCAATGCTATCAAGGGTTCCGTTATATTTTTACTAGCACATGCAATATAATATAATAATTTACTCTAATATGATATATATATCCATTCATTATCAGCTATAATACTCAGTGAGCTATCATCACATACTAACGCCAATCTATACTAACAATATTGATTACTACTCACTGATAACGCACCGTTTCTATCATATATGACCATGCGGACATCGTCCCATATTCATTCATAAACAAACAGACTCAATTATACAACAAGCTCCAGATTCACAAGCTTTTTTATGCATTTGAATTTAACACTCACATTTTCCGCTAGTATATGACATACATATATATCATGACGCATGCGGTGTACCCTTTCCCAGTGAAAAATACTGCTATGAAGGTGCTTATCGTTGGAAACGGCGGTCGCGAGCACGCACTTGCGTGGAAGCTCAGCCAGAGTCCCAAGGTGGAGAAAATTTTTGTTGCACCCGGTAATGGTGGTACTGATCTTGTGGCCAAGACTGAGAACGTTCCCATCAGCTCAGCCAAGTCTGATTTCACAAAACTGGCTGAGTTTGCCAGCAGTAACGGCGTGGATCTGGTGATCCCAGGTCCTGAGCAGCCGCTGGTGGAAGGAATTACTTCCTATTTCACCAAGGTCGGTATTCCTGTGTTTGGTCCTAGTGCCCAGGCAGCCCAGCTCGAGGGCTCGAAGACACTGTCCAAGGACTTCATGGCTAAGCACGAAATCCCGACCGCTGAGTTTGGAAACTTCAGCAATATTGATGAGGCCCGTGCGTACCTCCGATCCGTGGACCACAAGGTTGTTATCAAGGCCAGTGGGTTGGCAGCTGGTAAAGGTGTGCTTATGCCTGAAACCAAGGAGGAGGCTGAACAGGCCCTTAACGAGGTTATGGAGAAGCGTGCATTTGGCAGTGCTGGTGATGAGATTGTCATCGAGGAATGCTTGGAAGGTGACGAGCTCTCCATCCTGGCCATCAGTGACGGCTATACCATTGTTGACTTGCCTCCTGCTCAGGACCACAAGCGTGCTGGAAACGGTGATACTGGACTCAATACCGGTGGTATGGGCGCCTATGCACCGGCTCCTATCGCTACCCCTGCAGTAATTGAGCAAATCCGTTCCACTATTCTGGAGCCCACTATTAAGGGTATGCGCAAGGACGGCTTCCCGTTCTGCGGTGTGCTATTTGTAGGTATCATGCTCACTAAACAGGGCCCCAAGGTCTTGGAGTACAATGTTCGTTTCGGTGACCCTGAGACCCAGACTGTTTTGGGCCTGTTGGAGACCGATTTGGCTGAGATTATGCTTGCCACTGCTCAGCACCGTTTGGATGCCATCGATATTAAGATTTCTGAGGGATTTGGTGCCACGGTTGTGTTGGCGGCTGGTGGCTACCCAGAAGCTTACCGCAAGGGCGATGCTATTACCTACTCTGATCTGCCTGCTAACGTCGAGGTGTTCCATGCAGGAACTACCAAGCAGAACAATGAGATTTTGACTGCTGGTGGTCGTGTGCTTGCTGTGAGTGCTTGGGCTCCCACTCTGAGAGCCGCTGTTGATTTGGCATACCAGGGAGTCGATAAGATCCAGTTCAAGGACAGGTACTTCCGCACTGATATCGCCCACCGTGCCTTCCGCGATGCTGATAAGGCTAGCAATGGCATCACTTACGAATCTGCGGGTGTTTCTGTTGATGCTGGCAACAAGTTTGTGGAGCAGATCAAGCAGAAAGTCAAGTCGACCAGGCGTTCAGGCGCTGATGCCTCTATTGGTGGATTTGGCGGTGTGTTCGACCTGAAGGCTACTGGTTACAAGGATCCTCTCCTTGTTTCTGCCACTGACGGTGTTGGAACCAAGCTGAAGATCGCCCAGAGCATCGATAAGCACGATACCGTAGGTATTGATCTTGTGGCTATGAACGTCAACGATCTTATTGTCCAGGGTGCTGAGCCTCTGTTTTTCCTCGACTACTACGCTTCGGGTCACTTAGTTGCAGAGACTGCTGCTGCTTTTGTTAGCGGTGTGGCCGACGGATGCATTGAGTCTGGATGCGCTCTTGTAGGAGGTGAGACCGCTGAGATGCCTGGCTTGTATGCTGGCACCGATTACGACACTAACGGAACCTGTGTTGGTGCCGTTGAGCGTGACCAAATTCTGCCCAGACTGGACGCCATGCAGGAGGGTGATGTTTTGCTCGGCCTCAGCTCCTCGGGCGTGCACTCCAATGGATTCTCTTTGGTGCGCAAGATTCTCGAGTCCAAGAACCTGCAGTTTAGCGATAAGGCCCCTTGGGATCCTTCAACTACTGCTGGCTTGTCTTTGTTGACCCCCACCCGGATCTATGTCAAGGCTGTACTGGCTGCTCTAAAAGAAGCTCCCGGTGCCATTCTCGGTCTCGCCCATATCACTGGTGGTGGCCTTATAGAGAACGTGCCTCGAGTGCTTCCAAGTGGTCTGGATGCTCATATCGACGTCAAGACTTGGGACTTGCCGGAGGTCTTCAAATGGCTTGCTCAGGCAGGCCGTGTCCCACCCAAGGACATTAGCAAGACCCTCAACATGGGTATTGGTATGGTTGTTGTGGTACGTAAGGCTGATGCTGCTAAGGTGAGCGAGATTTTCGCTAAGACTCAGTCAGTTTACACTATTGGTGAACTGAAGAAGGGCTCTGGTAAGTGTGAGCTTTCCAACCTTGACACATGGTACTAGGCGAATTGACCAACCAAGTAAACTAAGCGAACCAAATATCTGCTTGTTACTCTAACTCTCGATAATACATATTTAACCTACAGGGCCAGCTAGTGAAGTAGTGTGAATCTTGGCCCACCAAGAATATACACTACTCGGCTGGTGATCTGATAGGAACCAGCACAAAACTAAACGCGAAGCTATAGCACATGTAATTTATTACCCCATCTACCTTATTGGTGGATATTAACTACACTGATCTGCTGAGAATACATGAGAAACTCACAGCTTCCACAATTTCAACTTATGGTAGCAGGCTGTTGATATGTAGTTCATAGGGCGGAGAAAGTACTGTAAATTTATATTATGACGCAAATAGAGAAAGCTACATCAAGGGTGCCGGTATTTTCCCGGATTCACAATGTACTCTCGCACATTCCTAACAAGTGAGGTAAGATCTCTCATTATACCTAGTTTGGGTAGTACGCTAACCAAAGTGCCACTGTGGTGCAATTAAAGTACGTAAAAAGTATAATTCAATAACACCCTAACACAGCTTAACAAAATGGTGAGCCAGTCAGTAATTGCAATCAGCACGATACTTAAATAGCATGGTGGTTCATAGATGCGGATATTAAGAACCTATGCATTATTTATCTTACAATGGTATTTCATGGGCATTACATTCCCTTACTCAATCTAGTCAATTTTTTGTATAAAGCCTCAGCATGCTCCTCAAGTTTCCCCGGAGTTGCGTCCTTATTAGCAGATCCTAAATCATGCCCAAATTTATATGCGTTGCGAGCGATGGAGAGCACAGCTTGCAGATCAATGGAAACAGGAGCGAAAAACAAGCTATTGCATGCATGTTCCGCAGATGTTCTCTCTTTTGGTGTTACCCGAAGACAGTCTCTAATAACTTCATGTAGAGCGAGTGGAACCGGCGTATCTCCCTTAGCGGTTTTAGGATGCTCGACCTCGAACTCTTCCAGACACCCGACCGGGGGTGGTTTCATATCAAAGAAATCTTGAACAGGGTTTTTCTGGTATACCATCTCGTATAGAATAACCCCACAGCTCCAAACATCGCTTGCCTTTGTTACTTTAAACACTGCAGGGTCACTGCTAGCACTTATATTGCTCCTATTGCCAAATCCAGAATTATTCCAGCAACCCTCTGAGATTGTTCCTACTTCTCGATGGGGTAGTGATGGAGATGGCACCACTTGTGGCTGCACTATAGCAGTAGTGGCAATCTGGTGCGATCTTAGAGTTTCTGGTGCCATGTACTTAAGTGTTCCCACTGCCACGCTGCGATGAACGCTGGTGCTATTATCAGGAACTGTGTCGGCAATGCCAAAATCACAGAGCTTCAAGACTCCACTGACCACCAAGAAATTTGCTGGCTTCAAGTCAGAATGTACAATGCAGTGCTGATGTACTGCTGCCACTGCCTTGAGGACCTGACCACCCCAATATCTTACAAAATCGACATCAAGCGGCCGTGAAGCTTGGGCAATATACGCTAAAATTTTTCTAAGATCACCCTCTCCTAGCTCCATCAACATATATATTTCCTCCTCAGTCACTCGACAGGACACTAACTGGACTACATGGTCGACATTGATCAGAGATTTCAATAGCTTTACCTCGTCCAGCAAGTTCTGTCGTACTTCGGATTGTTCAATAGGTTTTAATTTTACCAGTTTAAGTGCCAATTGTTTACGAGTGAATTGATCTGTTACGGAATATACCGTGGAATACCCCCCTTCACCGACTAAAGGGCCTGTTTCTACAGTGTAATCGCCTATAACAAGTACAGAAGGTAACGTAGGAGTGCCTAAAAAGGGTGTTTGTAGATATGGTGCTGGTAGGGATGGTGTTGGAATAGAGGAAACTGGAAGGTGCAAGGTGTGAAGCGGTGGTGTAGGTAGCAGTGGTATCTGAATAGATGGGGTGGCTAGTGAAGGCAGCATTTGTGAGGGCGGTGTTTGCAGTTGCGATAATTGCGAAGGTGAGGAGGTCAGTTTCCCTCGAATAGTCTGCTGTGCAGTGCTTTTCCTCCTGAGGTGGAGCTCGGAAAGAGGAACCGGTGGTAGGATGCGTGATCTATGACGGTCCAACGACGGCCTCAAACTACCTTTGCGACTTAGAGATCTAGTTATACTAAAGTTCGATACTTTATCCACGCCATTACTTCTACGTATGCCAGCCTTGACGTTTCCAGGGTGACTGGTTTTAACGATACTGAGCTCGTCCTCAATCAGTGCCGTATCACTGAAAAACGTTCTGCTTTTCGAGATTCTGCGGCCCACACCATCTGCTTGAGAAATATCCCCACCATTAGTCTCTTTGTGGCGTGCAATCCAGTGCTTTTCCAGCACCATTGACGGCTTGTTTATATGTAGAGGTCTGTGTTTACAGTGGGGTGTTTACCGGGTGGGACGACGTGGTTAGGTACACACAGAGAGGCGGACCAGCACAAATTTCACCCAAACAGCCCGAAACGACCTGAGCCGCCGAGTCGCCAACATATGAACGAAAACACAAGTGGAGCCGGTATTGAATGATGATTTTATGACATAGTCTTAAAATATATAAAAAGATTACTCCTGGATCTTCTGGGAACCACGGAGAAGACCAGTACGACGGGCAGCGATAAGACCGACCTTCTGACCAGGGACAGCACCACGAGAGATGGTGGAGGCCTTACCGATGTGCTGGTGGTTACCACCACCGTGAGGGTGATCGACAGGGTTCATGGCAACACCACGAGTACGAGGCCACGAGTTGCGCTTGACCTTGTACTTGTGATAAGCGTTACCAGCCTTAAGGAGGGGCTTGTCGATACGACCACCGCCAGCAACAACACCGACGACACCACGGGCCTCAGAGCCAATGATCTTCTTGGCACCAGAGGGGAGCTTGACACGGGTCTTGCCCTCATCGGGGTTGTGGCCAATGACAATCACGTAGTTACCGGAGGTACGGGCGAGAGCACCACGGTCACCAACCTTCTCCTCAACGTTGGACATGATGGTACCCTCAGGGACAGCACCGAGGGGCAAGATGTTGCCGACGGCGAGCTGAGCCTTCTTACCGGCGTAGACGAACTGGCCAGTGTAGAGACCCTCGTTAGCGATGAAAGTCTCGGTGTGGAACTTGTAGTGGTAAGGATCGCGGAAGACGACCTTGGCGAGGGGGGCACCGCGACCAGGATCGTGGATGATCTCCTTCACCAAGCCACGAGTGTAACCGTGTCTCTCAGCGTAGTCGAGAGTGCGAAGCTTAGCAGCACCCTTCCGCAAACGGGTGTGGGCCTGGAAAATAGCACTGTGCTTTCTCTGCGCTCTGATAACACGACCCATTGGTTTGACAAAAAAGTTGTGTGGAAAATCCTACCTTGCCAGTATTAGGGATGATAGTGTGAGCCTTGATACTGCTTCGCAGCTGGGACTTTCGAGCCTAGCCCTACTGCACAACCGCACCAATACAACCGAGTGGCCGCGTGACGGATGCTTACACAAGCCCTATGCTGACACATAGGCCCTAGCATCACATGGCCACCAACACCACCACCGTCACGTGCAGTGGTTCCCCGCCCGGGATCCTCTTACCGTGCAACCACACTCGCCCCTGCCCATAAACCTTTGTGGTTGCTCACCCAACCAGTAGGTGTGGCCCTGCCCCTGCCTAACCCTGCAAATGCGGCGTCGTGTCTTCTTCCTCGACGGCTGTGGGGAAATCCGCACCGTGGGGGGCACCGTGGCGTCCGAGGTGGCGGTTATATATGCATAACATCGCTACATAATATAGATACAGTTACACCGGAACGCGCAAGCGTGCTCCAGCGCTTCATCCCATGTAGTACATAGCCTTTTACTCGATGTGCTCTACACTGGTCTGCTCTTCAGGCGACGGCTGCTGTTCATCCTGGGCAGCATTGAGAAGCATCTTCCTATAGGACGGAACCGGATTAAGCGGCTTACCGTGGAGCTCCTTTCCAGCCAGAGTGTCAATCGCCTTCTGCTGGTTGTCGGCACCCACGGTGACAATAGCCTCCGCAAGGTTAGTCTGGGTCTCCTCAGGGACCTTGCGACGGAAAACGCGACGGCGAATGTGTCTGAGCTTAATTTCCACCGGCGAGAAGCCCGTCAAGAGTTCACGGATCTCGTCCAGCGTGGTGTTTCCGGGAACCTTGATGTAAACCGCGTCGTCACGGGGCACCTTCTGCGTAGCGGGCTTGCGCGCAGACTTAGGCTTTCTTTTGGAGGTCTTAGCCTTGGAGGCCTCAGATTTCTCACCAGACTTCTCGCTGGTCTGGTCGCTGGTCTGGTCGCTGGTCCCGGACTGGTCAGTCTTCGCAGCATCGTCCTTGGTTTCGTCGGTGGAGTCGTCGTTAGACTCGCCCTTGGAGGCAGCCGGGCTGCCATTCGATCTGCGCGGGCGCGGAGGAAGCTTGGTGAAGCTGAGAGTCGGAGCGGTGGCCGCGGGCTTCTCCTTGACCTCCTTTACCTCTGTGGTCTCATTCACCTCTGTGGCCTCAGCCTCACCCTCCTTGGCCTCGGCCTTGGTCCGCTCGACAGCGGTGGCGTCGAGTCTGGCAAAATTCTCATTGAGCCACTTCTGCAGGAACTCCTGTGCCTGTTCGTTTTGCTCCTCGGTTTTCGAAATAACGAAAGACGTGCGGGTGCCGCTGCGGAAAGACCGGCCCATGTCGAAGCGGGCCGGGATATTGGCCTCCTTAGCCGCGGCGTTCAACTCGCGGGCCCTGACAAACCAGGGAAGGCCGCGAACCAGGAACCTGACATTGGGTTGCCTTGTCTGGACGGGTGTTTCTTGAGTGGTCGCTTCAGACATTATAGATTTTTGTTTTAGGCCAGTTAGGTCTTCTGGGGATTAATGAATTATGTTTCGCTGAATTGGATTGTCTCTAAAGGCGACAGGTTGATGTTCTGGAGATTAGTTCACCGTGTGGTATATTCCGTGGTGGGTACTGACGGTGGACGTGGAGGGTGGTTCACTTATACTATGCGCCTTGCAGGAGATGCTTGGTGCAACCCTAGTGACGTGACAACAGCAGCAGCCGCAGATTCTTCTCACATGTTCCTTGCCCTTATTTAACTGTAGCAATTTTGGGAGCTGAAGCGTGTGGAAAACAGTGGAACCGTCCCTGCACACACCCACACATGTAAACATAGCCACAGGACGCCATGCAGTTCAGGGTGCATCTTTGGGCACTGGCGATCGAGCCTTAATAGTGCACCCCGTATTTCTGCATCATAGAATGCTTCGGAAAAATACCCGAATTGCCATAGATCTTAAAATAGCCGAATCATATATTACTGGCCTCACATGCGCACAACGTCGCACAGAAGCTGCAAGAGCAGCATCATAATTGTAAACGGAAACACGAATGGGTCTGGTGTAGATCTAATGATATAAAAAACTAACGCGTAGCTGACGCTTCCACGAGACTATCACTACAGAACCGTTCATTGCAGCATGTCATACTAAACTAGTGTGGAGCAGATCATTGAGATCGGGCATTGAACAAGAGTGGTGCAGTCCATTGAAAAATGACCATTGCACATCAGAAGGTGCTGATCACTGCCGATTAGCACGAAACGGCGTGCTTGTAACTTTTATCATGCAACATATTGACATGCAACATTTAGCATGTATCATGTTAGCAGAAATCTATTCAACGTGCACCGGAAACCCATTGTGCGTTACAGGCCGTACCAACCTAATGCGGAACCTGTAACAGAAATCTTGAAGTGACGACAAGCACTTACAAAACCCGCAGGTGATGGCAGCATGAGTGCCGCTGCAGCACGCCCCTTGCAGGTGTTTTTTGTATGATTACACTACCATATGCTTATATAGTGGTAGGGAGACGCAGTTTCCTGCAATTCAAATATATAATAAAAAAATGGAAAAGAATCCCAGTGGGATCCTGATATTCAAATTTTCACCCTTAAGCAGAGGCAGCCTTCTTGGCAGCAAGAGCCTTGGCGTTGCCAATGAGAGCCCAACGGTGGTTACGGCGGAACTTGGCGTCGACACCCTTCATCGAGGGGTAACGGAAGGACTTAGGCTTCTTGATGCCGTTCTTGTGGGCCTTCTTGTTCTGGTTGTGGTTCGTGTGGTTCTTCGACTTGGACATTTCAAACGATTAAGATGTGTGAACACTGTAACCGTCTTTTGCCTAACGAACTGCTACCCCCGTGGAAAATCATCACGTGGGGTACGTGATACTGCATACACTCGTTTGCATGGTGGAGTCATGTCAGAATTCACTACACCCTGAGCCCTAACTGGCAGCATCCAGTGATACGGGTACGGCTCTCGGGCACTGTAATTACTATGCGGTCAAGTCTGTGAGACTCAATTAGCGAAAGCATACGTTATGAATACTCAATTCATAGTGCTAGAGTAGCCGTTGTTGCATCTATCTAATATATTTATTCGAAGTGTATCATTATCATGGAAAATATTGCTTCACAGCTTCCGGTTCAATGTCTTAGTATACTGTGATTCAGTTAGTTATAAGTAGTATATATTCCACATAGCCAATTCATGTAGATTGGCCAATTAAACTGCAAGCTTCGTAGATCAACTAATAAGTGTCATACAGACGCTGCGTACTGATACTTCAAGCAGTGCAGCAAAGTCATGTACTTCAAGAAGCTCAGCGATTCCTGGTCTAGGTGGGTCCGATAATTCAAATTGTTTCAGTGGCTCAGTGTAACTCATTTTATATCCGAACAGCGCGCCAACTATATTGGGGATGTAGCCACAGGGCCTCATACATAGCACCTCATCCATAGTATTGCACCCCTGGTACATCATTCATAGCACTTCATCCATAGTAGTGCATCCATGGTACATCATCCATAGTACCTCATCCATAGTAGTGACTTTTCACGTTATAACTTTATATAGTATGCTTATATCGAGAAGTTTAGATCGGTCAATGCTTGATGCTAGACTAGCAACCTCGTGTAAACACATGAATACTACCCGCGTATTGCAGTAAATACACGCTATACTAAACAAAGCTATACCAAATGAATACAGTGTTTGGTCTGATAGGGGGCATGGCCCTTTCAACTGAAGCGATCGTCACTAATAGTAGCAAACCTGCGGTAGCAACCCCCGCGGGGTGCATAATTCGAGTATCAAGCCATTGCAACACACTATTAATATTGTGTATTCTGTGCATTATATATTTATTTTATTCCACTAAAATGGATAAGTTCTAGTTCATTGGTCTACGCTTATTTTTGGTGTACTGTGGCCAGGTTTATTTCAGTTTAGAGAACAAAACAGGTGCAATGTGGTCGTTCAAACAGTGCTGCAAGTGGAAGAATTCCTCAATGCAGTCCTCCTTATGTTCGAGGTCCTCATAGCCCTCCTGCTCCTGAGCCTTGGTAACACGCTCGACGCACTCGTCGAAGTGGTGCTTGAAGGAGTGGCATACGGTTTCCGAGTATTTCTCACGGAGGACGTCGAGAGGATCCTTGATCTCGTCCTCGTCCTCGTCCTCGTCATCATCGTCGTCCTCGTCCTCATCGTCGTCGCTCTCGTCGTCGCTCTCGTCGTCGCTGTCGCCGTCGCTAGCTTCCTCACTGTCGTTGTCGCTAGCCTCGTCGTCACTATCACTGTCATCCTTGGTCTCAGATGCCTCGTCGGTAGAAGCCTTCTGAGTGCCAGCAGGCTCCTTAGTTTTCTGCTGGGCCGTTTCTCCGTCATCAGCCTGAGTCTCCTCGACGTTGACGTCCTCGTCCTGCTCCTCGGCATAAGCCACAGTAGAGAAGAAGCTCTCCTTAAAATCAGACCACGCAGCCGCCAATCCGGACATATTCAGGTGTTTTTAGAGGTTGTAAAGAGATGTCTATCTGTTCCTCACGGGTATGTGGGTGAGCGTTAATAATACAATCTTTCAAATGCAAACTCGCAATTGGCTATCACACTCACGGTATCGCGTGCCGTAAGCGAAAATAAGCAGGCCAGGCCGTCCGTAGTGGATCCACTGATTCAATCGAGGCATCAAAATATCCAGAAGGCCAAATATACACCGGAGACACCGGTTTCTTCTACATAGTGGATTAGTTAATTATATGGTTGTATATTATGTGTGACCTAATTTGATCGCATATCACCACAATATACCGGGATATGTGCTGACGCAATTGTTTACAGACAGAGGAGAGTATGTAGGTAATTAATCACCATTGGTTTGAGATTCCTATCAGGCACATCCTATATGTTAACTATTCAGTGTGTTATGTATTAGACTGGCTATTTGTATTGCAGTCCATGTGTGCATTTCGGGAATTGAATCAGGACTACTTTATCAAGTATTCAGCCACAGGACAGAATGAACAAATAGATAATCGAACGAACGCACAAACAAACACCCAGATATATTTAACTTAGTGTATGTAGTTCGTTTCTCAGTGTCAGTGTATCTAGTCCTTTCACAGGTAGATATGTCAATAGGCTCGTCTATGTTATATTTTAGAAATAGCAGTCGAAAAGTTTCAGAGTAAAGCCACACAGTACTAAGTATTAACTATACATACCATCACAGAAATGCATACTAGAACAAAATCACATTTTTTCCGCCCAAATACCTGCATGGTTTTTGGCCGTTAGATTCGGTTAGCCCGGATACTATACTTCTAAGATTATTTTAAAATGCTACCATTGACTTGCGCTTCCTGAGCTGTATGCTCATGACGTGCGAAGGTAACTTACCTATTTCAACAGTCACATAAAGTGCACATAGTTTAAATAAGCTGCGTCTCCTGGCAGGAAACTTAACTAAAGTACCTTAGTATCTGATCCACGCATAGATCAGGCACGCATTCGCATGAATTTGATGGTTTATTAAATAATATATATCAGGATTAGATGCGAAGAGCAGCGTCGGCAGCCTCACGCTTCTTGCGCTCCTTCTGCTGGGCCTTGTAACCCATGATACCACCACCCCACTTACGGCGGTTCTCCTCGTAAGTAGGCAACCAGTTGGCCTGGATGGCGGAAAGAAGGCTAGAAAGCTCAGACTCGTCCTCGGACTTGATGTCAGTCAAGGCGACGACGGCAGCCTGCTTCTTGTGCACAAGAGTACCAAGACGAGCCTTGCCCTTCACAATAGCGAAGGGAACACCCATCTTGCGGCAGAGAGCGGGCAAGAAGATAACGAGCTCGATAGGGTCGACATCGTTGGCAATGAGGACAAGCTTAGGCTTCTTGTTCTCAATGAGGGAGACGACGTGGTTAAGACCGTACTTGACAACGTAGGGCTTAGCGCTGACGTCCTCCTTCTTCTTGCCCTCAGCAATAGCGGCAGCCTCCTTGGTAAGACGCTCCTTCTTCTCAGCAACACTCTCGGGACGGTACTTGTTCAAGAGCTTGAAAGCGTGAGCAGCCGAGTTCTTGTCAAGGACAGTGCGGAACTGAGAGATGGCCGGGGGAACCTTAAGACGAAGGTTAAGGACCTTGCGCTGACGCTGAACGCGAACGTTCTGGGGCCACTTAACGTAACGAGAAAGGTTGGTAGGAGCACGGATACCCTGTCCAATACCGAAAGACTTAGGGCGGGACTCGAAGAGGGGGTTCGAGGGGCCAGAAGCCTTCGACTTCTTCTGAGAGAAAGGAGCAGGGGCGGGGGTCTTGCTAGATTTAGGGGGGGCCTGGGTCATTGAGTGGTCAGTAACGAGTTCTATTAAAAAACACCTAAAGGTGCGAAAGTTCCGGGAAAGTCTAAACTCAGCCTCCAAAACTGAGCCCAATCCAAAAGAAGATGTGAATCAAATCAAAGGTTGTCGGGCAACAACAGAGACATATAATCAATAAATCTCTCAGCCACAAGCTATACTCCGTGGAAGAGAGGCAGAACCTGACACTCTACAGCCCACCGACCTACCGAGGTAGCCCAGTGAGCTCAAGCCAATATACTGCCTGAAATAAATTAGTACAACAAGTGCCGAGAGATAGATAATTCGCCTGCGATATTATCCAGCATCCCTCGAAGAGCTACGCATCTCTTTTCTTTCCTGAAACTTCATATTAAAAAACTTACCATTTGAACTATTGAGTTGACAAGAGTGTGTGGGTATCAGAACGTGAAAAGTTGGTATTGAAAGTAATTTTTCTGGGCAGTGATTACTAAATCGGAGTGGGCGTGGTGAAAAATTTTCGTGCATGTAGGGCTTACATACGCAAGTTTACGTGTAAATCGGTGTAAATGGGAGTACGATATATCGCCAAGGTGTTACGCGGATATTATGTAGCTCTGGAAAGCATGTAGTTTCGTTTATCTATAATGCGGGCTTATTATATTAGTGCGCCGGTATCTATGTATGAGTAGTGTCTATATATAGTGTCCATATGGATCAGTCTGGCCGAGGGTAGTAGTATAGTGTGACAGTCTAACAGGTGCCTGCGACCGTTAGCATCCACTATGTTGAACAGACATATATTATCAGGTATGGGCGAGCGTACGCACACTTAAACATAAGTTACATAACCGGTGAGAAAAACGGTGAGGTGCGTAAATGGTAGGATAGATAAACAATAAGATATATAAACAGTGAGATACATAAACATCAGGACACATAAACAATAGAACACTAAAGCAACAGGATACCTATAGGATGCTTAAATAGCAGGGTTACATAGGATTATACCTACAGCATTGAGATGAGACTACGATTAGCCTGCTATATGAATAAGCAACGTGCATAAAAGATTGTGCACATAAATGACTGATAGCCTGCAGCATGCCCTATGTAATCGACATCCGTGGGAATAAGAAGTGCGTTGATGATTGTGTCATAATTTTTCCGTTCGCAACCCTTGCTGTCTGCGCTTAGCAGCTAATCATTCTACCGATTGTGGCAGCTAAATTTTTCACAGAATAATTCTGGTGAAATCAATTGCATATAGGAATAGTAATGATATTCCATGAGGATTCGCAGCACCTGAGAGCAGTTTTATCCAATGCAAGCGGTTCAATTTCACTTGCATGCTGGATTATCCTGCTTCTTCCTCAATTGATTGAGCAGTGGAGGCTTAAATCGGCCGATGGTGTTGCCATTGGCTTTATCCTTGCCTGGTTTTTTGGCGACATTGCTAATTTGATGGGATCTGTCATCGGGCACTTGCGCCCAAGCGTCATCATGCTCGCCATGTGGTTCTGCTTCAGCGACACCTTGCTGCTCGTGTCATACCTGTACTATAAGCGCCTCGCAACGTCCTCGACAACGAGACTATCATCTCGCATTGACAACGATCCTGCCCTGATGGATTCGGAGCGTAGGGGAGGGAACACCAGTGCTACTTCCCAAACTCCGTTGCTTCAGGAATCAACCACTTCTACACACAGCCTGCCTAATACCAACGCCGATGTCGAGGACCGTCGCAATTGGATGCTTGGAACCTTCTTGCCTGCAGTGTTTGTGGTTGTGGTTTCTACCTTGAGTTTCTTCATTTCTGACACTGACGGAAGCAGCGAGGAGCCTGTAAAAAGCGGTGGGGCCCAAGTGCTCGGCTACATTTCTGCTGCGCTCTACTTGCTGGCGAGAATACCGCAGATCGTCCAGAACCACCGTCGCAGATCCGTCGAGGGCCTGTCGATGGGTTTCTTCACCTTAAGTATCTTGGGAAATGTCACCTATGCGTCCCAAGTCATCTTCTTGCGTACCGACAAAGCCTGGCTAATGACTTACCTGCCGTGGCTGCTGGGCTCTTTGGGTACCATCGCAGAAGACTTTGTGGTGCTGGCTCAGTTCTACATTTACAAGCGTAAATAATGTAATGTATTTACTCACTACAGCTCGTCGTGCTCTTCAGAAGCACCAGTGGATTCAGTAATAGTAGTAGACTCAGTGGCAGCAGCCTCTGCAGCGGCAGACTCAGCAGCTGCCGCAGCAGCCTCAGCAGACTCAGCAGCAGCGGATGAAGATGCAGAAGCAGCAGATCTAGAGGAGGCTTCGGCAGCAGCAGACTCCTTGGCAGCCTCAGCAGCCTCAGCAGCCTTGATCTGCTCTGGAGCCCCAGTACCCTCGGGCATGGCCATGATGTTAGCCACCAAGGCAGCCCAGCCAGTGAACGCTTTGGCACCCTTGGGTTCTCCGCTGAGAGCCTTGTAGGACTCCCACACATACCCGGTCTCCTTGTAATACTTGAAGATGTTGGCAACCACATTAGTACGCAGCTCACCATATATTTTATCGGCCATCAGACGCACCTCGGGATCAGCCTGCGAAGAGCGAGCGTAGTGCAGCAGCGAGTCCAACGTGAGATAGTTCATGTTGTTCCACACCGCGCCACGCCAGTAGTTCTCACCCGTGGCGAAGAACTCGTCAGAGCGGCTCAAACTGCGAATACCGCCCACAGACCAAAGCTCGTCCTCATCACGCAAGTGGCCCAACGTAGCAAGCAAACGCTCGGTGCTTGTTTCAGGAATAAGCTTCAGCATGAACGGCAGGTGCGTCACGTATCCCAAGTGGCACACGTGTGCGTCCTCCTCGTACTCGTCAACAGCAACATCGCAGTACGCTCCATGCTCCTCGTCCCAGAAGATATCTTCAAGGTTCTTCTGGACGCGTGAAATAATCGACTCGTAGTAGACAGTATCCTTGGAGTGTCCCAATCTGTGCGAGATCTGGGCCAAAGACCTGGCCATAGCACCGATCCAGGCCAGCAGATCGACGTGCAGCTCTCCATCGCTGGGCTCAGGGGCACGCGGGTAGTCGTCCAGGCCACTGGCGAGGATGTGAGTGGGAGTACGGCCTCTCCACCTGTAGACCTCGTTCGACGAGTACTGTCGATCGTACGAAACAGTCTCACCCCGTTGGGTGCGACGGAACCACTCGAAGTGTGTTTGCAGCTGGGGATAGAATTCACGCAGGAGTGCATTCGCCTCAGAGTGGTGGTCGGCCAAATGAGCCAGTGCCATCACCAGCGTAGGAGGATTAGCAATGCTACGGTCCTGCACCTGGAACTCATCTGGCACCAGACTGCGTCCCTCATCGCCAAGAATCTGCTCACGCTGGATGTATCCGTCCTCGTCCATGGTGCTGAACCACGATCGCAGGATACGGAGCACAAGGTCCTGATCATAAGGCATCAGGGCCAATGCATTGAATCCCTCATCCCAGTAGAATCCACGGGGGAAGAAGGCTCGAGAAGGCGTCCCGCTGTACAGCTCGTGGGGAGGTACACGCAGCACACCAGTGGCTACCTCCTCTCCCTCGTCCCCGTCGCGAGATCGCAGCCTGCTGTCACCGTAGAAGTACCCAACACCACCAGCAACATTGCTGATCATCTCGCGAGCAAAGTCATAGTACTCAGCACTGTCAGTGTACGGAGCCTGCAAAGCAAGGCTCTTGTCGAAGCGCTGTTGTTGGGAGTTCAGAACCTCGTCCAGCTTGGCATCGAAATCGGCCATTTCGCCATCTTCGAAGTCAGCTTCGGCGTTCTTGGGAACGAACTTCACCCTGAACTCGAAGGGGCCCTGGAAGCTCTTCTGGACGAAGTGCATGTTACCCTTGAAAGAGGCGTCGTTGTTCGGGGCCAGAATCGACCAGACGGGCACATTGGTGTCTTCCTCGCCATACTTCTCCAAAAACTCGCCTACCTCGTCCTGGATCAGCGTCATATAAATCTGCTGCGCCTTCCACTGTTCTCCTGCTGGGACATACAGGTTGGTGTAGTGCGTGTTGGTGCTTGGCTTGAGTTGGGCCACTTCGTGGGAATGCGCCGGGCGATCTCCCTCACCGTAGCTCACGGTGAGCTTGAACTTCCCGCCAAGGTCTTTACTGGACCCGGCAAACACAACGTCCTCTCCAGCGCGGATACCCTTGGGTGTGAGCTTGCGCTGCGTGGGCAGAGAGAGCCTGAACTCCTCGCTGCTGGTGCCACGCATGCCGTTTGCAGGGAGAACACTCTCCAAACCGGCGTAGTAGACCAGAGTGAGCACGTTATCCGGTGACTGCTCACCGCGAATGCGAACCTCCCACGCAGTGCCGTCACTGGACTTCACAAGGTCGGTGGTGAGGTTGACCGCGTTTCCAGTGTCGTGAATCCGTTGACGGCCTCCAATACGCGCATCGTAAGCTTCCCACCCGAACTTGGACACGCTATCATCGTTGCCCACGGTATGACGCAGGTTCGAGACTCCTGCAATGCTGTTGGCACGGTACCACATCAGTCCGGTCAGAACCGACTCGGGGAGCTGTGGACGCATCCCGAAGTATAAATTCGGACGGTACGGACCCCATAGCAGGGAGTCTGCTAGTACCACAGAAACAAGGGCCAGCCAGAACATATGAGGTGTGTGGTGATATGTGGGGTCCCTTGCCCCGCTATGTACATGGGAATGTGTGCAATGTACAAAGTACGTGTATAAGCTTGCGGCCAGAGACCTGGAGGGAGCCCACTCTCAGCCAATATGGCCCGACCAGCTTCCTTCACTATGCGCATGGCACGTTCAATGATGCCGTTAATGGCAGGGACAAGAGCGGGTGAGGAGTATCGAACAATACCTAGTTTCTCGATCATTTAGGTGAGATCTTGAATTTGTCATTTTTCCTACAAACGGGTACACTGAAATAGGCATTCTGGTCTCTGATAAGAGCAAATAGCCTATTAGCTTGTCGTTAATCACGGACCACTCAGTTATCTAGTAGTAGTGACATTGCACAATAACCCCACACATACGTTTGACATGACCGCACAATGAGTTTCTCTTGAAGATTGGATGGTTCTAGCCTCACCTAGTGTGACATATCTATATAATATATAATTATTATGTAGCATGTAGATATAGATCAGGCATATGTCTTGTTAACAGGCCAGCAGATTAGGCATAAATCGTAGTTCATTCTACTCAATTTGAAATATATCAGGTATTCTATGGTAATAATACATAAAAGAGAGGCTGTAACTCCGTATATGCACACCACGCTCTTTTGTGTACAGCCATATACATAAATAATGGTTTATGGTGGCGGTATCACAGCTTTGCTACCCTAGGTAACTACATAATGCGCCTGTCTTGGCTGCTATAGCGTATTATAATACTTGTATAAAAGATCATCATTTACTTTGAGTATAGATTGTCTGATCCATAGTTATCTTCATATATCTAAATAAGAGATTTTGTTACTTTCTTATATACGCCTTGAGCCCACTGAAAAGAACTATTCTGGAATACCAAGAAATTGAGAGTGACATTCATAATAAAACAGTGCTCTAATTGATAAGCTAATGATTTAGTATTCTATGTCTGCCCTCTTAAACTTTTACAAATCCCCTTTCGATTGTCAAAATGACCCCTTGATACTCGTGAAATGAATACTTGTGTTATAAAAGTTTGGCATATCTCATATATCCTCCGAAATTACCAAGCACGCTATTCTGTGTCGGTCCTCCTCGATATCTCGCAAAGCACCCTTCCTTTTTTCGTAATGCCCTCTTATGCCCCCTCTACCTCTCCTAGTCATTTTTACTTACCACCATTTATGATATGGTTCGGCTCACTGCGGTGTAAATACTGGGGTAGGACAAGTTTTATATAGTTTTTGCATTCTGCAGTACTTCCTGGTATATTAATCTGGTTTCATCCCCTTAGATTTCGTTCAGAACCCCCATCATTTTGAAGCACCTTCTGCTGTCCCCTGGTAAAATCCAATTATTCCAATTTATTGCACATTTCAAATGAATGAGGAATGAGTGCTTCGATCTGACGGATGTGATATAGCTTATACATTGTGGGCAACCACTAGGTATGCTATTCAGGTTTCATCCCCCTCGAATTGTCGAAAAGCCCCCCTCCTTTTTTAAAATGCCCCCTCCGCTTCCCCCTGTGCCCCCTGATAATCCCAAATTGCCCCCATTTTTGACATGTTTCGGGCCACTACGAGATGGATACTAAAGTACTGTTATATTCATATAGTTCATTCATTCAGCACTATGTCTTGGTATATAATTCTAGTTTAATCCCCCTCGAA